>JASAUF010000349.1:37500-255000 GCA_030180095.1 Magnolia changhungtana
GTTAGGTATGATATTGAGAAGTACTCAGGGAAAAATAATTTTGAGTTATGGAAGATCAAGATGATGAGTTCCTTAATCAAGCAAGGCGAAGATGGTGCTCTTGAGGAGCGGAAGTCCACTATGACTGATGGTGATTGGAATACTCTTGATAAGAAGGCTTTATAATCGATCCGTTTATGTCTCACGGATGAGGTTCTCTACAACTTCATAAGGGAGAAAACTACGGCTAAGTTATGGGCGACTTTAATAAATTGGTTTGTAAATTGCTGGATATGGAGGAAGTGATGAAAGATGAAGAATAGGCATGTATGTTGTTGAATTTTCTCCCGGCGTCTTTTGAGGCATTCAAGGACACTATGTGCAGCACGAACAAAACCCTGAGTGTCGATACCGTTATCTCAGCCCTTTAAGGGAAGGCTATGAGACGTCTTCTGATGCACTATTTACAGTAGGTAGGAATTCTGAATAAGGTACAGGTTCTTCAAGTTATAGATCCAAATCCAAGGGCAAGGGCAAAGGGAAGGTAAAGTGCTGGAATTGTGGGAAGGAAGGACATGTGAAGAAGGATTGTGAAAATCCTAAATCGAAGAGGGAAGATTCTAAGGCTTCATGCAGGGAGGCCAACACTGCCACGTCAGATGGATGTGATGGTGATGTTTTATCTATGTCTACACTCAGACGGTCATACGATGATCGTAAGGAGGAATAGATGCTAGACATAGGGGCATCTTTTCACATGAGTCCTCATTGGAGTTGGTTCACCAGCTATAGGGAGTGCGATGGTGGACATGTATTTATGGGCAATGACATTGCCTATAATGTCGTGGCTATTGGTTCTGTATGCATTAAGATGTTTGATGGGGTGGAGCGTACCCTGATTAATGTCAGGCACGTTCCTGATTTGAAGCAAAATCTGATTTCTCTTGGTGTGCTTGAGGCAAAAAGATGCAAGTACACAGGTATTGATGGTGCTCTTACAGTATCAAAGGGGGCACGAGTAATCATGAAAGCACAACGACTCAGTAACTTATACAGGTTGATCGGGAGCACTTCAAACGATGGAACTACAATAGATGTAGTGGATTTCACTTCTGCACGTGTGTGGCATGTTGGGCATGGCCACATAGTGGGCAGGGCAGGAAGGCTGAGACGTGCGGACAGGGATATAGAGCGGGTGGAGCAGCCACCTGTGAGAAGAATCATACGGCATAATTGCAGGATATCGGCGAGGTACATGGACGACTCCAATATCGCAAGGGATTCATCTTTTTTCCAGATGGCTCTAGGTGAGTCTGGTGCTGAAAAGTGGAAGGTGACTATAGGTGATGTGATGGATTCGTTATACCAGACCAACATATGGGAGCGGGTGGAGTTTCCAGTGGACCAGTGAGCGGTTGGATGCAGGTGGATCTTCAGGAGGATACAACATATATACAGGGTGAAGTCAGTAGCGAAGGGTTATGCTCAGAGAGAAGGGATCGGCTTCTCAGAGATATTCGCACCGACGGTATAGTAGGTGTTTATTAGATCCGTGTTTTGGCGCTGGTTGGCTAACGTGATCTTGAGCTGTCTGCACTTCTGTAAGGGAAAGTGAAGAGCAGATCTACATGAAGCAACCAGAGTGGTTCGAAGTTAAAGGGGCTGAGAAAAGGCTTTGCAGGAGGTCATGGTTTGACCTGTCGCCTAGGCAGTGGTTTGATTCCTTTATGGTAGGACATTCAGGATGAAGGATCGGGGGGTTGCAAAGATGGTTCTCGGCATTGAGACTGAAGGAGGAGTAGGCCTTGGTAATTACAGGAGGAATACATTGTGTGTAGGTATTGATCCAGGATGTGATGGGCCAGGTAAAGTCAGAGAGCGTTCCCTACGTGTCTCTCCTCAAGTTTTCCTCAGGACATGTCCCAAAACAGATGAGGAAAAGCAGGATATCTCATGAGCCTTATTCGAATGCGGTGGGCAGTGTATGCCATGGTTTGGCTTAGACCGGTTATTTCATAGTCTATCAGTGTTGTGAGCAAGTACCCTGGCAAGCAATATTGGGTAGCGGTGACATACTAAGAAGACTACGTCATTCTTTTGTGAAGACAGGAGCAAAGGTGGTTGGGCATGTGGATTTAGATCCAGCAGACATGATCAACAAGAAATTCCTGTAGAGAAGTTCAAGTTCTGTGAAACTTCTCTGGGCTCGGTGATGGCGGAAAGAAGGAGGAGTTTGATCTTGAGCTATGATGTGAAGCAGAGATAAGAGAAGAGGTCAATGAGTTACACAGTTGAAGATTGAAGACTTGGTGGAGATTGTTGAGAAAAGTTTTAAATCTGAAGGTTTTGAGGTCGTTTGATTGGTCGTGGGAAGCTTCGACTGGTCGTGGGAGACGCTCGACCGGTTGTAGGTTTGAGCCCTGGCATGACTCAAAGTCCAGCGAGTTTTTGCTTCTTTTTTTTTTTTTTTAAACTATAGCTACGACTGGTCGAAAGGATGGCTCAACTAGTCGAAGGGGTCCTACGACTAGTCGTAGGTTACGCAGTTTGTTCCGCGATTTTGCGTGAAACTGCGGATTTGTGTCCTTTCACAACTGTGATGCGAAAAAGAAATTTCTTAAACTATAAATAGGTATCCCTAGGGCTTTTCTAGGGTATGGGAGATGTATGGGAACGTATAGGAATGCTTTCTAAAGTAGTTCCAAGGGTTCCTAAAAGGGTTTAGGATTATCAAAGGGTGTAACAAGGGTGAGATTCGAGGTTGTTCGAATCGGGTAAGTCCTTTCTCTTTGTAATTGATGCTTTCATAGTGGTGATCTGTCGCTTAGTGCCGTGGTTTTTTCCCGCGAGGGTTTTCCACGTTAAATCTGTGTGTTCTCTTGTGTGCTTGGTGCCATTGGATTGCCATCCTAGATCTAGATCTGTGTGATTCCGCAGGCCAAAAACCCCAACACAAACTCTCTTACTCTCCACCAGCCATACAAAAGCTGCCACTTTCACAGGAGCCCCGTGACATTACAACATTGCCGTCGGGGCACAACAGATGAGCAATTGGAACACAACCATCTTATGGAAGGAACCAACCTAGAAGCGACTCAAACTTTCCATTCATCACACCAAACTATCAAGCTTCCCGGTGGGCAGACTAACCAACTAAATTCTTTGAGTAAAACTAAATCTTTAATTTCTTTTTAGGCAACACGGGGCGACCACAGCCCTAAGGATCCACCACCTGACACAATATGTCCTCATCCACTGTTACCTGGGCAAGATGTGGAAACTTGTTCATCAAGGAGGACTCCGACACCCAAACATCCTTCCAAAATTTAACTCGCTCTACATTCTCTATTGAGAAGCCTGTCCCTTCCATGAATTTTGCTTTCACGCTAAAGATTCCTCTCCACACTCCAGATGCTCTATACTAGAAGCATTTCTTATCCGCTAACCCCTCTCTTCACACCCATATTTGGAGGCAATGGATTTTCTCCAAAGACAACCTTCCTCTATCCCAAACCGCCATCGCCACTTCCCTAGGAGAGTTAAGATCATAATTTTCAAAACTCTTACATTCTTCCTCTCTTGACGATTACGATATTCTCGAGTTAGTCTTTTTTCATCCTCCTATAGCTCAGAACTTTCTTCCTTGATATCTAATTCCTAAATGCTTCCCATTTCCATCTCCCTACTCCCCCACTTTCTTCCAGCTATTGATTTTACTTTTGAGCATACACAATTAAATGGACTGTTATGGCCATTTAATTTCTTCCTCTTAGATGATTAAGATATTCTTGAGTTAGCTTACTTTTTTCATCCTCCGATAGTATATAACTTTCTTCCTTGATAAAATACCCCGAATTACTACCCTTAAAACTGTGAGAGTGTTGAGCCCTAGATATTACTCTACCATTTGCTCTTGGAGATGGCCTCTGAGGATTCAACCCTAATATTAAACACCCTATTATTGGGCTCTCTCCAGATTGACCATTACATAGTCACCAGCTGCAGGCCCTACAATATCTTCTTCCTTTTCCCTCAGCCTCCCATTTCCAAAACTAGAACAATTTTACCAAGCATCCTGACATGACCCACCTAATAACAAAATAAAGCTAAGAAATTGTACAAAATTGAAGATGCAAAGTTCCACTGGATAAAACGATTGAGTTACTGATTCTACGCACATCCGCACGTCCATTTATAATCATCATATTCCGCCTCTAGATATGGTTGATGCCAATTAAAATTTTCACTAAAAAAGAACAAGAAACTTAAGACAAGGTCAAAATGGTGGCGTTATGGAAGGGATCAAACTGCTTCACAATACAATATGCGATCCCTAAATACCATAGAGAAATTTGAAAGGAGTATTTTCATTCATCAAGCTGTAAAGAGATGGGGCACCTCTCAGTTTTAATTGGTCGAATTTCCCAATATCCATTGAGATACCAACCTTTTTGGCTGATAAATCCTATTTGGCTATTTGGCTTGGATACAATTATGGGTTTTAGGTTCATTAATGTAGTTATCTGACTCTGCTTGACCCCATGAGTTTCACAACACAGAGATAAACTAAGTTACCTAAATTGCAAAACCCCCCTATGTTTTTCATTATGAATCACGTGATCCTGATTATGAATCATTTGTTATTTTGGTTTTTAGGAAGCTGTTTATTGTGTACCCATTCCCATACCATAAAATGGAGACCCACAATCCAAGTAATGTTTGACATGACTGCACATGGAATGTTTTAGTATATTTTACTATAAAAATATTTCTTAGGAATTTCTATTATTCTTAAACACAATTTTTTTTTAGTTTAAATAGTTTGTTTGTTTGTTTTTATTTTTTTTTAATTTTATTTTATTTTAAACATGATATTTGAGCAGTCTACCCAAAAGGATGTTTCTGAGATTGAAAATGAAATCATCACAGTTTGGAAAATTTTTATAAAATTGTAGGTTAGAAAGGTTAACCACATAAAATATCTTCCTTAGTTTCTACGTGCAGGCCCAATTGTTTAGTGATCCAGCGTTGCACATCACTGTTCCATTGGACCCCACTATGGATTGGACCATTTGCTAAAAATCACCCAGATTGCAAGAACCTTGCCACTGATCTTGGGCCTCTTCGCAATCGAATTATGTTTGCAGGCTGCAAATTGAAAGGTTAGACTTGTAGGATTTTTTGGGGCATGGTCCATCCATGCAGTGTGAGGTCTGGATGAGTGGTAATGTTTGGACATTTTGGATTTGCGGGCAAGGAATTAGTTTTCAATCAAGACCATCAGAGAAAACTTAGTTCTATCGTCAGCTTAGGTCGAATCTGCTCTCATTGCATGGGTGCCTCTAATGATGATGTAGTCTACTTGTGGATGGCTTAAGGTGAAATATAAAATTTGTGATTTATTGAATTATGGATGAATTGTAAATGCTATGATGATCAGGACTGCCCAACATAGATCCCCACCCCCCAGTTACCAGGATTTACCACACCTGATTCAATGAGCGATCGTGTTCCCATTCATAATCATTTATTGGGCCCACCAAGATGTGGTTCACAAATCCAGCCCATCCATTGTGTGTGTCCCACTTGGATGAGGGGTCAGACCAACTTTCAGCTGCATCCAAAACTTAGGTGGGCCCCACCAAGTGCCATTATATATTTTAAGCAAGTCTTCACATGGTTTTAGATGGTATGGCCCACCTAAGTTCCGTATATGGCTGATTTTTGGGATATCCTGTAACCAAAAGGGGACCCATCAAATGCACGGTATTGATGTATCACCGGATCTTCTTCTTCTTTTTTTTGAAAGATAAAAGTATTATTGAAGAGGCGCCGAGATGGTGTGCAAAAGCTTACCACCCTTTCAAGCAAAAAAGCAACATACCATCTTTCAAAGACGCATTACGTGAAGCCCATTCGGCTAGATAAGATCTCACCCTACATATGACAGAACAAACATCATTCCCAAATCCCGATATTATAATATTGTTGAAGCATCTCCCATTCCTTTTCCCCCACACTAACCAAAGAGCCACAAGAATCGCCAACCGCCACTTCGCCCACTCTTGCTTTGGAAGATAAACCCCATGGCCTACCTTTATATATATATATATATATATATATATATATATAACCTCCACCAAAGCAAGCATTGACCATTTCACCTTGAAAGAAGAAAAAATAGAATTCCAAATCCCTTGAGTAAAGGTGAATGATCAGATGACCAATTGTCTCAGCATTGCTTGTACATAAAGTGCACATGTTTGGGGTCACCATGCCTCTTTTGTGTAGGTTGTTGCTGGCCAAACTCTCTTCCTCACCACCAGCCATACAAAATCCGTCAGAGGCGCCCTGTGAAGTCATAACATTGCCGTCCGGGCACAACAGATGAGCAATTGGAACACAACCATCTTATGGAAAGAACTAACCAAGAAGTGACTCAAACTTTCCATTCACCACACCAAACTATCAAGCTTCCCGGTGGGCGGACTAACCAACAAAATTCTTCGAGTAAAACAAAACCTTTAATTTATTATCAGGCGACACGGGGGCGACCACATCCCTGAGGATCCACCACCCGACAAATAGTTCACCACCGATATGTCCTCATCCATCGTTACCTGGGCAAGGTGTAGAAACTTGTTCATCAAGGAGCACTCCGACACCCAAACATCCTTCCAAAATCTAACTCGCTTTACATTCTCTATTGAGAAGCCTATCCCTTCCATGAATTTTGCTTTCACACTAAAGATTCCTCTCCACACTCCAGATGCTCTTTACTTACCTGCGCACCTACGCACGTGTGCACCTTTGCACACGGGTCATGGGCGTCTAATCCAAACAGTCCATGTGATGGAGAATCCCATGAAACCCTATGGGACATATTTTCACCCTGATCTAAAATTCTGGTGGGCCATAGCAAAGATAAACGCAAATCAAGGGAGGAAACTGCTTTCATTTTCCATAGCCCACCAAAGTTTTGGATCAAAGTAAAATTTAGGCCCGGGGAGTTTAATGAGGTGCTGCTTCACGTGGACCGTTCAGATTTTGGAGTCACATCACGTACGATGAGTTTTCAAAAAAGTTCGCACGAGTACCGTCCGAACGGGTGCCAGCTGAGCATTCGGCTATATATATATATATATATATTATATATATATATATATATATATAGACAGGTGGTGGACCCTACCAATTTACCCAAATGGGCCATGCTTTCTGACATAAGCCCAACCCAAAACCCAATAAATTGAACCCAAGCCAATCTTTTAAGCGGATCAGGTTGGTAGGCCCTCAGGTCAATGCGGCCCATTGCTAGCCCTACCCAGAAACACTTGTAAAGCAACCCAAAACAAGAAAACATATTCAGTCACTAACTTACCATTAACAAACACAGCAATAGGTGGATGCTCCATCAAATAAGGTGGGGTCACGTCATCCTGACTTTCATCAGTTGTACCATTTGAAGTGAAGCCAACTGCTGGTAATGGAACCCAACGATGTGAATCCAAGACAAGCTGACAAATGGCAACAATATATATACATTATCAATAGTTAACAATGAAGTGAATAAGTTTTCTCCCAAAATGGAGACTACGTAATGTGAGAAGTACTGAAATTTTCATGCAAAGTAATGTGGTCTCCAAAGAAATCTCAATGATAATGAACTGGCAACCAAGTTCATAAGCAATGGCTGACCCAGCACAGCTCGGCAGGAGGTTACGGAGACAAGAATTCAAGACATTGACACAAACGTTGGGGAACATTCATCGGCCACTGAATCTAATGGCCTACCAGCGACAGACATTACCGGCGATAGACCCAGCACAGCTCGGCAGAAGGTTACGGAGACAGGAATTCAAGACATTGACACAAACTTTGGGGGACATTCATCTGCCACTGAACCTAATGGCCTGCAAGGCCTCCACAGCATTCCATTCTTGGACCCACAAACATCCGACATGTTGCCAGGATTCAATCCTCCATCTCGAATTGAATCTCAGCGACAAAGAGCAGAGGAGCAGCAGCTCACGATTGGAAAGCAGATCCCTTCTAAATATCAATCAGGCGAAAAGGGGGAATACAGAGACAAGAACCAAGGTACTACATCTGTCTCATCTGCTCAGGATGCAGACTGCTTCCTCTGGGATGAAAGGGAATTCAATCAGCAATTGCAACAGAGCTCACGTCAGGAGATCCTGAACATCGAGCCCAACTCAAATGGGGTGCAATGTTCCTCCTATACCCCTCTCCTCAGGACACGACCTCAAACAGACATTACAAGCATCCTGGGAAGGGTGGCTGTCAGGAGTCAAGCAGATGTTCAGAGATTCTCCACCTTCTCAAGTCAGATTAAATGGAAAATCAGCAACACCACCTGTAAGTATCTCCGCTATTAATTCCCCTACTGCAGGGAGCAAAATCGCAGCCAGAGAGCGAAATCATCAGGAAACCACAACTGAAAACTCAGAAGAAGCAGAATTTGCCCAACGTTCGGATAGAACAACAGACCCGGGCGGGACGATGGTCTCCACTCAACCTCCAGAGTTACATCCTCCTCAACAACAGAACATGGCCAGAAAGACACACCAGGAGAAAATCAACTTATGGGTGAACATCGGAGGCGAATCCAATCACTCTGACACTGGTTTGTCTGATTCTACAAGCACCTCTCAGGAAGAAGAAACACTCAATGCAATGAGGAAAAATTTAAGGAATCTCAAGCAGAAAAAGAAATTCAGCAAACGGAAAAGTAAGCATTTAAAGAGTGTGCAAAGACGGGCCGGACAAAAAGACTGGGTATCAGATGACTAGTCTTCTCTCCTGGAATGTTCGGGGGGTAGGTAATGCACAAACTACCCGATTCCTGAAAAGCCTAATACGGAAGCTCAACATTGGAATTTTAATCCTTCAGGAACCTATTCTCAGAGAATCGAAGCACGCAGCTGTGGCTGCCAAGCTGGGATTTATCAATCACATATCTGCTCAAGCGGTGGAAAATAAAATTTGGATCCTAGCCAAAGGTAATTTCCATATCCAATCTATTCGGGCAGCAAGGCAGTGCATTACTATCAGGGTTTCGGTGGAGGGCTTCACCCACCCCTTCTTCATAACGGCAGTGTATGCAAGTTGCTTCAAAGATATTTGTATGCACTTATGGGATGAGCTCCGATCTGCTTCTCAATCCATGACGGGGCCATGGATAGTCTGTGGCGACTTTAATACTACAATCAGTCCAGATGAGAGGCTCGGTGGTGTGCAGAAGTTGACCCCAGCTATGACAGATTTTCAGGAGGCAATCAGTGATGCTGGGCTGATGGATGCAGGATTCTCAGGTTCCCCCTACACGTGGTGTAACAACAGAGTTGGGAGAAGTAGGTGATGGGCGAGACTGGACAGAATTCTGTTCAATCCCGATTGGATGCGTATTTTTCCGAGCTATAAGGTGGATCATCTTTCAAGAACATACTCTGATCACTCCCCAATCCTTCTCTCCTTTCAACGTCAACCTGCGCCCTCTCCTTGTCCTTTCAAATTTCAGCGAATGTGGACTACCCATGACAGTTTCCTCTCCACTATCAAGCTCTCCTGGAATAAGGAAATCTCCGCTACCCCAATGTTCAGGTTCTTTCTCAAGATGAGAAAGCTGAAAGCTGTGCTAAAATCCTGGAACAAAGAAGTATTTGGAGACGTAAACAAAAACATCCAAGAAGCGGAAAACGAAGTTCTCAAGGCAGAAATCACCCTGCCCAACTCGCAATCGGAAGAGGACACCATCAGGCTCAATCAGGCTCAAGCCAAACTGAAAAGGGCCCATCTCCAGGAAGAAATCTTCTGGAAACAAAAGTCCAGAAACAAATGGCTTTCGGAAGGCGACAGGAATACGCGGTTTTTCCACGACTCAGTGCTAGATAAACACCGACATTTGGAAATTAAGAAGATGAAAAAAGCTTCAGGGAAAACGACATAAAAGACTGAGGATCTTGGGGAGGAAGCCATCTCTTTCTTCAAGGAACTCCTTTCCTCTAATTCTTCCGACCACATAGGGGATATAGTCAATTGTATCCCCCACATTGTCATAAGTCAAATGGATGCAGAACTTAAGAAGCCCCTTACGATTGAGGAGGTCAAGGCAGCCGCACTATCCATTCCGATAGACAGCGCCCTTGGGCCTGATGGGTTTGGAGGTGCCTTTTACTCTTCATGCTGAGATATTATAGGGAATGATCTCTTCGAAGCTGCAAAGGATTTCTATCAGGGCGGCCCATTCCCTAGAGCATTCCAATGTACTCAAATTTGCCTCATCCAAAAAAAAAAAAAAAAAAAATCCAGAATACATCAAGGACTTCAGACCCATCAGCCTATGCAACTGTATCATGAAGATTTTTTCCAAAATCATGGTAGTGAGGCTATCCCACATCCTCCAAGACATAATATCAGAAGAGCAGGGTGCCTTTGTCAGAGGAAGGTCCATTATTGAGAATATATCTATAGCCAGAGAGATGGTCTACGAAATTGATCATAAAGTCTTTGGTGGCAACTTGATTATCAAAGTTGATATGGAAAAGGCATACGACCGTTTGGAATGGGGTTTCATCACTCAAGTTCTAAAAAAATTTGGATTTGATCCCTTATGGATATCGGCCATTCAGCGGTGCTGGGAAGATATTTGGTTCTCTATTATCATCAATGGTAAAAGCTTTGGCTTCTTCAGATCTACCAGGGGCTTGAGACAGGGAGACCCGCTCTCTCCTTCCATTTTCATCCTTGCGGCTGAGGTCTTCAGCAGGGGCCTATCCAAGCTATTTTCTTCTGGATGTTGTCAACCATTCAAGTTGCCCCAGAACTGCCCCACAATCACCCACCTTTTTTTCGCTGACGATGCAATTTTATTTCTTAATGGCAAGTTATCTAATGTGCGAACTCTTCTCAAGTTCATCACCCAATATGAAAACGCATCTGGCCAGAGAGTCAATACATCCAAGACATCCTTCATAACCCCGAAGAAAGCAACTAGAAGCGAGATCCTCAAGCTACAAAATCTAACTGGATTCAGGCAGTCGTATCTCCCCTCCATATATCTTGGTGTTCCCCTCTCCAAAGGTAGATGTCCAGCCCCTCTTTTGCACCAGCTTAGCCAGAAGATTCTCAACAGAATCGATGGTTGGAAGGCCAGGCTCCTCAACCAGGTAGCTAAATTGGTGTTGATTAAACATGTTTTGAACAGTATCCCCATCCACACGCTTTCGGCCATTACCATCCCTAAGTCCATCTCCAGAATAATTGAACGGGCTTTTGCAAATTTCTTTTGGGGCTCATCCAAGCAAGGTAACAAGTTACATTGGGTTAAATGGTCGACCGTGTGAACCCCACTTCACAAAGGTGGGCTTGGCATAAGAACGTTCGAGGATACCACGAAGGCCTTCAGGATAAAGATGGGATGGCGCCTGCCCCAGGGTAACTCTCTTTGGGCCAACTTCTACTCTGCAAAATACCTGTAGAAACTAGTTGCAACACAAGGTATGAATGGATCTGCCTGCTCATCCTCGTGGAAAGAGATCTTCAGAACATTGCATTTCTCCATCCACCATTCGAGATGGCTTATTGGAGAAGGGAAAATTAACATGTGGACCCAAAACTGGACTGGTAGGGGCCTTCTTGCCGGGGCGATCATTTCGTCCATCCCATGTCACCTCAAAGTAGCCTCAGTTCGAGAATTTTTCGGTCAACCTGCTCCCCGAAGTCTGTCGGATATTGAACACGTTATCTCCCCAGCTGCAATGCAGGTAATTTCAGTGCTCCCAATACCTATTTCTGATAGGCCTGATCGTCTCATTTGGGACCTTTCAACATCCGGTAAATTCTCCGTTAAATCAACCTGGAATGGGATCAGGCATTTCCAGCCATCTCATCGTTGGCCTAAATGGATCTGGAACAAATCCCTTCCCCCGAAGATGAGCATATTCGCTTGGAAAGTCATCCACCAAGTTGTTCCAGTGGACCAAGCAGTGCAGTCCCGTGGCATTGCTTTAGCTTCTCGATGTGAATGTTGCAAGTTAAATCCTGAAAATATCCAAAATGCGGCCGCAGCTTTGTCCTCTGCTCCTATATTGGCCTTAGCGTCCTCTTCAAGACATCCGATTGCCTGCCCGACCTTGCCAATCAGCAATCAACATCATAGCATAACGCCATCAGCCCACGCTCAAAGTCTTTTTAATCGAGATATGGGACAGCAGGGTGTCTCTGTTCATGCTTCTGTCAATATGGAAAACCAAGACCACCTGTTCTGCCAGGGGGTGATTGCTAGCCAAATTTGGAGCCACTTTAGCAGAGTTTTTGGAATCGTCTACTCTCCAAATCAGTCAATTATTCAGTGGCTTCAATTCTGGACATCTAAGGCAAGTAAGAAATCCCGTCTTTCCTACCTGGTTGGTCTAGTCCCTTCCATCATTCTCTGGGAAATATGGATCAACCGAAACCAGGCTCGCTTTGAAGGTATTCTTATGTCGCCTAACCAGATCATCTTCAAGGTTACTCGCTGGCTAAACGAGCTCGGCTATACCATAACGGCGCCAGACAGAAACTCATTGTCAGATTCTCTCACCCTTAGGCCCTCGGATCGAAAGTTCACCTGCCGGGTCGACATCTCACCATTGTCGGTTGGCAAAAAGTCTTTGGTTGAAATTGAATGTGGATGGTTCTTCGCGGGGGAATCCAGGACCGAGCGGGGGAGGAGGAGTTTGTCGGGATCATCATGGTAACCTGATTTTTGCTTTCCACAGAAGCTATGGTCATTCGACTAACACCATTGCCAAGGCCCAAGCCATGCTAGATGGCATAAAGATATGCTACAATCTGGGACTTTCTAACATAATCGTGGAGACGGACTCGATGATCATAGTCAAATCAGTTAAGGATCCTTTTCGCCCATGCTCTTGGCAAATTTGGTACAAGCTAGGAGAGATTCAGTTCCTT
This sequence comes from Magnolia changhungtana, assembly GCA_030180095.1. NCBI lineage: Eukaryota > Viridiplantae > Streptophyta > Magnoliopsida > Magnoliales > Magnoliaceae > Magnolia > Magnolia changhungtana. The sequence continues at coordinate 50,455 of JASAUF010000349.1, forward strand.
TGGCAACCCCTTAACCTCAAATTCAACCACATTCATCGAGAAGGTAATTTGGTAGCTGACGCCTTAGCCAGAATGGCTAGCGAAGGATGTCCAAACAGATTTTATGACTCCCGAGCATCCTTTCCTAGACAAGTGCGAGGTAACCTCGTTACTGATAATTTGGGCATTGGGAACATTCGAGTTACGCAGTGGGGGCCCTTTTGTTTTTCCTTTTCTTGGACAGCTATTGTGCAGATAGAGTTATACGATGGGTGCAGTCTGCCCTTTTTGTCAAGACCCTCCTGAATGATTGTAAATTCCCACATGAAATGAAATAGCCGTTTTTGAAAAAAAAAAAAAAAACCAAATTCATAAGCAGTGTCATAATCCAAAGCAAAACTAATGCCACTTGCCTGCATACCTGAAAATTCCCAACTGCTGTATTCATATTCTTAGAGAATAAGTTAAGTACTGCCCTGAGTAGTGATCAAATAAAGTTAGACGAAAAGTTGAATACATCGGTGTTTACTTACAGAGAAAAGATATGCTTACTCTTCAAAAAAGGTGGAAGCAAGCCTTTGACGTCAACCCATCTAAGACCCATGGCACAATACTGAAAGCACCCAGAATAACTTGAGGTAACTAGGCTATCATTGTAAAAACACTAAAACCAACTCATAACAAACAGGATCAGGGTCATATGTATCAGTATGAACAGGCTACAACTAAGTTTATTGGCAAGATCTGATAGGTAAAGCAAATGTTACTGAAAATTGCCCTTGTATGTGTACTTAAAAAAAAAAAGGCAATAAGGCCACCAAGAATCCAATCTGATGCACACCATGGTTTCGGAATAAGGTTAGGATACAGCTGTATTTGCGGCCCCCATTATGCAATATGGAGATAAACCAATCGATTTGAGAGAGTGAGAGAGCTATATTATATATATATATATATTCATGCCAATGCAGGTAGATATGACCATGAAGAATCAATTTTAACTTTTTCGACCTTCTTTTCTATAGTTTTTCCACCCCTTTCTTCATTTCAACCATAGAGGAAGCTTCGATGAAGAAGCAGAATGAACCATTTTGGGAAAATTATGAATTCTTTTCTTTTTCCATATTTTTGTCATTTTTGAATATAATGGCCCTAATCTATCGATCATGCTTGATTTATGTACGATTAGGCCTATTCAAGTCAAGCCCACAAACAACATTGTTATCAAAGAATGGTCGATATACCATCGAACAAGTTAAAAAAATGACAAATTGTCAATAGCCAATTTAGGCAATGGTTTGAACAACCAAGAGAGAATGGCTATCTCGAAGCAGAAAATAATGGAAAAGGAAAAGAGAAGCTGGAAGCAAATGCTGGTGAAGAACGGGGTGGTTGGCACACTGTATCCAGGAAGAAGCTGGCATTTCGGGAATCAGGGCGAAGGAACACAACTCCATTGCCGGAATTCCCAACCCTTTTTTGTGGAAAGTTTCCTAGATGAGTGGTTGCCCATCAACTTCGAAAGGGTTTTTCGAAGTGCTAGGATTGTCATGGAGATTGTGATTCCGAGAGAGAGGAACTCTAATACCTTGCGAGGTTTAGCTTTCGTACGCATGAGATCAGAGGACAAGGTTAAGAAGGCGGTGCAACTTTTGAATGGAGAGAGTTTCACGGCACTACAACAAAAACTGGATTAGCTGACGATTTATGTGGCTAATTTATCGGTGCTAATTAAACTGGGCGTCGATTAACGATCGGGTATAAATAACATACCTAAAGCCCTAGCCCTAAATTTCTCCCCTCTCCCGACTCTCTCCCTCTCACCGCCCCCAACTCTCTCTCTCTCTCTCTCTCTCTCTCTCTCTCTCTCCAGGGTTTGATCATGGGACCGCCTCTCTGCTAGGGTTTGATCACTGGAACTCCTCTCTCTCTCTCTCTCTCTCTCTCTCTCTCTCTCTGCCGAAGTTTTCATCACAAGAGCAAATCTCTGCTGCTGTAGTGAAATCGCCACAAATAATGGCGGTAGATGAAGGCGACAATCTTGAAAACGATCCCTTCGGTCGCAATTTCTTCCTACTTCTTCTAACCCTAGCTGTCGAGGGGCTTTCGCTTCAGGCAACCATGGATTCCGATTCCATTGATAATATGCTCAGATCCAGTTTACTTCCTCTCCTCTCCATCCTTTCATCCTCCTCTTGATAATGCTTGATTTCTCATATTGAAATTTGAGCCTCTTATCTTGGATTTCAAGGATTCTTCATTTATCTTTTCTCATTTCCTACAGATTACAGAATTCGGTGGTTTTCAAATTCACAGAGCCAATTGCTTTGTCTGGCTTTCTAGTTTGTAAAACAGACATGAGTTTTATTTTATTGTGGGACTCATTATCAATCTGTGTATCATAACAAATCCGCACTCTAATCATTTGAAGAAATGCTTCAACCGAGACCCTTTTTGTATGAAGCCATGCTATTTGTATGGTTGGATGGGCAACAAACAAAACATAGATACTCTTATATAGCAATATCATAACCCTTTGATCAATGACTCTTTTACACTTAGTCTCTCTCTATATATTTTTATATTTTTTAAAAATATTTTTTACTTTTTATTTTTATTTTTTTTTAAGACACACGGTGTCCCCACCTCTTTTCTGTTGAATCCATAAAATTTGTTTAGATACTGGGAAAGAATTGAAAGGAATTCTATGGTGTAGGTACCTATTTGTAAAAAATAAAAATAAAATAAAAAAATCAAATAAGTGACAGTTGGGAAGGAATCCATTTGCTTGGAATTTCCAATCGAACCAAGGATATTTTTTTAGCTTTCATGTAATCTTTCTTGTTTTTAACAAAATGATTAACAGATAACATTCTCTTCTATCTACAACTCATATAGAGCTTTGGAATGACAGACACCAAAGAAACATTCTCTTACTCCCATCTTCCTTTGTAATGCAGGTTAACTCCATTATACAAGTATGCTGCTCGCTGAAGTTTGAATTAGGTTCCTTTCTCTAAAAAATTTTCCTTGATTTTTTAGAGTATACTGAATGAGTAACTTCTTCCAAGCATAGCAAAGCAGCTGGAAACATATGAACCCCTGTTCTCTATCTGATATTTATCTTCTTTATAAAGTAACTACCTTTTTGATTATTTACGTGCTCTAACATTTGACATTTGTGTATTTAAGATAAAGATGGTCTGTACAAGGTTTCTAAGTCTCTTACCTGGATACACTCAGATATTATGGATGATCATGTACACATGGAGCCATGTGTGCCAACTCATTGCTTGGATGAGAATGGCTTAGATGCTAGCTTGACAACTAATGCTATGGTGAATGGCTGTAATGGTGATGAAAACAAAGGAAGTGGAATCCTAGCATCCATTGCGCATGCATTTCCATTTTGAAAACGTGTTGAACAGAACAGCTGGTGCTTTTGTTCCACCATATGGTACAATTGTCAGAGCTTGTGAATGTCAAAGGCTATGGTGACTGGATATGCCTAGTAGCAGAGTTCAGATCAAAGTCTCTGTAGTCATGGTTGGATACACCAGCGGCAGTGTCTAGTACCTTTTAGGGCTTTGGTCCAGATTGGTGAGGTCTATACCTGATTTGATACACCAGTCTATTTGATACAACACGGGCACCACCAGGCGTGGAGCCAGGCGTGGAGCCTGCGGCTTAATTGCTGAAGGTTTTATCATGTCAAGGTTGGACTCTATGCAGTTACGATTTCTTGTATGGTGAGTACTTTCTGTCCACCTATTGGGAATCAATATATTTTGAGACTTCATTTACTAAGAGAAATTGACACTTCCAAATTTCTCTTTCCTTACTGGGTATTTGTTGCAAGCTAGATTTCCAGACGACCTATCAAAAAATCCATTGGATAATGTTGAACTTCTTCAGGATCAGCTGGAATGCTTTCCATACCTCTATAAATTCCAGGTTCAAATCTTCAGGATTAGTTGGGGTACCTTTTGATAATGCTTCTTTTAAAATTTGTGTTTTGCCATTTTGATACTATTTTGAAGTAACTTTGTCATATTGAAGCTTCTTTTAAAATTTATAATGCTTCTTTAAAATGTTGTATACTGAGTTTTTATTGGCTTCTATTGTGTTTGGTAATTACAGTTAATGACATGAGATACAAGTGGAACTGTAGGCATTGGGATTCCATCAATGCCTGAGCTTTCATTAGCTTCCATCAATGACATGAGATACAGTTAATGGCAACCCACCTCTATGCTTGGCAGCAAATATACTTTTATTATAACTGCATTTACTTGGAGGTGTTGACTATATCTTCTTGCTCTAGGCTCCAACTGAATTTTAAAGATATTTGATAATATTGATACGTCTAAATGGTTTTTGTGATCTTGGACATTAAGGTGGGACTGCTTACCTCAAAGACATCTGAAAATAAAGAATAAGGATAACACCGCTCTAAGTTTTAAAATATGATAAAAGTCCAGTCGACCTATGACGAGTCTACAATCATAAGAAAGGCATAGTGGGGCCTAAACAGTTTACCAACCAAATAGGTTTATGCCTTAGTTTGCGATGAGTACTTGTGCCATGGCGAGATCGGGTTTGTCAATAGTGCAAATAGTCTGTTTCTATATCTGCCGTCTACTCATTCGATAAAATGCCTGAAAAGGATGTTTCTTGTTAATGGTTGTTGCTAATTGAAGCCATGCATCAGTCCAACTGAGGATCCTAACTAGCCTTGAACAAATATGAATAAATAAATAGTTTTGTATTGGTTCGAAATGAATTTCCATTGTACTCATAAGGCTATTCAAGTGGTTTGCTCACTTGCACAAAATCATTTACAACTTAAACCATTTACCACCATCCAAACAACCACTTAGGTATTGATTTGTTTCAAATTTTCAGATATTTGGCATGGAAACCTACCCGTCTTGTCAGGTTTTGTAGACGTCAGTTTGTTAGAATGCAATCCTTTATCTAGACCCCCGTTGGTTCCAAAGCCTATTTTTAATTGTAGGTTTCAATATGAATCTTCATTTTTGGCTTTTGGTTATGGAAATTGTTAATACCTGTCGTTAAAACCTCAGTTTTAGAAGTCTTACATTTTCATGTCTGCATTTTGTTTGCTTATTCTCACTATATTTTAGAAGCTCGTTAAAACATCAAATATGGCCTGGTTTCAGCTGTCAGAAGGCAGAGCGTCTTCTTTTATCAGGTAAATGGATGGAGACGGAATAGAAAGATTGCACCCTGAAGGTAGATAAACTACTTGAAAGGCATAGTTAGATTGCAGCTGAGAAATAATGATATAGAAAAAGTGGGAAGATTATGAATTCTCATCTCATGATCCTCATAAATCAAGGGAGGAGTTCAAGCTGTAAAATCTAGATGTGTGATGCATGATATGATTTAAGAGTTACAAAACATTGATAAAACAATGAAGAATGGCTATTGAGGACAGTCCCAACCATCAAGTAGATTGTTGAGATAAGTTAGTTGCTTGTGTTTCCTAATTTAGCAATGAAACCCAAGTCACAGTTTAGATGGCATCATATCCTATATTGTTAGAAAATTAGCCTATTAAGTAAGAAGCTTGATTTTACATGCCTAATTGAAAAGGGGAGCAAGGTTGGTTTTAGATTTCTTACAAAATAACCAGTGCCAAGAATCCATTTTGTGTATACATGTGTTGGAAAATGTTCTTATTGTGATATTCTTCAAATTATAAATAAATATATATATATATATATATATATATATATATATATATATATATATATATAAAACCAAAAAGGAAGAGGAACAAAAAGTGTTCTTTATGGTGATATGTTGATGATTACTTCTGCTATCATGGACTGTTCTTGTGATCTCATTTATTAATTAATAGAGGTTTGCTAACCCATGCACGCTCTCCACACCTTAAGCTGCAAAATGGATGAGGGAAGTAGGTTGTCACAGGCATGGAGGCTAATGCAGGCAAGCACTAACCACAGGAGATAAGATCAAGCACTTGAGCTAAGGCCAACTACAAGTTGTACCCTCAATCTGAAAATATCCCATACATTAACTAAATCTTATCAGATATTTGCTGCTTCTTGTTCAATAACAGAAGATTAGTTGGGTCCATGGGTTCTCTAATGGCTGGATGGGATTCTAAATGGAATTTCAAAAATCTTTACAAGATTCTACTTTTTTTTTTTATTTGAATTTTTTATATATTGAGTATTAGTTGTTGATAAGCTCTGTTTTTATTCAAAATCAGTAAGTTCTTTCATTTGATTTTCTTTTTTATTTGCTCTTTTAAATTCATTACAGGCTGTTTATTTGATTTCTTTTTTGTAATCTCTGGGGTATATCATGCTTTTGTATGATCTCTCTTGATTTATGTCTATCTTCTTACAAATTTGTGTTTCTATTTTCAGGCAAACATACATACATATCTCTTATCAATGGCCAAACAACACATTATGTTGCTTCTCTTTGTATTTCTATTCTGGATAGTACTGTTTTCTGAAACATCTGCAATCACCGATCCTTTGCATGGTAATTTGAATATGCTTATTGCTTCTTCTTTTATTGTTTGTATTTTTTTATTTTCTTTTGGGTGAAGTTTTGATAGATCATTTGGGAGAATATACTAACTTGGAAGGGTGAAAGACTTTAACACCTTCACTTAGATGAATATGCGGGCTGTTTTTGTATTTGTTCTCGACAGTCTATCTTTAGGCCATAAAATGAAGGTTAGGAACTTATGATTGTTCCATTTAGGAGGTTTTTGGGGCATCATCCATGGCAGGGCCAATGGTCAGGATTACTAAACCAAGGGCCTTGACCCGTGATGCATTATTTGTGAAACTTAAATAGTTGCTACTGTTGACTTGCAAAGTAACTTGAAGCAGTTGTTTTTTCGTTATGTGTTTTTTGGATGGGGCTGACTCAACATGTTGATTTTTAAAGTGGACTGCCTTTGAAATTCCGGGGAAACTTAAAAACAAGTTTTATGATTTTTGACAAGAAAATGCCCTTCTCTTATAGTTTAAAAAACTTTTAAGGCAGGAACTTGTGCAGATAACTCAGGAAGAATTTCTATAAAAGTGCCTTTTGCTCTTTCTTCATTCTCCACGGTTTTTTTTTTGGCATTTGTATAACAGCCCTTCTGCACAGGTATGTATTTGCTATTGTGTTTCCAACTGTCTATAAAGAATGGAAATGCTTCCTTAACTCTTGTTAATATGAAAATGGGGAAAGGATAACCTCTCCAACCAGCAAAGAGACAAAACCCCGCTCCAAGACTAAAGGAAAGCACACAATCCCATGGCTAGAGGCTGCCACCAAGCCAGCATTAAACAGGAGCAACACAACAAGCTCCCAGCAGGTAATGACTCAGATGCAAACCAAATTAAAAGAAAAGATCCACCTGCAGCTTGAATTCCGAAAGCATTGAGTAAGATAGAATTGGTATTCTATTGCAGTCAGTTGAAGCTATAGGTAGAATTTGTATGTCAGAATCCATGGAAATAGGGGAATTGTTAGGGAAAAATTCAAGTATAACTTGCCACCCAAATCAATGGTACTTGTGTAATTTCTGCTTGCATATTTACTTCAAATTTTCACTTTTTCATTGGTTTGTCTGGAGATTCACTTTTTGAACCTTGTTTCTTTGTCTATGCAGAGAAATAAGGCGTGAGTTTTCATTTACCCCAACAATATATGAGGTAACGCTTCGATCTTTTGGAATGGTTTTCTTTGATTTAATTTTTTTTTTTTTTTTATAATATTAGAGTAATTAAATCGAGAGTTGTTGTAGATGCTAATAGATTCTCAAGTTTCTAAATTTGTTCCTTTACTACTATTATTGTGATCATTATGTAGAAGATTCTTTCTTAGATTCTCAACACATCTTAGATACCATCCAGTTTCATCCATGTCACCTAAAGCAGATCAATGAAAGAATGTTAAATCAATCCGATGGGCTAAGGAATAAATGATATGTGGTCTCTTCTACAACACAACTTGATACTCACCTGCACTCAAAACATCAGCTACAACTGAGAAGGTTGCCAATAAGAATTTTATTCATGGTAGTTGTCCAACCAACTTGGTGGCACCTGAATATCCTTTAATTATTGCCTTGGATTATGTTATTTTTCATTAAACCAGGAATATTTTGTACATATACTAATGTAATGTGTTATTGCTTCGTCAATAACTGTTTCTGTATTGTTTCAATCTTCTAACAATACTTGAAGTTGCATATTTATGGGTGTATCCATGTTCAGCAGTTGATACATGTCTTGTTGTCATCTGATAGGGAAGAAGACAATTGAACTTGAAATATGCATTTGACAGAATGGTAACATTGGAAATATAAAAGCTACCAATCGTAGTATGTCATCAGGTTTAGAGATGAAGCTTGATGAGTTGCAGAAAGAGCTCTCTTCAAGTCATGAAGGAATATTGCCACATACCATTCTTTCCACCCAACAGATCAGAGCACGTTAAGTGCCGAAAAACCAACTTCCATGGAGCAGCTAAGGACTGGCTTGGTTCTGACTATCATAGGAGCAGTTTTCAAAGGGCTAATGGTGGGTGATCCACTCTTCTCGTTGCATACTAGTGGGGGCAATCCAGAGTTCAAATCACTATAGCCTTTTGATGCCACTCGTGCTAGGAGTAGACCAGATAGAGGATTTGTTTTTATTTATTTATATTCAAGACCATTTATTGTAATAAATATTATATATATATATATATATATTTATTGTGTAGTAATATAAATTTTGTTTAATATTCAGTTTTATTTGTATTGCATCATTTTTATGTTTCAAATATTTAAAAAATACAGGTTTTGATTGAATTATATATAATAAAAAAAATTACTGGCATGCTAGGGCTCTCAAATCCATGCAAAGGTTTTACCGGCGCTTGTGTAGAAATATTGCGGCGCTTTTTCGTGAGAAAAGTGTCCATAACCTAATTTACCTGCGCTAGGAATGATATTTAGCGGCGCTTATTCGTGTCGGAAAAAATTACAATAGTGGTGCTCATAAAAGCGCCGCTAAAATTTAAGTAGCGCCGATCTTTTAGTTATGACTCGGCGCTAGACTAGCGCCGCTAATAGCTGGTAAAATTCCCATTTCTTGTGGTGCGGGCATCAGGCTTAAAGTGCAGGGAGTGTGGTACGGTCTAAAAAGGAAGAACAGAGAAGAAATTGGCAGAGATAAAAAAAGGAACTTTAATGGCAAAGAGGTTAGACAGTTTGGTGAATAGAGGGAGAAAGTAGGGCAGTTTGGTGAATAGAGGGAGAAAGTAGGGCAGGGGTCTCGAAAATGGGAGAAATGCATCCAATTAGTGAAAGGAAATCCTATAAGGAGGCGGTTTCAAAAATAGGTGAAGGAGAAATCGAAAGCTTAAAGGTTATGCGTAATCCGAGAGGAAGGTGGGTATGGAGGGAATCGATGACTGAAGGCCTAGTTGTGAGAATCCACAACAAAGTACTAGAGGACTTGCTCAAGACATTTGAGTTTTGCAATGTGGTACTCATTTAGTCTAGGGTGGCATAATCAATGGTGGTGGAATGGTTAACAGGCAAATGCATGGGACTGTATGAAGAAGATATTGTGGTCAAAAGTATTCATCTGAACATGATGCTCGTCTTGCTAGGAACTACAGATCACGTAGAAGCTATATTTTCAGCTTGCAAGATGAATTGAAAAGAATTGATGATAGATATTCAAAAATGGGAAACATAGTATAACACTGGTACCATATTTGGAATATAGCGCTCGAGTTATGGATCAACGACCTTTTCAAAGAGATAAGAGCTTGCATCAAGGTAATCATAGAGATAGATAAGCAAATGGACAACAACGCACTACAAGAAAATGGCCCTTAGCCGACTGATGGGCCAACCTTTTGCCAGCGGCTGGTTTGAACGGCTGCTAGCAGGGTCCCTATATATACAAGAAAAAAAAAACCCTAACCTAAATCCCTCTCTCAAGTGGCGCCGCACGACCCTCTCTCTCTTACTCTCTCTCCCTCTCTCTGCCGCTCCTTTTCCAATCACTCCCTCTCCCTCTCTCTCTCTCTCTCCCTCCCTCTCTCTCCGCCACTCCCTCCTCTCTCTTCGCTCCTCTCCCTCTCTCTGCCGCTCCCTCTCGACCCTCTCCCTCTCCCTCTCGCGTGCTCTCTCTCTCTCTCTCTCTCTCTCTCTCTCTCTCTCTCTCTCTCTCTCTCTCTCTCTCTCTCTCTCTCCTCGGCCCTCTCTCGCAACATCGTATCTCTCTCCGCTTGATCTACCGCACATCAAGGAGCATTCTACGCCGCAACATCGTATCTCCTTCTCTCTCTCTCTCTCTCTCTCTCTCTCTCTCTCTCTCTCTCTCTCTCTCTCTCTCTCGTTATCTATTCATATTAATTTGGGCATTTTTTGGCATTTTTTAATCCTTCAAGTAACATTGTGCAATGATTTGTGTATTGAGAATTTTTGAGTTTCGAATCTCTAATTAGGGATTTGTAGTGTCGATTCCTTAATTAGGGATTTTCTGATATTACAAATTAGGGATTTGGGGATTTTAAAATTTTGGGGATCTTGAGGATTTTTGAAATTGGGAATTTCAAGTGGTTTTGATAGCTGATTTGGTAGATTTGATGTTTATTTGTTCATATTTTATTTATTTATAGGGTTTTGATGGCTGATTGGGAGGATTTGATGGTTATTTATTCACTTTTTCTTGATTTTTAGGGTTTTGTCAACCGATTTGGAGGTTTTGGTGTTAACTGCAATATTCCTTGGTGGCCCTTTGATGATGGACTAGCCAGTGTATCTAGTAGAGATAGGTTTTGGTATATACTTTCCTTTTCACGGAGTATTAGGTCCTTTATCTTATTCTTTAATGGACGTTCCTCTCTTTTCACCAACAGTAATTTGGTGGCTAGCTTTCCATATACAGAAAAAGATTGGTGAGCTTACACATCCTTCTAATTTGCATTTTGTATTTTTGGGAATGCCAATTACTTTGCTAAGAAATGATATAAATACATGAATCTAAAATTTCATGCCTTTTTTTTGTTAGGGTTGTAGAATGCTTTAGAGCGAACTACCCCTATTCTGGGAGAGCAAAGAGTAAGTATAAAGATCAGGAACTGTGGCTTTTGTCTGTCGAAATTATATAGCCATGTAATTTTTACTCATGGTATCTGAGGAAATTTCTTTATGTTTTGACTCTACATGCAAATAAATTTGAATTCCATGAATTTGCAGACTATGAATAATTCATAAATTGTGGTAGTGAGGCACTACATTGATCAAATCAAACAATGTTAACCATCTGACCACAGATACAACTCTTGTTTAAAAGTGAATGATAAAAAAACAGAGAAACAGTAAGTTTTTCTACAATTTGATTTTCATTTATTGAAGCGTGACACAGTCTTACAATTTGTTTTATGCTTGTAAGTGGGTTTAATCATGCATCAGTTGCTTTTTCATCTCTTCTAGAACACCGATTGTTAGAAACCTTAATAGGAACTGCTATCAATGGTAGAATTCATTTCCTTACAGGATCTTGAGATGGTTGAGTAATGAAGACGAGAAACTGAAAGCAACCAATAAGCAAAATACACATCTTTTAACATTTCATTATCGAAGCTGAAAGGAGATTACCTTTCTGGCAGTTGCCGTGTGACCTTGGTAATATTTTCTAGAGAAATTCCCCCCCCCCCTTTTTTTTTTATTCTTATGCAGATCTAGTTTGATTTGGGAATGGATTGAGAAAATTCATAGAAGAAGGAAAAAAAAAATGACGGGTTCTGTTATGTGCACACTCAATTTAGCATTTCAAACTCTTTCTATTTGATTTGGAACTTGCTGTCAAAGTAGAGATCCATTTTCCTTTTTTCATGTTTTGTTGTTTCAGTTGGATTTGGAAATTGTTTGGGAGGAAAATGGCATTTGTAAGTATTGGGCATTAAAGCTGTTGCTGTTTGATTTGGGTAATGGTTTCTGGAGAAGAAAATAGCACTACATCCGCCATTGATATGTAGTGATTTGGGCATTACAGCTGATTTCCTATTAAATGTTGGCCATTGGTTGGGACTTTTTTAACCATCTGTTTGTAATTATTGAAAGTCTTCTAGTGGCTAGGATCACCTAACGTTGTGGTTTTCTGAGGGTACGGCTAGAAGAATGGTCCAGATCTCATGCATGGCATCACATGTTTGGAGAAGTATTGCTGGACAACTAACTATGATGCAAGTGTCGAAACTGGTTCCTTTCTCAACTTGTTCAATGCGAAAGCTTGTAAAGTCTGAAATGAGCCCTGTTTTTTTTGTAGTGTTTGGTATACTTCGGTATAGTCACATGCATTAGTTTTTAATTTCTCTATAATCCATTTGGTATAGTTATATGCATTTAATTTATTTTTTCCAATGGACATTGCTCTTGTCATGTGGCATGTTATTAACATATACTCACAGAGATAGGAATTTCCTGAATAATCGGCCATTCAATATACATCGTGATATGTAGTCATATGATTTGCTGACTTCCAATTGCAGGGAAAAAAAACCCACCTGAATTGATTGAATTAGTTGTCTTGTTCAGCTTATTATCTACGTTTTTATTGTAACCTGATGTTATAGATGTGTGTGTGTATGATTGTAAGTGCCATTGATTTGACAGGGATTTTGGTGTCTTTCTTTGCAACCATTATTTATTAATATTTTCACCTACTAATACCTATTTGATTTGTGATTAGTGTATTTGTGTTTGGATGTATTATGCTTAATTAAAGTAAAACCAATAGTTTAGAGTAGAGGCTTAAAACAAACTGATTCTCCATGTTTATTTTGCTCCTAGTCTAGTCACTCTTCATCTATAGAGGAACTGCACTTGTAGCATTTACAATTATAAAAGGAGTTTCAGCTGTCCTTGTACAATTTACTTTAATTTTAGCTATATTCACGGGATGTTAACTATAAAAGGAAAGACTGAAGATTCAGTGACTAGGATTTTCCAAATTTGGGATTTTTGTGTTAACTATAGGACACACAACTTGATACTCACCATCAACACATTGAAACAAATTTGGTGACAAAGAGTTGCTATACATCTTGTCTTCTCATATATCTTTTTGATGATGCTTTTCTTCTTCTTCATGTGTAATTTGTTAAATTTCATCTGTGCTTTTGTTAGACTTGCACTTTTGTTCACTTAGCTATCAGACATCGACATTTTTCTTAATAATACAATCACTATAATATCCTATCAGTGAAAATTTTTTTGTAATTAATGCTCCATCCAAAGTTGGGTCAGTAATTAGGATGGTCTGGATTGCCATATAACTATGCCATGTGTACGGTTGTAGTGTCACCACCAAACTTTATATGGTGAAAAACTAATATAATGCCTAGCCCATAAGTGGGCCCAGTCTAAAGATTCGGTCTGCTTGTGTCATTTTCAGCTCTATTTACGAGTACATCTGAACAACCTCATTTTGGTGCGCAAGTCATCTGAACAACCTCATTTTGGTGCGAACATTAGGCGGATCTCTAAGTGCAGGCAGTGGTATTGTGATCATGACATTTCTTAGGTCAAACATTGTTGATGCTTCATATTCCATGCTGACATAAGTTTCACCTAATCACATGCATTTTAATATCATGTTGGTGTGTTTTAAGCCTTCTCAACCCATCAAGAAGCTCTTGATATTTTGGTTGAGCTTGTTTTTGCTTAAGGTACTGCAAAGTACAGAGATGCAAGGGCTACTTGTGCTTGTGGGCTCTCCTGTCATCAGGAACATATGTTGGAGATCTGGTCCAATTGGGCCCCACTATTTACATATCTTGGCTGCCAAAATCAGCTTCATCCAGTTATCAGTTGGCTGTCTTTGCCTGTTGAATGTTGACCCTGGGTCAAATCTTGGATCAAGCTGATATTTATATTTTCACTTCCTCTGTGTCTGTGTGACCTTATCAACAGGTTAGATGACAAATAAACATTATGATGGGCCCTATGAATTTTTTGAATGGTGGCATTCAATGACAACAGTCTCTTATGGCGTGGTCCACAAAATACATGAAATTCTCATTTACTAGAACTCTATTTTTTTGCTTTTTGTGCAGATTTTGGATAAAAGGCTTTATCAGCATGCCTTGGCTGTCTTCTTGTGTTAATTACAGCAAGAAGTGTGTTCGCTTGGTAGTGTTCTTTCGTGCCATGTTGTAAGATTCAAGCTTTTCTGGTAAGACCAACATCTCAATTTTTAAAATTTTTTATTATTATTTATACAATCTCATCTTTTATTGAAATATGTTTGTAGAATCATTGATCTATTGTACAACTAAGTAACATGTGTTTTGTATCAAATCCATTTTGAATTTTATTGTCCCTCTAGTGAAGATGGTTTGGATTTTTGGGGCGGCTCATGCAGGTGAAATACCTTTGAATCATGAAAGCAACTCACAAGACTAATGTAGAATTTTACTTTGGCATGTGAAATCATTTCTTTTATGGACACGATATGTACTGACTTAAAACCTTTTTGCAGTCATCAGGATATTTGTGTTGGGACCTGTACCATTTTAGTTCTGTCTTTCTTCAATAAAGCAGTGGTGTTTCTATATTGAACTGAAACTTGAATTTAATGTCTGGAACATTGCTAGATTGTACGCTGTACCCACATGAAGAGAGAAATCATCTTATCTTTTAGGCAAAATATCCATTTCTAACCTTTTAGAAAGCTCAGATTTCACACATTTTTTGTATGCTCGTGTGTGGATATTTAGGGCCCTTATGCATGTGGAGTTAGCAAACCTCCAATATAAAAATATAAAATTACAATATATGAAATGACTTGGCTCATGGCGACTGTCTCCCATACACAAAAACTTGTAGAAACTGCAACAGTGATGGGTTATAAAAATCGCAAAGCGAAATTGGATTTCCCACACTAATCTTGCTTTTCCTAATCTCAGATCAGTTTGAGAAAAGCCAAAGAAATCTAGGGATTTTCTTCTTTTTTTTTTTTCCATCATTGTCATTGATTTCTCTAGCCATAGTTGTAATGGGGACGTCTCCTTGTTGTGAAGAAGGGTCCATGAACCCTAGAAGAAGATCAAAGGCTTGTGGACTACATTGAGAAGCATGGTCATGGAAGTTGGAGAGCACTCCCGAAGCTCGGGGACTTGAATAGGTGTGGAAAATTCTCAAGTGAAGAAGAGCGGATCATTGTCAACCTTCATTCTTGGAAATAAGTAAGTTTTTGATTGATTTAATATGTATTTTGATGCAATATTGAGTTGAATTTGAATCTCTAACTCTGATACCAATTAATTTCTTTTCGCTATTTTGTTTTGCAGGTTTTAGGCATGGATGAACGGGAGCTATAGATCGATGGATTTTATTTGTTTATTTATTTTTTTTGAAACTATTTGATTTATTATTGTAAATATTATTCGCGGCATGCATGTGAAAGGGCCACATAGGCATGTATTTTTTTTTTTTAGGAAAACAATCACTAGGCACAATCCACTTCCTCAGAGGAATGTGAAATCAAGTGGGCCTTGACCAAAAGGGTCAATGATAAGGTCCATCATTTTATGAGTTGGAGAGGCAGAACTCATAAAATGGGACTCATTGTAGAGTCAGGCATCTATACTGTGTCATTTCTCTCTCTCTCTCTCTCTCTCTCTCTCTCTCTTTTTTATTATTATTATTTATTTTTATTTATTTATTTTTAACTGAATGTTTGCAATCTAATGAGCCTAGCCAACATGAAGCTGCCATAGGGCAATGGAAAAGAGAGCTTAACCAGTAAGGCATAGGGAAAAAAAAATCAAATCAAATCACAATTATAGATGCATTTACAAATGCATATGCATTAAGGAATTAGGAGCTTAAATGCTAATTGAAGTGTTAGTAAAGTTAAATCAGTCCTACATGGATCAAGAGTAAAAAATTCACATACCACTACCTTACCGTACAAAAGTGTCGGTAAATCCCCCATGTAGTGGCGGTTTGCACAACCGCCAGTAAATACCCCATGCAGCGGCGGCCTGTACAACCGCCAGCAAAAGGAGCACGACTGCCGGTAAAGCCTTTACCGACTGAGGCTTTACCGGCTGTTAGCAAACCGCGGGCAAGGGATTTGCCGGCAGTTTTCTGAGCCTTTGCCGGCGGTTTTGACCGCCGGTAAAGGCCAGTTTTCTTTTAGTGACGAAGAATTGCGGTTTACGCGTTTAACAATAATAATTTTTTTAAAAAAAGAAGTTAGTTTTGTTCCCAAATCACTTAACTTTAAGGGTTGACAATGCAAAAATCGTTACAACAGTGTTTCAGGAGCCAAGGGCTCAAGTTGTCGATGGAGTCTCTGAACTTCGACAAAGGACTACCGATTCCGTGCTCCCGTGTAACTCTAGATGTTGGAAGAAGAGTTGTCAAATGTTGATTGGATCTAATAAAGTTTTTTCAGCCAAAATTCCCTAGATGATGACACGTGGAACTTCAATAGCTACAACAATGACCATTGAGACGTGTTGAGAGCATGATGGGAGATGTTGAAAAAGCAACTATGTTTCCTGCTCCTCTTGCAACACGCCAAACAATAGAGTTGGAAGCAGTTAATGAGGAGATATTATCGCATACGTTAGGAGCTAGGCCGAATATTGGTAATGTTACTTGGGCCTTAGAGTCAGAGTGCTCACGAGCGGTGCATGGCACTTTTCTCGTGTGTAAGGGCATCGATTTAAGGCTTGTCACATGAGATGATTCCATTCCTTTAAAATTAGTTCACGACTCTACTTGGGGGGATTTTTTTTTAAGGAAACTGTCAGGAGAGATCCATCGCGAAAGAGGTAGGGTGTGTATAGGTCTTAGCCAAGTTTTTGCCACTGCTTTCGAAGGTAGAGATGGGGATGCATCAAAACATATGATTCCGTGCGAAGAGAAATCACAAAGAAATGCCATAAAATCTGTGAATTCGGGGATTGACGAAGTGCTTTGTTCAAAGAGTTACAAAGGTAGAGATGGGGATGCATCAAAACATATGATCGTGTCGCAACCTGAGAGGACACAATTGTTGGGGATTCTCGCAGATGTTGGAAGACTCCGATTGGTCCCGGTTGTTGCGAATTTTATACAGATTGATGTAAATTCTGTATAATATGGAAACCGAAAAAAAATCACGATAATAAAAATTAAGGACAAGCTGAAGCACGTCTGAAAACGCTGTCCTTAAAGCGTTATTTGCCCCTACTCAATTGAATTGAGTAAGCTGATAGGTTACAGGCAAATAGCTTCTAGGATACGACGAGCCTGGGATGGGTTTGCGTTCAGCAAACACGAAGGCCCACCTATTGGAACTCAATTACACAATTTCTGGCAGTATTACAATATAGAGAAAATCCCAAAGAAAGAAAAAGAAAGAGAAAAAGTGGTTTCACCACGCTGCCGGGCCGTCGATTCAAATCTTCAGCTATTGGTTCAGTTGAACCGTCCTAGACCACACCACTGGTCTGTTCTTCAAGCTAAGGTTCAAGCCTTGCTATGTTGCTGGAAGCACTAGAGTATTTTAGTTGAGAGGGGATGGTGTCTCAGTTCGTATGGGTTTGCTGGAGTGAGTTGAGATGGTTTGGAAACCCATCCAGGCCCTCCTTTATAGGCTATGGTGGCTAGGGGTTATGGTCCGAGACTTAAATTCCATTAAGCCATTTCTGGTCATTTGTTGGAAACTAGCCGTTTTATGGCCGTTTTCTGACTGTTGTGCATGGACCATTAATCTGGCCGCATGTCGATGTTGTGAGACAAAGAACTAGCCGTTTTTCTCGATCATTGGGCTAGCCATGCTAGCTATACTGGTGGTCCGTACTAATGGCTCATTTGTTATAGGCTTTCGCCGCAATGACTCTTTTTCGTCGATCTATATATACTAAGAGATTTCTCTCGCACACGTCTCGCTCCAGTTCGCTCAACGTCGCGAAGGAGCGACCCCATGCGACACGATGCGGACGTGCGAAGTGCGAAGTGCAAAGTGCTCCACTAGCGCCTCTACAGCCACACTGCCTCACATGCCCACGCCCTCGCACCAAGCCCGAGCTCGAGCCCAAGACCAAGACCAAGACCAAGTCCAAGTCCGAGTCCGAGTCCTAGACCGAGACCGAGACCGAGCCCGAGCCCGAGCGAAGGTGGTGGTGTTTGCAAGCCCTTTGACCGGAACACGCAAGGTCCATAATCCACAGACTACGAAGGTAAATATTATAATACTCCATTGTTTTCATTTAAACCAATTTTCCTTCTCTTCCCTTTCCCATGTGGGACTATTCCCAAAAACCCGCAAAAAGGTGTTTTTCAAAACAACTTTTATATATTATATATTATTTTATTGTTAAAATATTTTTATTATAATTAATATTTTGCAACAATCCCCCACTTGATTTTATAAAAATATTTTATCGGTTAAACAATACTGCCAGAATAATCAGCTTATATGCATAAAGAAAGATATTTGTAGATTTTAATCTTCCCTTAGTGTAAGTATCTCAAAACTCTGTCGAAATGACTGGTGGCCGCAGCTTTGAACCAGTTATTCCTAGATAATAAAGTTGGAGAAACTACACACATATTCGCTATGTGTTTGTTAGAGTTCCCACAATCTTGCTCAGCACATTTAATGGCCATGTGCTTATCCTAATTCATGAACGATCCCGAAAGAAAACTCTTAACTCTCATGAGAGACGGCACCATCTCTACGTTCATATAGGTGAAATCCTTCTAGTGTCTCCGTTACTATAAGACACTTGTCCTATAGACTGGATTTCATTAAGAGTTCTCAGACTCAACCCTCTTTCGTAACGCTCAGCACTTATCTATTATGGATGAGGTTTTTATAATTTAGTGCTGAAAAACTTTCCACATATCGGTGATTTGTTTTTACTCATTAAACCCAAATTTAGAGATTTTCTAACTTCAGGTTGGGTTACCATCACTGGCGGAACTTTGGTTGAAGAGTTTCAACCCCATCCCTCTAGATGTAGCCTTTACTACCTCTCTCAGTAAAGGTTTAGTGAAAGGATCTGCCAGGTTGTTGCTTGATTTCACATAGGAAATAGCAATGATTCCATCTCGAATCAACTGTCTGACATAATCATGTCGAAGACTAATATGTCTAGATTTACCATTATAAGTGCCGCTATAGGCTCTAGCTAATGTGGCTTCACTATTACAATGTAGTGATACAGCCGATATAGGCTTTACACAGAAAGGAATTTCTAATAGAAGATCCCTTAACCACTCAACCTCTTTGCCTGTTGCAGCTAGGGCTATGAATTCAGACTCCATAGTCGAATGTGTTATGCAGGTTTGTTTCTTGGATCCCCAAGATACAGTTGCACCTCCTAGGGTGAATATCCACCCTGTAGTAGACTTGTTGTCCCCTGCACTCGATATCCAGCTCGCATCGGTATATCCTTCCAATACGGCAGGAAACTCTGAATAAAATAGTCCTAAGTCTTTGGTTGCTTTTAAGTAACCAAAGACTCTACTAATCGCATTCCAGTGTTCATTACTGGGGTTACTAGTAAACCTATTAAGTTTACTCACAAGATATGCGTATATCTGGTCTAGTGCATTGCATAGCATACATAAGACTCCCTATAGCACTTGCATATTCTAATTGTGCAATGGTTCTTCCAGTATTTTCTTTTAGCTTGATACTTGGATCAAATGGGATTTTTGCTTCTTTTATATTTAGATGGTTAAACTTGTTTAGTATCTTCTCAATATAATGAGATTGACACAAAGCATAACCCCTACAATGTTTTTTAACTTTGATACCTAGGATTGTATCAACTTGTCCAAGATCTTTCATTTTAAATACTGAAGATAGAAACCTCTTTGTTTCAATTACACCTTCCATTTTATTACTTATTATTAACATGTCATCAACATACAGACAAATAATAACGATACAACTACCATCTACTTTAGAATATATGCATTTGTCAGCTACATTATGCATGAAACCATGAGATTGTATTTTGGAATCAAACTTCTCATGCCATTATTTTGGTGCTTGTTTTAATCCATACAAAGATTTAACTAATCTACATACTTTATTTTCATTTCCTGGTAGAACGAATCCTTCAGGTTGTTCCATGTATATCTCCTCATTGAGGTCACCATTCAGGAAAGCGGTCTTTACATCCATTTGATGGATGTGAAGATGATGTATGGAAGCTAGCGCAAATAATATCCTAATGGATGTTATCCAAGCTACAGGTGAGTATGTGTCAAAATAATCTATCCCTTCTTTTTGTCTAAAACCCTTAGCTACTAGTAGAGCTTTAAAGGTTTGGATAGTTCCATCGGTGTGATATTTCTTCCTAAATACCTACTTACATCCTATGGGTCTAGAACCTGGAGGTAAGTTAACTAGTTCCCATGTTTGATTTGACATTATGGATTCCATTTCATCGTTTATAGCTTCTTTCCAGAAAGCTGAGTCTCTAGAGGATATAGCCTCTTTATATGATTTAGGATCATCTTCTATATTCATCACTATAGGTATTTGTCTTATAACATTTTCTCTATCTGCTTCTACAAGATGGAAAATGATGCGTTGTGAGTCTATGTAGTCATCTCCAAGACTCTTCTCTATTCTTGTTCTTTGACTCCTACGAGGTTCAATAGGAGCTTCCACTATCTGTGGAGCTGTGCTATCTGGTTCTCTATTAGGAGTTTGGATTTCATTATCCTTTGACTCCAAGGATAGTGAGTTCTCAAAGAACTCAACGTCTCTTGATTCTATTATTGTATTAGACTCCATGTCTAGAAGTCTATAAGCTTTACTATTTTGTGCATACCCTACGAAGGCGCACTTAATAGCTCTTGGTCCTAACTTAGTTCTTTTTGGGTCAGGAGTTCTGCAGTATGCAAGACACCCCCACACTTTTAGATATCCTAGGTTAGGTTTTCTACCTCTCCATGTTTCATATGGAGATATTTTATACTTTTTAGACGGTATTCTATTTAGAATATGGCATGCTGCAAACAGTGCCTCACCCCATAGACTTAGTGGTAACTTTGCTCTTATCAGCATTGAGTTGACCATTTCTACTAATGTCCTATTCTTCCTTTCAACTATTCCGTTTTGTTGAGGTGTGTATGGAGCAGTACATTGATGTATCAGTCCATGTTGTTTACAGAAGTTATCGAATTCATTTGAGAAATATTCATTTGAGCAATCATCTTCTTATTTAGTTGATTCTCTACTTCTGCTTTATATACTTTAAACATGTTCAATGCTTCATCTTTGCTCTTTAATAGATACACATACACATATCTAGAGCAATCATCTATAAAGGTTATGAAGTACCGTTTACCTCCACAAGTAAGAATGTTGTTTAACTCACAGATATCACTGTGTACAAGATCCAACACTTGGGACGATCTTTCAACACTTGGAAATGGTTTCTTCGTCATTTTAGATCGTATGCACACTTCACATTTTTCGGTTTCATTATTTGTATATGAGATCAAACCATTCTTAGCCATGAACTTCAAGGTACTATACCCTATATGGGCTAGTCTATCATGTCACAGTCCAGCGGATTCAACCATATACGCAGAAGTGCTACTTTCATTCAGAGAAAACCATCCCCTTACAAGCATATCCCTTTCCGACAAAATTCCCATTCTTAGATAGAATCAGTTTACCTGACTTGTACACCACCCTTATCCCTGGTTTTCCTAGAAGATTCTCAGAAACTAAGTTTCGCTTCATGTCTGGGATGTGCAGTACATTAGTCAGAATCACTTTCTTCCCAGAGGTGAATATCAGTTCGACAGTTCCTTTGCTGACGACCTTCGATCGGACTTCATTACCCATTTGGACTTCTTGACCATCGGTCAATTCCTCATAGGTTTTGAAGGTAGATTTGTCGTAGCACACATGTACAGTAGCGGCAGTATCATACCACCAACCTGGAACTTTGCCTTGTATGGCATTCACCTCAGTGATCATGGCCACTATATCGCCTTCTTCTACTGCACTTGCTTCTTGTTTAGACTTGCTATATCGGCATACTCGAGCATAGTGCCCAGTTTTCCCACAGACACGGCATGGGCCTTTGAACTTTCCGTTCTTCTTTTGGGTGTTTTTCTTGAATTTCCCTTTATTGGTTTTAGGGAATTGTCCTTCTTGGGATGTTTGTTATTAGAGTTCTCTATTGCATATACCTTGGACGAGGTACTCCCGTTATCATTCTTTTTATCACGGTTACGGGATTCTTCCTCAATTTTGAGGTGTTTCTGGATATGTTCCAGTGTATAGTCCTCAGTTTTATGCAGCAACTTCTTTCTATAGTCTTTCCACATCGGTGGCAATTTGGCGATTATAGCCCCGACTTGGAATGATTCAGGAAGATCTATTTTTATCGCTTTGATTTTGTTTACTATTAGCTGCAATTCTTGGATTTGGGGTAGCAGCGGTTTGTTATCTACCATGTTGAAGTCAAAATACCTGGCGATGAGAAACTTGTTGGTACCTTCTTCTTCAGCCTTGTATTTGAACTCCCGAGCGGTCTATATCTCCTTTGCTGACGATGTCTGTTGGTACAGATCGTACAGACGGTCGGAGAGTGCGTTCAGAATGTGTCCTCGACACAAGAGTTCATCTTCGGCTCGTTTGGTGCGGGCGGCCACCTGTTCAGGTGTGTCGTCGTCAGTTGCTTCAGGTAGCGCTTGTAAATTTGGATCTAATATATAGTAGATCTTTAGCGCCGTTAGGAGAAACTTCAGCTTGTCTTGCCATCTCGTAAAATTGGTTCCATCGAACCGATCAAGACGTATCAAGTCCTGATTCATCAACTTGATGGATGAAACACTGTTGGCTTCCATTATCAAATAACGCTTTAAGATTGTTGTGAATTTTATACAGATTGATGTAAATTCTGTATAATATGGAAACCGCAAAAAAATAACGATAATAAAAATTAAGGACAGGCTGAAGCATGTCTGAAAACGCTGTCCTTAAAGCGTTATTTGCCCCTACTCAATTGAATTGAGTAAGTTGATAGGTTACAGGCAAATAGCTTCTAGGATACGACGAGCCTGGTGTGGGTCTGCGTTCAGCAAACACGAAGGCCCACCTATTGGAACTCAATTACACAATTTCTGGCAGTATTACAATATAGAGAAAATCCCAAAGAAAGAAAAAGAAAGAGAAAAAGTGGTTTCGACCACTGCTCTGGTCGGATTCAAATCTTCACTCGTGGTTCGGTTGAATCGTCTAGACCACACCGTCTGTTTCTTCAAGTTAAGGTTCAAGCTCTTGCTATGTTCTTTGGAAGCACTAGAGTATTTTAGTTGAGAGGGGATGGTCGTCTTCGGTTCGTATGGGGGCTTGGAGTGAGTTGAGATGGTTTGGAAACCCATCCAGGCCCTCCTTTTATAGGCTATGGTGGCTAGGGGGTTATGGTCCAGAGACTTAAATTCCATTAAGCCATTTCTGGCTGTTGGAAAACTAGCCGTTTTATGGCCGTTTTCTGACTGTTGTGCATGGACCATTAATCTGCTGCATGCTGACTGTTGTGAGACAGCAGCTAGCCGTTTTCTGACTGTTGGGCTAGCCATGCAGATTACATACTGGTCCTACACTAATGGCTTTTAATTGTTATAGTTTCCACGCAATGACTCTTTTCGATCGATCTATATACTGAGAGATTTCTCTCTCAGTTCTCTAGTCTCTCTGCCAACCAGCCACCCACCTAAGCCATGTAGTCGCACCGCGACTCACACACGTCTCGCTTCGGTTCGCTCAAGGCCGCGAAGGAGCGACCCTCTGCGACACGATGCGGACGTGCGAAGTGCAAAGTGCGCCACTAGCGCCTCTACAGCCACACTGCCTCACATGCCCACGCCCTCGCACCGAGCCCGAGCCCAAGACCAAGACCAAGTCCGAGTCCGAGTCCGAGACCGAGACCGAGACCGAGCCCGAGCGCGAGCGCGCGCGCGAGTGTTCCAGTGCTTCGCACTGGAACACGCAAGGTCCATAGTCCACGGATACGAAGGTAAATATTATAATACTCCACTGTTTTCATTTAAACCAATTTTCCTTCTCTTCCCTTTCCCATGTGGGACTATTCCCAAAAACCCGCAAAAAGGTGTTTTTCAAAACAACTTTTATATATTATATATTATTTTATTATTAAAATATTTTTATTAAAATCAATATTTTGGCGGTGGAGAACTCTCCCTAAGTTTGGTGGGTCCCTCACGTATGAATATCAGGTAACGAATGTGGCAAGGATCCCATCCTCTGAGGCAATAGGCTCTCAAAATGAGTCAGTTGTGGTGCCTTCGAAGGTAGAAGGCTTTTAAAATCTATAACCATGTCCCCTTTAACTATTGATAGTCATTCAGGAGTTACTATCATGTCGAATAGGAGGTTGGAGGAATAGTTTCAAGTTTCTAAGATTAGGTAGCTGTAGATGCGGCAAGTGGCATCTTAGTTATTTGGAATTCAACTATTTAGAGGGAGGACAAGTGGAAGGGAGATCATTCATTGTCAGTGGTGCTAGAAGACGTCAATTCCGGTTTTACATGGTTGCTTTCATCAATCTATGGGCCGCGTAAACCAAAATTTCGTGTTGACTTATGGCAAAGTCGGATAGTTGTCGTAACGGATGGGATTTACCATGGGTTTTGGGCAGCCATTTCAATGTTGTTAGATTCCTTCATGAGAAATCAAATGGGGGCCGAATATCCAGAAGCGTGAAAGATTTCTCGGAATGGATCACAAAAAAATGAGTTAATGGACCTATCAATGGGAGGAATTAAATATACATGGTCAAATGGGCGAGCATCGCCAACCAAGTCTAGGTTGGACAAATTTCTTACATCTATAGAATGGGCGGATAAGTTTCCGATGATTTATCACTCTAGTTTGCCTAGACCGTTTTCCGATCATTGTCCAGTTCTGCTCGAGGTAGATGAGGAGAACTGGGGACCTAGGCCTTTCAAATTTGAGCTTGCATGGTAAGAGGTTGAAGGATTCGTGGAGAAGGTTGTTGAGTGGTGGTCATCCTTTTCATTTCAAGGGGGTGCAGGCTTTTCTCTGTTTCAAAAACTTAAGTCATTGAAAAAGAAGATTTGTGAATTGAATAGAGAGCACCTAAAAGGTCGGGAAGAGGAAGCATCCAACTTCATTCGAGAAATCCAAAGGTTGGACTAAAAAAGAAGAGGCACAGGAATTGTTGGAAGAGGATAGGGCTTGGAAAGAAGTTTATAGTGCGAGATATAACGCTAAAATGAGAGAGGAAGAGATAAAATTGAGATGATGGTTGAGGGCTATGAGGTTGAAAGAAGGAGATAAAAATATAAAGTTCTTTCATGTTATCGCTAAAACACGCACTAATAAGATCAAATCATTATTGGTGGAGGGTCAAAGGATAGAGGGGAAACCTAAGATTTGTGCTTCTATAGTTGATTTCTATAAAAGTCTCGTCTAAAGATTCCTAGCTTCGGTTGGTCTTGATAATATATTCTTTGATTCTATATCATCACAAGTGGCGGCCTCGTTGGAAAAACCTTTCTTGGAGGAAGAAACCAAGAAAGCAATGGAAATTTTGGGTGGTGACAAAGCTCTAGGACAAGATGGCTTTACTTTGGATTTCTATCACATCTTTTGGGATTTGGTAAGAGGTGATGTGATGCATTTTATAAATGAATTTTACGAAAAAAGTTGCATAGCTCCGGAATTAGGGGCTACATTTATAGCATTAATTCCCAAAAAATGAGCCGAATGTCTAAAGGATTTTTTATCAATCAATTTGCTCGGTGGTCGATATAAGATATTGGCAAAGGTGTTGATAGTTCTTTGATAGCTACTAAATGCATTGACTCATGCAACAGAAAAGGAGATAAGGGCATTGTTTGTAAACTTGATTTTGAAAAGGCATATGATCATGTGAATTGGGCTTTCCTAGATTACATGCCGGGTAGGCTAGGGAATGGACCCAAATGGCGTGCTTGGATCCAACTGTGTTTGAGATCAGCTAAATTCTCGGTTTTGGTAAATGGCTCACCTAATGGGTTTTTCTCAACTTCTAGAGTGTTGCAGCAAGGTGATCCATTATCTCCATATTTATTTGTTTCAGTTATGGAGGCTCTTAGCAAAATGTTAGAGAAAGGAGAAGACTTAACGATTAGAGGAAGGTTTTGGGGTGGATAATACAAAATTAAAAATTTCTCATCTTTATTATGCTGACGACACATTGCTTTTTTGTAAGGCGGACAAGTTCAAAGTGCACAATGTTCGTTCAACATTTGTTGGTTTTGAAGCAATTTTGAGTTTGAAGATGAACATCACTAAAAGTGAGATTTTAGGGGTTAGTCTTTCAAATGAAGAAATTTGGTATTTTTCACGGATTTTCGACTATAGGGAGGGATCCTTTCCAACCACTTATCTTGGTCTTCTGATACATAACGGAAGACTAGCAAGGCATATGTGGGACAAAGTCATTGAGAAGTGTGAGAGCAAGATGGTCCAAGTGGAAATCAAGGTGCCTTTCAATGGGCAGGAGAATGATTATGATAAAAGTGTCAATGTCGAACCTTCTGATCTATTTTATGTCACTTTTCAAATGTCCAAAGTCGGTTTTAAATGTTCTGGAAAAGCTTAGGAGGGATTTTTTGTGGAAGGGATCGGAAGAAAAGCATAAGTTTCATCTTATGAAGTGGGACAAAGGAGGAACAAGTTTTAGGAAGTTAGATGAGATGAATTTAGCACTTCTTGGGAAATGAGTATGGTGATTTGGGATAGAAGGGGGATCTAGATGGAGAGTTGATAGCTATGAAGTATGGGATAGAAGATAGTGGGTGGTGGACCAAGTCCTTTTACCGTGCTTCCTTCTTGTGGAAGTCAATAACGTCCTTAAAAATAGGGTGTGGAAAGAGATAGGTTTCACTTTGGGAGATGAGAAAAATATTCGATTTTGGGAGGATAGGTGGATTGGAGAAAGAAAAATATGCAACGATAACGAAAACTTTGAAGCACACAGACATATTTATCAGCTTTTTTAAAAAAGATATATTGATCAGCTATATTATGATGGTGAAATTTATAATGTGACATCATTTACTTAATCTTTGGGCATGTACAAAGCTTATAGAGGTTCAAGTTTCATCAATAAAAATTGGAGCAAAATCACATTATCTACTCTACCCAGAAGTTTCCTAGGATGGATTCTAGTCCTGAAAGAGGATACATGGAATTACAAAGGATAAAAAAAAGGGGATAATAGGCTAATCAGTAACATGATGAGAAAGATTAGAATACTAAGACAGACAACCAACTAAGGATCCATACATCTCAACCATCTGATGTTAGCTTTGGACAACCATACACAATGGAAGAGACAGACAAAGAATGATCAGAGAATTCAGGCCAAACATGAATTTCCTCAACCATAGAATAAAGCATCACAGAAAAACCCCAGATAAATCAATTAGAAAAAAAAAAAAAAGACAACTACTAAAGAGTACTTCAAGGTGCATGGCAACATAAAAACCATGTAGACTAAAAAAACGAGAACTTCTCACCATGCACTGATCAAGGATATTTGAAAGTGATCCACCGTCAGTAATCTTGGGGAGCATGTTCTCCGGCAGTTTTTCAGGGGATTTTGTTAGCGTGTAAGTGCTTAGTGGACATGATAGGTGGCCAGTATAGGACTTGGTGGCCACCCGAATGCAGATCTTTTAGGGGTGAGGCCCGTGTCTTTTGTGGTGCCCCCCTGGTTTTTGTATAGCTCCCTTTTGAAAAAAAATAAAAAATAAAATAAAATAATCTTGGGGAGCATGGTCTTAAGAGTGTTCAGGTAAGAAGTAATTTGATGCATAGCCCAACTAAAAATAAGGCCACCATCGTAGTTCTCTTCACTTCCAGATGTATCATTAGCGAATATGGCTTTGTATTGATTAACAACATCAAAAAGATGCATCTTATGACAATTCACCATTCCTTGCATCTCATGGTCCGTTCGGATTAGACGCCCATGACACGTGTGCAAAGGTGCGCTCATGTGTAGGTGAGCATGACTCAATATGATGAATGCTCAGCTGTGCACCAGTTTGGACGGAACTCGTACTAACTTTTTTGAGAAAACATCATACGTGGTGTGACTCCAGAATCTGAACAGTCCTCGTGAAGCAGTGACTCATAAAACCCCTTGGGGCCCAATTTTTACTTTGATCCAAAACTTTGGTGGGCCATGAAAAATGAAAACAGTTTCCTCCCCTGATTTGCATTCTCTTTGTTATGGCCCACTAGAATTTTAGATCAGGATGAATTTTTTTTCCCTAGGGGTTTCATGGGATTCCACGTCACATGGACCATTCGGATTAGATGCCTATGACACGTGCCCAAAGGTGCACAAGTGCATAGGTGCACAGGCGAACATGACTCTATATGCCGAATGCTTAGCTGCGCACCAGTTCGCATGGAACTCGTGCAAACTTTTTTAAGAACTCGTCATCATACGCGATGTGACTCTAAAATCTGAACGGTCCACGTGAAGCAGCACCTCATGAAACCCCCTGGGCCCAATTTTTACTTTGATCCAAAACTCTAGTAAGCAATGCAAAATGAAAACAGTTTCCTCCCTTGATTTGCATTTCTCTTTGCTATGGCTCACCAGAATTTTAGATCATGGTGACAATTCTACCCTTGGGGATTAATGGGATTCCACATCACATGGACAGTTCAGATTAGACACCCATGATACGTGTGCAAAGGTGCGTATGTGTGCAGGTGGGCATGACTCTATATGCCGAATGCTCCGCTGCGCACCAGTTCGCACGGAACTCTTGTGAGCATTTTTGAGAACTCATCATACGTGATGTGACTCCACAATCTGAACGGTCCACGGGAAGCAACACCTCATGAAACCCCAAGGCCCAATATTTACTTTGATCCAAAACATTGGTGGGCCATGAAAAATGAAAACAGTTTCCTCCCTTGATTTGCATTTCATGGGCTAGATGTGGTTCACAAATCTAGCCCATCTATTGTATGTGTTTCACTTGGATGAGGGGTCAGACCAAGTGTCAACCGCATTGAAAACTCAAGTGGGCCCCACAAAGTGCTTTTATATGTTTTAAGCATGTCTTCACATGGTTTTAGATGGTATGGCCCACCTAAGTTCCGTTATACGGCTGATTTTTTTTATATATCCCATAACCTAAAGTGGACCCATGAAATGCACGGTATTGAGATAGGTTGGGTTGGGTCAGGTTGGTTCTAGGGGCGCCTTGTAACTAATCCATTTAAGAATTTAGTAAGAATCTAGTTAGAGTTTTGGACTTGAGACCCAACCCATTAAAATTCGGGACCGCTTTAGATCATGTTGAAATCAAAATCAACCAACCCATTAATTTAATGGGTCGAAATTGGCCCCCTGATTCAAATCTAACCCATTTATCACACAAGTCGCATTAAGGTCAGTAGGAATGTCAGTGGGTACTCGAAGCCATAGGTACCATATGAACTCGACCCATGTACCCAACCCAATTTTAATGAGTTTAGGTTCAATACATTAGACTCAAGAAATCGTGTTGAGTTCAAGTCTAGATATTTTGTTTTGGGTTGAGTAAACTCAAGTCATCTAGCTCAACCCATTAATCACCTAACCTATGCAAGTAGGTAAGGTTCAACACAAGCCTGACCCATTTACTTAAACAGACATATTCCTAGCTTGAACCTGACCCACTATCCAATTAGTGTAGTCAAAACCCACCTCAAAAGTAGGTTGAGTTAGCTAAACTGTAGACTGACCCAACCTACCCTTAAGGCCACCCATTTTAAATTAGGGCTACGCCCGTGAGTGGGTCTATATTAGGCTCAAGTCCAACCCATTCAGGTTGGGTCTCGAACCCACAAGCCAATCTGGCCTGTTTGTTGCCAAATGCAAAGTACAATTCTTGTAAGGTACATAGGTAGCAGGAAACGTTCAAAAGTGAGATGGTGTTCTCTTACCATGACCATCGAGTGATGAAAAGACCTATTAAGAAGAATGTCACATGTTGATTTAATGCAACTGCTTGGACCTGTAATAAGATCAAGAGAACTACAAAGATGTAAAATCAATTATTAAATTCTTTCTATAAATTTATGCTGCATTAGAATAAAGAAGTATGACTAAAGTTTATAGGTATTAGCTCCGAACAAAATAGTGATGAGAAAGACCTTAGTGAGATTCAGGCTAGCCACACATATTGGCTAATTTCAGCGCTTCCTTTCAAACAGGCTTTCCATGTCTTCTAAAATAGAACTTTGGTTCAGGCCTTTGCTAGGAACCTCAAAATCAATACCATCCCCCACAAGTATCCTCTTCCGCTCTAGTAATAGGTGCGGCTTGCTTAGTGAGACCAACAACAGAAAATAGAGTTAATTATTGAAGGTAATGCTTAAAATGCCATCAAAGTTAATTTCCCATATGTGCAATGCTTAAAATGCCATCACGAAAAGAAAGACAAAAGAAGAAGAAGAAGAAGCTGAGGAAAGAGAAAAAAATGATGATACTCAAATATCAATCCTACTAGTCATTTTTCTCTTTCTTTTCTTTTTTTCAAGAAAAAACAAGTATATGTGGGCTGCACT
Source organism: Magnolia changhungtana (assembly GCA_030180095.1). Taxonomy (NCBI): domain Eukaryota; kingdom Viridiplantae; phylum Streptophyta; class Magnoliopsida; order Magnoliales; family Magnoliaceae; genus Magnolia; species Magnolia changhungtana. The sequence continues at coordinate 81,090 of JASAUF010000349.1, forward strand.
GTCGAACTGATAGTCATTTTCAGCAATACGATTGACTATGGGTGCTACAAGTCAATTAAACCATTGATCCATTTTAAAACAAATGGTCAATTATGGTGACATCCCATAAGGAAAAGAAAGTCAGTAGGTTCCCCTTTTACAGTTGCACAAATGGTCTTAAAAAGCAGCCATTAAAATCACATTTATCTTTTTATTGCTTCTGATATAAGAGAAGATCTCCAAATTCACCAACAGTTGAAGTACAAAAGTTGAATAAAGATTAAAAAAAATAAATCAAACATTAGTTAATTACTAGCTGTTACAAGTAGGTGGTTTAGTATTGATGCTACTGAACATGGTTCAAATGTTATGGGTACACATGAGTACCTGCATTGCCACTGGGAAGTCATTAGCAAAATCTGGAGGGAAGAAAAGATCTGCTTGTTTCTTTGCGAAACCAGGTTTACCTGGTAAAGAATTCAAAAGGATTAGTACACAAAACATCAATGACTAGAAGGCTGTGTCCAAACAACTCAAAGAACGAATAAGATTTGAAATGTAAACTCCAAGCAGCATCGTAATAGCAATTATCTAGATGCCAACACAATTGCATTTATTTGCCTCCATTAATAAAATTGATGGTTGCCCTTGACACAGGAGCATTAAAAGGAAAAAGATAACCAATATCAATAACATAGAATAGAAAACCATCTGTGCCATTTGTAGTTTTAAAAGACACAGGAGCATTAAAAGGCAAAAGATAACCAATATCATTAACATAGAATAGAAAACCATCTGTGCCATTTGTAGTTTTAAAAGAGAAAGACAGCCAATGGGATAAAATATATAGATGCAATCAATACAAGGAGCAAACCTGGCTGAGCACCAAGTTCAATCACATGTAACTTTGATGTAATCTGCCCTGCATTGGTGGTCTTTGAGGCAAAGGCAATAAGAATGGAAGGGTTTTCATTTCCAGCAACCTGTTTAAGCCATGAAGATCATCAAAAAAAGTATCAAACCAAGTCAAACAACGGCAAACTGAACAATATATGGGTAGGATATGTTGGTATGCAAGATGATAAACAAAATGAAGGAAAGGCCCACACCTTTAGTGAAGCAAATGATGCAGCATGTGCTTCAAGAGCTTGACTACGCTGCTGATCCACAGAAAAAAGCTGCATATTCCCCTTCACCAGCTGTGGCCTCTACAAGCAAAATTGGAAGACAAAACAGAAGAATTAGAAACATAAAAAATTTCAAGGTTATAACGTAAAGGGAAAGAATTTATTTTCAACTACTACTGAATTCAAATCTAATCACTTCCATGATTGAAGGAAACAAAAGATAAGATCAAGCTCCTGGTAAACGAGCTCAGTACTCTAAGGTGCATGGAAACAAACACAAAAGAATCTCTCCGGCAATAAAACTATATGATCAATAAATTCATCGACTGTTATTTACAATGTTAAAATCGGCAATTAATTATTCATTGCTGATATTATTTCCAATAAATAGTTGCATAAAAATATGAAATTACCTGCAAAGGGGTTAGTTCAAACTATGAACGGGCATCATTCTCTCCTCTTTGAGCACAAACACAAGAAAGGCCTCTTCCAAGCCATGCCGCTGATCTTGCCAAAACCTCAGCTGTAGCAATACAAGGTTCCTCAGATTTAGAACTTTTCGATAAGATCTTCCCAGAAATCACATTTCCGAAGGAGTTATTTACAATCAACAAGTTTCCAAGGGCATGAAACTTTCTCTGAAACCAAAATTGACAAGAACTGCATGTAGAAAGAAAATACCCAGATACTGACGGGTATTCTCTGTAACCCTTTGTAGGAATTCCTCATCGATATTCTTGTACTGCAGGAAATCTAGAATTTCAATAGAAAACTCAAAGATGCAAAAGGAAAACAGCAAATAGGCAGAGATGGAGAGGGAATTACATTCACTGCTTCCCGCTCAGCTGCATAAACAGCACATAACATGAGTGGCTTATAACACCATATAGAGTACAGGACATATTCTAGGAAGCTTGCAGAAGCCATCAGTCGAGAACTTAGAAGAGGTCTATTCAGTCCCAGTGAACTTCAAAAATGGAATGGTCGAAGGAAATACCACATGAAATATTTCAGAAGTAAACAAGTCTGTTTAGCAATTTACAGCCTTCCTGACATGACTATGAAAGAAAGCCAACAAAAAGGTTTACACCCTTCAAAACATAACAGACCAAAATTTTCAGGATGGACTCAGAAATGCAGGCATCATCAACTGTAAGGTCAAGAATCAAGAGAATCTTTATATGATCTTCGGACATGAAATCTAGGATAGACCATCATACCTTTCAAGTCATGCTTCCTTTCGACTTTTGTCTTGTTCAACCTATTCACTATCTCATTCAGGCGCTTCTCTACTCTCACGGTGCGGACCTATACACAAGCATCACAACCAGTTAGAATTAGAAGGCCCTATCTCTTCACACAATGAATTTCTGCTCAGTATGCAGAAAGAAGCAAGCTGCACAATGCAAAATCATTCATGCTAATGGAATCTCAAAGGATTGATACGATAACTACTGATATGATCTAATTCATAAGTTTTTACATAATAGCTTATGTCAGATTACAGGTAGAGTCAGTAGGACCTGTTGAGAAAATTTTCAAGAAAATGAAGAGTGTTGATTAGACAATTCTGACCGTGAAAACAATAACCTGCAGGAAATTTTCAGAACAAATCCAACAGTTAGAGAAATAACATAATGCTAAAGGTAAGATAAATTCCTACAGATAGAAAAATAACATTTTAATGATAAAGTAATATTTAGACAATGTAGGAAACTTAAAGAACCATGAATTCCAATGGTTTTAACAAACAAGCATCAACGAAACAGGGGCTAGGACTGCTCAACTAATCTGATTTTCGGACTGTAACTTAGCAACAATGGTTTCCACAACGTAAAACCATAAGCCCATCTCATCATTACCAGCCAAACAAGAGGCAAAACCCACAATAAAAACATATACAAAAATAAAATTAGACAAAGGTAGAATGCAACAAAGATAGACACCATTGAGTTTCATCGGGTGCAAAGACTTTCTTGTACGTGTGGTACATGTGTACAAGGATCAGGACAATTGCTTTGTGGTCACCAGGTGGACTGCCCATACCGAAAATGCAAGGCATTCCGAATGGGTGGCCATCTGGTCAGTGGCCTGAAAAGGTACAGTTAACTCAAAATACAAACATCCATCCACATTCAACCGGCGAAACTTGCCATAAATGGGTGGTTAGAGCAGTCCAATCTTTGTGCAGATGAGTAACGTAAGAGCACATGGCAGGCATCGAGGGCTTGTGCCAAAACGAATGCGAAAGACAAGAGTTACATCTTACAACAAACAGAGTTATTTTCAAACTGAGCATACTTAAATGAGAGAAACTGAATTTTTAGAACTAAATTGAGAAATGACAAGATTTGATATGCTATATGAAGTTGCAGACACTTTCACATAGATGAATGCTCCAGAAACCGAAATTAGATAATTAGCTAGGAATGTTGTTTTACAATATGGAATTTTTACATAGAGAAATCTAGGATCCATAAATGCATCAAGAACCTGAATTGTTAACAGTCCAATCAATGTGGTTTCTAGTAGGAATTGCTAATTAGGCTAAGTACTAAATTACAAGTTCCAGTGAAAAGAAAGCCACAACATGATATGATATGATGCGGTATACAATGTATGCACCCCGACGCACGGGATATAAAAATATGAGTGGGAAAAGAATTTTTTAATAAAACTTTGGGGATTACAATACACACAGTCATAAAGTTCAAAAAAGAAGTGTACATAATAGATTTCCAAATCATTGATCCACGTTTTTCCATATTTTTGACTCTAAAAATATTTTAGTAGAATTGGAATATTGACCATTAGTGGGCTACAAAAGTTTTGGATCAAGCTAATAATAGTTTTTTGGCACACTTGAGTATTAGATGCTACTCATTTTTTATTCTATGTCCTAAAATGATCTCACAAAATGGATGAACGGAGTGGATTCTTCAAACAATTACTAAACAAGCTAGAAATGCGGAAGGCTTTAGCAGAACATTTCAAAGTTATATGGATGTATTTATTAAATCTACACCGTTCAATTGGAGAGATAATTTTAGATCATGAACCCAAAAATGAGTCATATCCAAAGCTCAAGTGGAACACCAAAAAGCGATGAGGGACTGATTCTCACCAAATACATTCGTAGATAATGTTTATTTTCCATCCAATCTGTTAATTAGGTCACATAGACATGGATGAAGAGGAAAAATAAATATCAATTGATTCAAAACTTCCGTGAAGCATTTTCAATGGTAGACGCGTTCAATCTACCACCAACATGTTTGAGTGTGTAACATTGATCTTTGGATCTAAAGCCGTACGAAGAGCTCGCCAAATGGACGAATGGTTTGATATAACACACGCCCATGATTTCAACACACCGTGATTTCCATTAAAAAAGGGGCGCGGATTAGCAAGATCGGATTGCCCTACCCCTACCCGGACGGTAATCCATGTGAGCATGAATTTTATCCCGTCATCCAATGATTTTTGAGAAAATTTTAATATATGAAAAAAAAAATGATGTTGTCTAAGGTGAGATGATATAACATCCACCGTTGAAACCTTTCTAAGGGCCCACGTGATTTTTTTACCATAAAACCTATTCATAAGATCACGTAGACGTGGATGAAGTGAAAACACAAATATCAGCTTGATCCGTAACTCGTGGCTCCCAAGAAGCTTTTAATGGTGGACGTTCAATCCCCACTTTGTGGTCCATTTAAGCCTTGGACCTACCTCATTTTTTGGTTCACTTATTAAAATTTTCTAAAAAATCGTTGGACGGCAGGATAAAACAGTTACATCACTTAAACAAAAATACCGGGTATGCATACCAAGGGATTTACACCGACAGGTGAATGGCGAGACACCATGACGTCACCGAAGTTTTTGATGTATGTTTTGTATCCACACCATCCATCCATTTGAAGAGAACATTTTATACTATTAGCCCAAGAATGGCCAAGATTCAAAGCTCAGTGGACCCCACACTGAAAGCGCAAAGAGAGTGACGCCCACCATTAAAAACTTCGAGGGCCACAAAAGTTTTTGATTAAAGTGATATATATATTTTCCCCTTTATAATGTCTTTTTAACTTATTAACGGCAGTTGGATCTCAAATAAACATTACGGTGGACCTTAGAAGGTTTCAGGTGGATGTCACTTTCTGTGTTGTTTTACGTAGTGGGTCCATTACTGATTTTTATCTGCCTTTTGACGCATGTCCTAAGATGATATCTCCAAATGGATTGGACCGTGTGGATATAACATATTCATCATGGTGGGACCCTTAACTTGGTGACGTCACCAAGTGATCTGCTACTAAACTCTTAAAAAGTGTGACTCAAGAGAGGTTCTAGAAGCCGAGAACCTAAAATTCTCCCAAATGTGTGTGTGTGTGTGTCGCCCAACAAATGTGTTTGATGATGACGTGATGTGTGTATCTTGATTTTGGGTTTTTGGGTTATCAGTGTATCTCGAGAAGTGCGATATCGATAAAAGCCGATATATCGGCCGATAGTATCGATATTTTGAACACTGGCCCCAAGTACATTTACAACTAGGATGACAAAAATATGAGTGAGATAGTACAATACCACATAAGCTTCCAAATCATTGCACTTCTTTACGTTGCTCTATTTTAGTAATTGGAATATGCCTCTTTGGACAAGGTATGTTGGGTTGTTCTTCAACATTATTAAACCTAAATGTAGGCAAGAATATCAAAATAAATTAGTTCAGTATAACGAGAACCTAAAAAAGAAGAAATTGTAGATGAAGCCAAAAGATTATCGGGTGAAAATAAAAATGAAGCAAATAGATACGATGTTAACAAATGTGTACACTTGATATATAGTGAACTCAAAAGTTGAATTTGCACACTGATAGACTTCAAGATCTACCTAAATTTGTGAGCATGAAATTTATCTTTAGAGTTGTTTAACATGTTGCTCTACAATGGGATTCTCACATCCCAGTTCCCAATCCAGAATGATGCTCCCATGCACAAGCCTTAAACAAAAAGCATGCATACCAAGGTGTTCCGTAATGGCCACCATCGTTACCTTTACGATACGGGGCATAACGGCTATTACGGCCGTTACAACCCCGTAACGTGTAACGGTTGCCACCGTTACCTTTACATAACAGCATTTACGGCCCCGTAACGGCCTTTACGGCACACCGTGATGCATACTCTTAAAGAAGTGTGACTCTGTGTGTGTGTGTGTGTGTGTGTGTGTGTGTGTGTGTGTGTGTATATCAACGATACTGAGAGAACAATGCCCTTTATGAAAAAATAACAGAAAAAATGCTAAAAATTCATTTTTCCCAATTTTTTTGGGGATTAGATTCCTAAGAGGACTTGGAAGTTTATTGGGAAAAAAAAAAGAAGATGATTTGGGTGGGGAAATCGAGATTAGAGCGAATACCAACCAGAACCCAATCAGTGAGACATAAGTCGATCCTGTGCAACTACTTGGACCTGTAACAAGATTGAGAGAAATAGAAAGAGGCAAAATCAACTATCAAATTCCATATTTATAATCAATTACGGGTCTGAGTTTTCAAGAACTAGACCCAGACCCAAAAGGACTCGGGAACTCATGAGATCCTACACAATTAACCAGGTATGGAACTGTAGGAACCAAACACATTTAATATTTAGAGAAAAAAAACATCTCCTAAGCCATATGGCATTGTCACGTATCTCAAGCAACTTGTTTAGGATGTTCTTCTCATACCTGTCTTGTTTTATGGTAACATAACCTAAATTTTAAATCGGTCCAATTTATTGGCCTTAATCTTGTTAAAATCAGGTCATATTCGTGGGTTGGATCCATCGAGTACCCCTAGCTTTGGATACCCATTGACAACCCTACTAGCCCTAGTGTGACCTGTTTGATAAACGGGTCAAATTTGGGTCAGGGGGCCAGTATTAATTCATTAAATTAACGGGTCGGCTGCTTTCGATTTTAACATGACTTAGATCAAACCCGATTTTTTAATAATAATAATAATATTATTATTATTATTATTTTGTCTAGGTCTAAAACAACAACTATATTCTTAAATGGGTCGGGTATAGGGCACCCCTCGACCTAACTTAACCCAACCATTTGCACTCCCTATTTTACTAGATGACTATTGTTGTCTCACTTTACTAAGCTGGAGGGCTCAAGAATGTTAAAACCTATTTCACAATAGCAAAAACAATAAGGCAAATTAATGTTTTGACTGTTAAAACCCTATCCGCACACATATATTATTAATTGGTTGGGCCAAATTTCTGCATATACCAACTTTTGCTTGCTATGACTTTCACTTTACTTCTTTCATAGTTTTAGAAATTGCTTCCAGTTTCACCACTCTTTAAGAAGGGCAACATCTACAGGTAGGTATATATAGGTGGCTACTATGTTTCGGTTACTACTATTTTGTTATGTTGTTTTTTGTTATATACATTTTGCATTTTTTTAGTTTTCTTAATGGGTCTATTGTTATCTCAGGGTCGTTGTCTCTCATGGCTGCAAAATTGTTCCAACTCATCAATGAGTGGAAGATCTTGGCAACATGGTTCTTTTGAAGAGGTCCCAATGCCTTTTGGACTACTTGGTGAGCATCTTTATAAAATTATCACTCATCATGCAACCATGACCTACTTAATGAGCCCATCAACTTACCTATTTGATCGACAATTTTATTCCACTAGTACTTATGGTCCCATCAACTTACCTATTTGATGGACAACTTACATATTTGACTAGTCTGCACATCCAAAGCCGCATAGACATCATGCCTTATACATGAGTGGGCTTCACATAACTCTTAGAGAACTTTGTTGAAAGGGTTGTTAACAGGTTGAGTTCATGTTTCCTAGTACCCCCGTACCTAGGCCTAGCTAACCCAGATGGGTTCTTTTCGGGTTCAAGTCTAGTTTTGAATACCCAAAACCAAATCCAATCAAGTTTAGGTATCTCTTAGGGTACCTGTTAGAATATCCTAATAGTAAGACACACATGGGCTTTGCAAACCTCGTGTCCCAATTTGAGGGAAATGATTAAATCATGTAACCATAACCACTTTCTCCAGTCTAGCCGATGCGTTTCATTTGCATAAGTAGAAGCCATCGCTCTTTGCTCTTGCCTTATGCTCATTCCAAAAAACTTATCTTGCCTCAAGGATGTTTTGAAAAACATGTTGCTACTTTTTTACATACTTCATTTGCCTTTTGTGGAGAGAACTAGAAACATTTTATTTGGGGTTATCTTTATGAACTAAAGAGACAACATGCTCGGTAAATAACATCTAGATGGCATAGACTTTTTGCTTGCCAAGAAGGGGCATATTGCCCTCTATTGGTTGCGGGTTTCTTCATACTCTCGAAAGTGATTCCTCTTCTTTAATGAAGTCTAATTATTCATAGTAACAAATAAATAGAAACTATCGAACACAAGGATATGAATGACATGTCTTCATAAGTGATGGTGAGAAATTGCTACAAACCTCAGAAGTAAACATTGTAAAACACAATTGACACAATGAGGCTACTAGCAAAGAGCATTGGCTTTGAAGTTCAAACCCAAGCATTAAAAATGAAAAAAAAATAAAAAAATCCATGAGTGCATTCACTTACAGTTGGAAGTCCCTTGGTCGATGACACCATGTTTGTAAGTCAGATCAAGAGGCCTTTCCAGCAATCGCAAATACTAGTGCAAAAACAAAAGAATACATACGAAGAGATGGCATATAATGGTAAATACATAAAACCAAGCATTGTAAGGGAGACACCCATATCCACAATAGCACAATGTTTTATACATTATTCATCCATTAAATCACAAACCTAGCATGTATAACTAGTATTTCTTACTCAATTTCTTTCTATCACTATGGATAGTTATCGTATGCCATTAAAATAAATGATACATGTCGTGTAATATGCAAATTCACATGATTCTTACCACACAAAAGTATCAACCGTGTAGTCTCCCAAGACATTTAACAAAGGCTTAGAACGCAACATACGGTATTTAAGCTGAAACACTTTGACGCCATAAAATGAGTGTCAAAATACTTTTTAACTAGCAAAACAAGCCCAATAAATAAAGGCATTCTCCAAATCTTGTACTGGGATCATAGTCATGCTCCTCATAACACAAGCAAGAGATAGAAGGGAGCATAGACAAGCAATTATTTTCAAACAATAGGAAGCCTAAATGTCTAGAAAGAAAGAAATGGGAGCAATTACTTAATAGCAATAGCAGGAGCGTCGTCCCTAGGTAGAAAATTTCTATAAAAGGATCGCCTAAACAATCTATATCAATGATCAAACTTTTTCTATTAAAGAATAGCCCAAATCAAGTTTTTTTTAGAGGGTTAGGAAATGGAAGATTGGACCATATACGATAAAACCTTCTTCTGATGTTTAAAGATATTCACACTAGGTCAATCGCTACGATAAAGGAAGCACCGTCATACCACAGAGCCTGAAATGTGTATGCAAGTCCAACACGAGTGGTCTCTATTCCAAGGTATGCATTTTAATATTTTCATGCCTACTTGACCATATCCCACAAACAGGGTGTTTGTTAGTGGAGTTTCAGATACAACAATTCTTTCATAGATTACTCTCAACGCTTGATAGGATAAAGATACATGAACAAAAATAAATCGAATGCCTATTGCTTAAGGTCTTCTAATAGAGAAACTTCCAAAAGAGTACAAAAAAAAGCAACCTTGTTTTAAAAAAGTTTTTTTTTTTTAAATTATTTTTAAAATTATTATTTTTACGCGCGCGCACACCACACACACTCGCGCTAGTGGAATTTCACCACCTATGGATACTCGAACCCTTGACTAGGTGTTGAAACTCTTGGGAGTCTACCACCCGAGCAAGAGTATGGATCCCCCCCCCAAAAAAAAAGAAAAAAGAAGCAACCTTTTGAAACTAGACATCCTTATGGTTAATTGAATAATAAAAATAACAACATTTACGATGTGAAATAATCAAAAGTCCATTCGAGTTCCATAGTTTTAAAAGGAAAGATACTCCCTCAACACTTAGTATAAAGATTCATGAACAAAATGAATGGAATGCCTTTTGCTTACGAACTTCTAATAGAGAAACTTCCAAAGGAGTATAGAAAAAGTAACCTTTTGGAACTAGACATCCTTATGGTTAATTGAATACTAAAAACAACAACATTACGATGTGAAATAACCAAAACTTCATTCGAGTTCCATAGTTTCAAAAGTCAGATACTCTTTAAGCTATCTTGAGAGTAATGCTCTATGTAAACTATAGCATTTGAAAACACTCCAGAAATGTTAAAGGCTCCAACAGTGTTATTTCTTCTCTCAACAAGCAAAGACAATACAAAGATCAATTGCGTAGGGATGAGTTATAGTAGGAGCAATTGTTGAAGATGCCATATGATCGTGGATGGGTGATCGTAGTTGTGATGATAGTTTCACAGGCATTATGAGCACAAAAGGGCCCGATATGAGGACTTCGATAATAGCAAGGTTTTAACTAATTTGATCTAAATTTGCTCATAGAATTCTAGAGTTTAAAATTTGATCCACTATTGATAGATACCACAATCCTCTTACTCGAATTCTAAATTTTTTCGCCTAATTGCTTTGACAATAGAAAGTATAGATTGGAATATAAGGATCAAAGGCTTTGATGTATTGATTTTATTTTAGTGTATATCGTCCTTTGGTATTCTTCTTATCAATTTATTTCTTAATCATTAAAATTTTCCTAGTGTTTGATTATGGCGCTAAATCCCTTTGAAAATGATGCATAAAATGTGTCTATTTTAAATGATGCCCTAATATTTTCAGCTAAAAAAACATTTTGTTAGGAGTGACTTCCTAATCTAAGTAGTGTCCTTATCCAAGCCTAACTTCATCTTCAGGTAAGAGTCCGACTGTTCTTATTTGTCTTGATCCTAATTAAAGATCAACAGTTATTACTTTGATTCCATGGCTAATCAACCCTTGTGTAAAGTGGTGTGAGATTTTGCCTATTAAAGATAGTCCAATAAAAAGTAAGTCATGTGCACATTCACGGGACCTTACCCTAACGAGTAGGACAAACCAAAACCTGAAAATGATCACGGGGAAGGAGTGAAGTGATAAGAGGCAAGGTAGGGTTTCTAATTTGAATAGGGGATGTAGATGGACTTTTTGGTCGAGCGAACAACTTATAGGCAATCAGAGTCGGTCAACCAACACCCGATGATAAGCCCCTTCGGGGGTTCGGGCTAGCCTGGCCCCTGATAGATCCACTTTGAAGAAAAAAGAGATCTACATATTAAAGTTCGGGCCGAAGGCTTTGACTGGAAACGTCATGCCGTTCAGGTAATTTTGTTGGTCTAGGAGTAGCTCCCATGCTTTGGGAGTTGCCACCGCAAAATACGACGACCTAATCAAGAGATCTAGAAGCCAAGACCGCTCGGAGTGCGCTATAGTGCGCCTTACTAGATTGGGGCTCCGTTTTTCAGCAGATATGACGTCCCCCTATTAGTGACATCGTGCATCTGAACTCACTAATAGGAAAGGAGAGAAAAACAAAGCAATGCCAGCAACGGAGTCAATCCTTTATTCATCAATAGATGAAGCTCTCATTCAGTTATTAAGCATCATTAGCTTACCCCTATAAGGGCGGGATGAAGTTTGAAAGGAATGGACGGCGTAGGCTTAATAGCGAACACAGAATTAAGGGTTTCAGGAGTCGCCGAATGTGAGTATTAAATAAATAAATAAATAAATCCCCTATTACACCACGTGCATCGAGTAATCCACGAGGGGAATCGAACTCCTGTTTGTAGGGAGCAAACCCACGACCAAAGTCGCTCGCCCAAACTCATTACGGGTAATCCGCGGGAAAGGGAATCAAACTTGTATCTGTGGGGAGCAAACCCACGACCAAAGTCATTCTCCCGAACTCGTGTCTGTGGGGAGCAAACCCACGACCAAAGTGAGCAAACCCACGACCAAAGTCGTTCACCCAAACTTGTGACTGGTAACCCATGGAGAGGGGAAACGAACTCATGTCTGTTGGGAGCAAACCCACGACCAATGTCGTTCACCCAAATTCGTGACCGGTAACCCATGGAGAGGGGAAACGAACTCATGTTTGTGGGGAGCAAACCCAAGACCAAAGCCATTCGCCCAAACTCGTGATAGGTTTGGGGAAGTTTTTTTTTTTCCATCCCTTTAAGGTGAGATCATTCCCTATAGATGCACGCAATCACCCGCGAAGCACGTGCATCAGAAAATCTGACAAACTTAAGATCACTACCAATGAGCCCTAAAGACTTCTCAAAGAGAATAACTTTCAAAGGAGTTCAAAAAAGAACCCTTACTATTATTAGAACTATACATCCTTCAAGTTAATTGGCCAAAAAAAACATCATTATGATGTGAAATAACCAACAAACCATTGGATTCCTTAGTTTCAAAAGTAATATATTTTCTAAGCTCTCTTCAAAGTTAAGCTCTATGTAAAGTTCAGCATCCAAAAACTTCCCGTTACGCTCTCTTCATATTCTAAGCTCCTACAAGTATTTTCTTCTCTTTTTTGTACTCTTTCTTGCCGTTCTAATTTTGCTATAGAAACGATGACAAACACCACACTCGTAAATTTTGAATTTTCTTTTCTTTTATAACTGCATGGTGTCCCCACCCCTTTAAGGCGAGACTATTCCCTGCGAATGACACAATCAGCTACCAACCACGTGCATCGGGTAATCCACGGGAAGGGGAATAGAACAAAACTCGTGTTTTAGGGAGCAAACCCATTGTTCCCTGCGAATGCGCACAATCACCTGCCAACCATGTGCATCGGGTAATCCACGGGAAGGGGAACCAAACCGAACTTGTGTTTTAGGCGAGCAAACCCACAAAAAGCCGTACTCCCAAACTCGTGACGGGTAATCCACAGGGAGGGGAATCAATCTTGGAGTAAGCAATTTTTATACAAGGTAATACCGTCTACCCATATGAGGACTTCGATAATAGCAAGGTTTTAACTAATTTGATCTAAATTTGCTCATAGAAATCTAGAGTTTAACAGTTGATCCACTATTGAAAGATACCACAATCCTCTTACTCGAATTCTAAATTTTTTCCCCTAGCCCCTTTGACAATAGAAAGTATAGATTGGAATATAAGGATCAGAGGCTATGATGTATTGATTTTATTTTAATCATTAATATTTCCCTAGTGTTTGATTCTAGCGCAAAATCCTTTTGAAAATGATGCATAAAATGTGTCTATTTTAAATGATGCCCCAATATTTCCAGCTAAAAAAACACTTTGTTATGAGTGGCTTCCTAATCCAAGTAGTGTACTTATCCAAGCCTAACATCATCTTCGGGTAAGAGTCTGACTGTTCTTATTTGTCTTGATCCTAATTAAAGATCGACAATTATTACTTTGATTCCACGGCTAATCAACCCTTGTGTAAAGTGGTGTGAGATTTTGCCTATTAAAGATAGTCCAATAAAAAGTAAGTCATGTGGACATTCATGGGACCGTACCCCAACAATTAGGACAAACCAAAACCTAAAAATGATCACGGGGAATGAGTGAAGTGATAAGAGGCAAGGTAGGCTTTCTAATTTGAATAGGGGATGTAGATGGACTTTGTGATCGAGTGAACAACTTATAGACAATCAGAGTCGGTTAACCAACACCCGATGAGAAGCTCCTTCGAGCGTTCGGGCTAGCCTGGCCCCTGATAAATCCGCTTTGAAGAAAAAAGAGAACTATAAAAAAGAGATCTATATATTAAAGTTTGAGCCGAAGGCTTTGACTGGAAACACCATGACGTTCATGAAATTCTGCTGGTCTTGGAGTAGCTCCCATGCTTCGGGAGTTGCCACTGCAAAATACGTTGACCTAATTAAGAGAGTTAGAAGTCAAGGCCGTCCGGAGTGCTTTATAGTGCGCCTTACTAGATTGGGGCTCCATTTTTCAGCAGATATGACGTCCCCCTATTAGTGACAGCGTGCATCTAAACTCACTAATAGGAAAGGAGAGAAAAACAAAGCAATGCCAACAACGGAGTCAATCCGTTATTCATTGACAGACGAAGCTCCCATGTAGTTGTTAAGCATCACTAGCTTACCCCTATAAGGCCGGGATGAAGTTTGAAAGGAATGGACGGGTGTAGGCTTAATAGTGAAAGCAGAATTGAGGGTTTCAGGAGTTTTCAGATGTGAGGATTAAAAAAAAAAAAAAAAGCAAACCCACAACCAAAGTCGTTCGCCCAAACTCATGACGGGTAATCCACGGGAAATGGAATCGAACTTGTGTCTGTGGGGAGTAAACCTACAACCAAAGCCATTCTCCCAAACTAGTGTCTGTGGGGAGCAAACCCACGACCAAAGTTGTTCACCCAAACTCGTGACTAGTAACCCAAGGAGAGGAGAAACGAACTCATGTCTGTGGGGAGCAAACACAAGACTAAAGCCATTCGCCTAAACTCGTGACGGGTTTAGGGAAGTTCTTTTTTTCCGTCCCTTTAAGGTGAGACCATTCCCTACAGATGCACGCAATCACCCGCCAACCACGTGCATTAGAAAATCTGACATACTTAAGGTCACTACCAATGAGCCCTAAAGACTTCTCAAAGAGAATAACTTTCAAAGGAGTTCAAAAAAGAACCCTTACTATTAGAACTAGACATCTTTGTTAATTGGCCAAAAAAAAAAAAAAAACATCATTATGATGTGAAATAACCAACAAACCATTGGATTCCTTAGTTTCAAAAGTAATATATTTTTTAAAGCTCTCTTCAAAGTTAAGCTCTATGTAAAGTTCAGCATCCAAAAACTTCCCGTTATGCTCTCTTCATTTTCTAAGCTCCTGCAAGTATTTTCTTCTCTTTTTTGTACTCTTTCTTGCCGTTCTAATTTTGCTATAGCAACGATGACAAACACCATACTCAGATTGTGAATTTTAATTTGTGTTATAACTACATGGTGTCCCCGCCCCTTTAAGGCGAGACTATTCCCTGCGAATGCACAGAATCACCTGCTAACCACGTGCATCGAGTAATCCACGGAAAGGGTAACAGAACCAAACTCGTGTTTTAGGGGAGCAAACCCACTGTTCCCTGCGAATGCGCACAATCACCTACCAACCATGTGCATCGAGTAGTCCACGGGAAGGGGAACCGAACCGAACTCGTGTTTTTGGAGAGCAAACCCATAACCAAAGCCATACTCCCAAACTCGTGACGGGTAATCCACAGGGAGGGGAATCAAACTTGGAGTAAGCAATTTTTATACAAGGTAATATCGTCCACCCATATGAGGACTTCGATAATAGCAAGGTTTTAACTAATTTGATATAAATTTGCTCATAGAATTCTACAGTTTAACATTTGATCCACTATTGATAGATACCACAATCCTCTTACTCGAATTCTAAATTTTTATCCCTAGCCGCTTAGACAATAGAAAGTATAGATTGGAAAATAAGCTTTGATGTATTGATTTTATTTTAGCGTAGATCGTCCTTTAGTATTCTTCTTATAAATTTATTTCTTAATCATTAAGATTTTCCTAGTGTTTGATTCTGGCGCAAAATCCTTTTGAAAATGATGCATAAAATGTGTCGATTTTAAATGATGCCCCAATATTTCCAGCTAAAAAAACATTTTGTTATGAGTGACTTCCTAATCCAAGTAGTGTCCTTATCCAAGCCTAACTTCATCTTCGGGTAAGAATCGGACCGTTTTTATCTGTCTTGATCCTAATTAAAGATCAACAGTTATTACTTTGATTCCACAGCTAATCAACCCTTGTGTAAAGTGGTGTGAGATTTTGCCTATTAAAGATAGTCCAATAAAAAATAAGTCATGTGCACATTCATTGGACATTACCCCAAAATGATCACGGGGATGAGTGAAGTGATAAGAGGCAAGATAGGGTTTCTAATTTGAATAGGGGATGTAGATGGACTTTTTGGTTGAGCGAACAACTTATAGGCAATCAGAGTTGGTCAATCAACACCTGATGAGAAACCCCTTCGGGGGTTCGAGCTAGCCTGGCCCCTGATAGATCCACTTTGAAGAAAAAAGAGATCTATATATTGAAGTTCGGGCCGAAGGCTTTGACTAGAAACGCCATGCCGTTCATGTAATTCTGCTGGTTTAGGAGTAGTTCCCATGCTTTAGGAGTTGCCACCGCAAACTTCGACGACCTAATCAAGAGAGCTAGAAGCCAAGGCTGCCCGGAGTGCACTATAGTGCGCCTTACTAGATTGGGGCTCCATTTTTCAGCAGATATGACGTCCCCCTATTAGTGACAACGTGCATCTGAACTCACTAATAGGAAAGGAGAGAAAAACAAAGCAATGGCAACAACAAACTCAATCTGTTATTCATCGACAGACAAAGCTCTCATTCAGTTGTTAAGCATCACTAACTTACCCCTATAAGGGTGGGCTAAAGTTTGAAAGAAATGGACGGGTGTAGGCTTAATAGTGAACGCATAATTGAGGGTTTCAGGAGTCTCCAGATGTGAGGATTAAAAACAAAAAACAAAAAATCCCCTACTACACTACATGCATCGAGTAATCCATGAGGAGGGGAATCGAACTCCTGTCTGTGGGGAGCAAACCCACGACCAAAGTCGTTCACCTAAACTCATGACGGGTAATCCACGGGAAAGGGAATCGAACTTGTGTCTGTGGGGAGCAAACCCACGACCAAAGTCATTCTCCCGAACTCGTGTCTATGGGGAGCAAACCCACGACCAAAGTCGTTCACCCAAACTCGTGACTGGTAACCCACGGAGAGGGGAAACGAACTCATGTCAGTGGGGAGCAAACCCAAGACCAAAGCCATTCGCCCAAACTCGAGACGGGTTTTGGAAAGGTTTTTTTTTTTTTTCATCCCTTTAAGGTGAGACAATTCCCTACAAATTCACGCAATCACCTGCCAACCACGTGCATCAGAAAATCCGACACACTTAGGGTGACTACCAATGAGCCTTAAGGACTTCTCAAAGAGAATAACTTCCAAAGGAGTTCAAAGAAGCACCCTCACTATTATAACTAGACATCCTTAAGTTAATTGGCCAAAAAAAACATCATTATGATGTGAAATAACCAACAAACCATTGGATTCCTTAGTTTTAAAAGTAATATATTTTCTAAGCTCTCTTCAAAGTTAAGCTCTATGTAAAGTTCAGCATCCAAAAACTTCCCGTTACGCTCTCTTCATTTTCTAAGCTCTTTCAAGTATTTTCTTCTCTTTTTTGAACTCTTTCTTGCCGTTCTAATTTTGCTATAGCAACGATGACAAACACCACACTCGTAAATTTTGAATTTTATTTTGTTTTATAACTACATGGTGTCCCCGCCCCTTTAAGGCAAGACTCCCTGCGAATGCACACAATCACCTGCAAACCACGTGCAACGAGTAATCCAAGGGAAGGGAAACAGAACCAAACTCGTGTTTTAGGGGAGCAAATCCACTATTCCCTGCGAATGCGCACAATCACCTGCCAACCACATGCATCAGGTAATCCAAGGGAAGGGGAACCGAACCCAACTCGTGCTTTAGGGGAGCAAACCCACAACCAAAGCCGTACTCCCAAACTCGTGACGGGTAATCCACAGGGAGGGGAATCAAACTTGGAATAAGCAATTTTTATATAAGGTAATACCGTCTACCCATATGAGGACTTCGATAATAGCAAGGTTTTAACTAATTTGATCTAAATTTGTTCATAGAATTCTAAAGTTTAACATTTGATCCATTATTGATAGATACCACAATCCTCTTACTCGAATTCTAAATTTTTTCCCCTAGCCTCTTTGACAATAGAAAGCTTAGATTGGAATATAAGGATCAAAGGCTTTGATGTATTGATTTTATTTTAGCGTAGAACGTCCTTTGGTATCCTTCTTATCAATTTATTTCTTAATCATTAAAATTTTCCTAGTGTTTGATTCTGGTGCAAAATCCTTTTGAAAATGATGCATCAAATGTGTCTATTTTAAATGATGCCCCAATATTTTCAGCTAAAAACATTTTGTTATGAGCGACTTCCTAATCCAAGTAGTGTCCTTATCCAAGCCTAACTTCATCTTCGGGTAAGAGTCCGACTGTTCTTATTTGTCTTGATCCTAATTAAAGATCGACAGTTATTACTTTGATTCCACGGCTAATTAACCCTTGTGTAAAGTGGTGTGAGATTTTTCCTATTAAAGATAGTCCAATAAAAAAGTAAGTCATGTGCACATTCATGGGACCTTACCCCAACAATTAGGACAAACCAAAACCTGAAAATGATCATGGGGAAGGAGTGAAGTGATAAGAGGCAAGGTAGGGTTTCTAATTTAAATAGGGGATGTAGATGGACTTTTCGGTCGAGCGAACAACTTACAGTCAATCAGAGTCAGTCAACTAACACTCAATGATAAGCCGCTTCGGGGGTTCGGGCTAGCCTGACCCCTGATAGATCCACTTTGAAGAAAAAAGAGATCTATATATTGAAGTTCGGGCCGAAGGCTTTGACTGGAAACACCATGCAGTTCATGTAATTCTGCTGGTCTAGGAATAGCTCCCGTTCTTCGGGAGTTGCCACCGCAAAATACGACGACCTAATCAAGAGAGCTAGAAGCCAAGCCGGCCCGGAGTGCGCTATAGTGCGCCTTACTAGATTGGGGCTCCGTTTTTCAGCAGATATGAGGTCCCCCTATTAGTGACGGCGTGCATCTGAACTCACTAATAGGAAAGGAGAGAAAACAAAGCAAAGCCAACAATGGAGTCAATCTATTATTCATAGACAGACGAAGCTCTCATTTAGTTGTTAAGCATCACTAGCTTACCCCTATAAGGGCAGGATGAAGTTTGAAAGGAATGGATGGGTGTAAGCTTAATAGTGAACGCATAATTGAGGGTTTCAGGAGTCTCCGGATGTGAGGATTAAAATAAAATAAAATAAAAAAATTCCCTATTACACCACGTGCATCGAGTAATTCACGAGGAGGGAATTGAACTCTTTTCTATGGGGAGCAAACCCATGACCAAAGTCGTTCGCCCAAACTCATGATGGGTAATACACGGGAAAGGGAATCGAACTTGTGTCTGTGGGGAGCAAACCCACGACCAAATCCATTCTCCCGAACTCGTGTCTGTGGGGAGCAAACCCACGACCAAAGTCGTTCACCCAAACTCGTGACTGGTAACCCACGTAGAGAGGAAACGAACTCATGTCTGTGGGGAGCAAACCCAATACCAAAGTCATTCGCCCAAACTCGTGACGAGTTTTGGGAAGGTTTTTTTTTTTTTTTCATCCCTTTAAGGTGAGACCATTCCCTACAGATGCACGCAATCACCCGCCAACCACGTGCATCAGAAAATCTGACACACTTAAGGTTACTACCAATGAGCCCTAAGGACTTCTCAAAGAGAATAACTTTCAAAGGAGTTTAAAAAAGCACCCTTAATATTAGAACTAGACATCCTTCAAGTTAATTGGCCAAAAAAAAAAATATCATTATGATGTGAAATAACCAACAAACCATTGGATTCCTTAGTTTCAAATGTAATATATATTCTAAGCTCTCTTCAAAGTTAAGCTCTATGTAAAGTTCAGCATCCAAAAACTTCCCGTTACACTCTCTTAATTTTCTAAGCTCCTTCAAGTATTTTCTTCTCTTTTTTGTACTCTTTCTTGCCGTTCTAATTTTTCTATAGCAACGATGACAAACACCACACTTGCAAATTTTGAATTTTCTTTTGTTTTATAACTACATGGTGTCCCCGCCCCTTTAAGGGGAGAATATTCCCTGCGAATGCACACAATCACCTACCAACCACATGCATCGGGTTAATCCACGGGAAGGGGAACAAAACCAAGCTTTTTTTGCTCAAGGTGATTCATACAAAGAAAAGGAATCGCCTTGAGCAAAAAAATCTCAACAACTTGGTTTTCGTTCAATACAATCAAAAATTACGAGAACGATTCTAAAGTAGGAAAGACAAGCCCCGTTTCTTTGACCCTATCTGCTTAGATGGGTTGGATGCAGATAACGAGTGGCTCGTAGAGACGGAGGACCTGGTATTTGTTGGAGAGGAGCTGACATGGGCACAAGTTGAAGATGCTGCATATGGATCGACACCTAGTGAAGGTAGTAGTACCACTCAAAGGCGAAGGACACGGGGGAGCCGGGGGGCGAGTAGTAGCCGTCAACCCATTGATGAGATTGAGGAGATTAAAGAAGGAGAAGGTGATAATGATGATCAAGCTGAAGATCATCCACCATTGGATGCTGATGAAGTATTAACACGTACAGATGATGAAGAAACGGAAGAAGAAGTCTATGTGGAAGAAGGAGATGACTCGAATAATGATGATGATGATGATGGTGGTGGTGGTGGACCTAGTGGTGACATGCCACAATGGCTACTAGATCAATGTATATGATTAATGATTATTGATTAGATAAATAATAAATACATAACTTCTTAATTTTGTTTAATATTTACTAAGTCCAAGTGTGTTGATGTTGATGTTGTTGATTGTCGATAACTTGATATTCATAACTTGATATATTATATATCATGTACATGTAGTGTTGAATGTTGAATATGGATATTTCATATTTCATATTTGTTATTGTTAAATGTAAAATGTTAATTGTTAAGATTTAAGAAGTTAACTATATTGTAATTTGTAAATGTATCATTATCATATGTATGTAATTGGTTGGTTTTAACTTTTTTTTACTTAAATTAAATGTATTTCATGTCCTAATTTATTTTGATTTTTCTGATTTTTTTTTGAAAAAATGCGAAAAAATAATAATATGCGACTGCATATGCGATTGTGCGATCGCATATGCGCACACGCATATGCAATCGCATAGGATTGCATATGCTATTTGACAACATTGCCAGCGAATGAGCACAATCACCTGCCAACCACATGCATTGGGTAATCCACAGGAAGGGGAACCGAACCGAACTCATGCTTTAGGGGAGCAAACCCACAACCAAAGCCGTACTCCCAAACTCGTGACGGGTAATCCACAGGAGGGAATCGTACTTGGAATAAGCAATTTTTATACAAGGAAATACCGTTTACCCATATGAGGACTTCGATAATAGCAACGTTTTAACTAATTTGATCTAAATTTGCTGATAGAATTCTAGAGTTTAACATTTGATCCACTATTGATAAAATACCACAATCCACTTACTAGAATTCTAAATTTTTTCCCCTAACCGCTTTGACAATAGAAAGTATAGATTGGAATACAAGGATTAAAGGCTTTGATGTATTGATTTTATTTAAGCGTAGATCTTCTTTTGGTAATCTTCTTATCAATTTATTTCTCAATCACTAAAATTTTCCTAGTGTTTGATTCTTTTGAAAATGATGCATAAAATGTGTCTATTTTAAATGATGCCCCAATATTTTTGACTAAAAAACATTTTGTTATGAGTGACTTCCTAATCAAGTAGTGTCCTTATCCAGCCTAACTTCATCTTCGGGTAAGAGTCTGACTGTTCTTATTTGTCTGGATCCTAATTAAAGACCGACAGTTATTACTTTGATTCCATGGCTAATCAACCCTTGTGTAAAGTGGTGTGAGATTTTGCCTATTAAAGATCGTCCAATAAAAAGTAAGTCATGTGCACATTCATGGGACCTTACCCCAAAGATTAGGACAAACCAAAACCTGAAAATGATCACGGGGAAGCAGTGAAGTGATAAGAGGCGAGGTAGGGTTTCTAATTTGAATAGGGGATGTAGAAGGACTTTTTGGTCGACCGAACAACTTATAGGCAATGAGAGTCGGTCAACCAACACCCAAAGATAAGCCCCTTCGAGGGTTCGGGCTAGCTTGGCCCCTGATAGATCCACTTTGAAGAAAAAAAAGATATATATATATATATATATATATATATATATATATATATATATATATTGAAGTTCGGGCTGAACGCTTTGACTGGAAACGCCATGCCATTCATGTAATTCTGCTGGTCTAAGAGTAGCTCCCATGCTTCGGGAGTTGCCACCGCAAAATACGACAACCTAATCAAGAGAGCTAGAAGCCAAGCCCGCATGGGAGCTAGAAGCCAAGCCCGCCCGGAGTGCGCTATAGTGCGCCTTACTATATTGGGGCTCTGTTTTTCAGCAGATATGACATCCCCCTATTAGTGACAGCGTGCATCTGAGCTCACTAATAGGGAAGGAGAGAAAAACAAAGCAATGCCAACAATGGAGTCAATCCGTTATTCATCGACAGACGAAGCTCACATTCAGTTGTTAAGCATCACTAACTTACCCCTATAAGGGTGGGATGAAGTTCGAAAGGAATGGACGGGAGTAAGCTTAAAAGTGAACGCAGAATTGAGGGTTTCAGGAGTCTCCAGATGTGAGGATTAAAAAAAAAAAAAAATCCCCTATTACACCACGTGCATCAAGTAATCCACGAGGAGGGGAATCGAACTCCTGTCTGTGGGGAGCAAACCCACGACCAAAGTCGTTCGCCCAAATTCATGACGGGTAATCCACGGGAAAGGGAATCGAACTTGTGTCTGTGGGGAGCAAACCCACGACCAAAGCCATTCTCCCGAACTCGTGTCTATGGGGAGCAAACCCACGACCAAAGTCGTTCACCCAAACTCGTGACTGGTAACCCACGGAGAGGGGAAACGAACTCATGTCTGTGGGGAGCAAACCCAAGACCAAAGCCATTTGCCTAAACTCGTGACGGGTTTTGGGAAGGTTTTTTTTTTTCCTTTGTCCCTTTAAGGTGAGTCCACCATTCCCTACAACTTCGTCCCTTAGGTATCATGAAAAGCAGGTTCAATCATATGATAAGTTTGGATCATGAAAAGAAGCTTTAATCATATGATGATTTTGGATCATGAAAAGCAGCTTCTATTGTATTGTATGATGAGTGTCAATCGCCGAATGAACCGAATCATATGAACAATTTCGATGCGCTGAATGGCCCAAGTAAGTCAATGTTTTTTATCCAATGAAATGGTGCATGTCAAAGGTTTGGATCACTAGAAATGGGCCAAATCATATGAATTTGGATCATTGTAAAAAGAAACCTGATTGTCTGAATTCTGTATCGAACTGAAGAGGCTCTTACAAAATTAACGATGTGGATCACTTAGAACTAACCTCATATATTATGAATAGATGGATTTAACTTAACATTTCCATTCGGATGGTTCATGGAAAGAGGCTTCAATCATATGATGAGTTTAGATCACTAACAACAGCACGAATCATATGATGCGTTTGGATTGTTCAATGGGTTGAATCATATAAGAAGTACAAATCCGATGAAATGGCCGAGGCATGTCAAAGGTTTTGATCGATTGAAAAGGCCCAATCATGTCAGAGGTTTGAATTACTAGAAATGGGCCAAGTCATATGAATAGTTTGGATCATTTGTAAAGTTGAGGGATCTACAAAATTTAGGGAATGGATCAACTTAGCATATGTATTGTCATGGATCATGAAAAGCAACTTCAATCATATGATTAGTTTGGATCACGAAAAGCAGCTTTAAACATATGATGAATTTGGATCATGAAAAGCAGCTTCAATCGTATGACGATTGTCGATCTCCAAATGAGCCGAATCATATGAACGATTTGGATCCACTGAATGGCCCAAGCATGTCAATATTTTTTATCCATCGAAGTGGCCCATGTGAAAGATTTGGATCACTGGAAATGGGTCAAATCATATGAATTTGGATCGTCGTAAAAAGAAACCTAATTATTTGAATTGCGTATCGAACTGAAGAGGGTCCTACAAAATTAACGAAGTGGATCATTGAGAACCAACCTCAAATATTATGAATAGATGGATCTAACTTAACATTTCCATTGGGATGGGTCATGGAAAGAGGCTTCAATCATATGATGAGTTTAGATCACTAACAACAGCACGAATCATATGATGCATTTGGATTGTTCAATGGGCCTAATCATATAAGTACAAATCCGTTGAAATGGCCCAAGCATGTCAAAGGTTTTGATCTATTGAAATGGCCCAAGCATGTCAAAGGTTTGGATCACGAGAAATGGGCCGAATCATATGAACAATTTGGAACGTTCGTAAAGCTGAAGAGGGATCTACAAAATTTAGGGCATAGATCAACTTAGCATATACATTGTCATGGATCGTGAAAAGCATCTTCAATCATATGATTAGTTTGGATCATGAAAAGCAGCTTTAGTCATAAGATGAGTTGGGATTATGAAAAGCAGCTTCAATCATGAGATGAGTTTGGATCATGAAAAGCAGCTTTAATCATATGATGAGTTTGGATCATGAAAAACAACTTCTATTGTATTGTATGATGAGTGTCGATTGCTGAATGAACCAAATCATATGAACAATTTCGATGCACTGAATGGCCCAAGTATGTCAATGTTTTTTATCCATCGAAATGGCCCATGTGAAAGATTTGGATCACTGGAAATGGGCCAAATCATATGAATTTGGATCGTCGTAAAAAGAAACCTATTAATTTGAATTGCGTATCAAACTGAAGAGGGTCATACAAAATTAACGATGTGGATCATTGAGAACCAACCTCAAATATTATGAATAGATGGATCTAACTTAACTTTTCCATTGGGATGGGTCACGGAAAGAGGCTTCAATCATATGATGAGTTTAGATCACTAACAACAGCACGAATGATATGATGCATTTGGATCGTTGAATGGGCCGAATCATATAAGAAGTACAAATCCGTTGAAATGGCCCAAGCATGTCAAAGGCTTGGATCACGAGAAATGGGCCAAATCATATGAACAATTTGGATCGTTCGTAAAGCTGAAGAGGGATCTACAAAATTTAGGGCATGGATCAACTTAGCATATACATTGTCATGGATTCTGAAAAGCATCTTCAATCATATGATTAGTTTGGATCATGAAAAGCAGCTTTAATCATAAGATGAGTTGCGATTATGAAAAGCAGCTTCAATCATAAGATGAGTTTGGATCATGAAAAGCAGCTTTAATCATATGATGAGTTTGGATCATGAAAAACAACTTCTATTGTATTGTATGATGAGTTTGGATCATGAAAAACAACTTCTATTGTATTGTATGATGAGTGTCGATCGCCGAATGAACCAAATCATATGAACAATTTGGATCCACTGAATGGCCCAAGCATATCAATATTTTTTATCCATCGAAATGACCCATATGAAAGATTTGGATCACTGGAAATGGGCCATATCATATGAATTTGGATCGTCGAAAAAAGAAACATAATTATTTGAATTGCGTATCGAACTGAAGAGGGTCCTACAAAATTAACGATGTGGATCATTGAGAACCAACCTCAAATATTATGAATAGATGGATCAAACTTACCAATTCCATTAGGATGGGTCATGGAAAGAGGCTTCAATCATATGATGAGTTTAGATCACTAACAACAGCACGAATGATATGATGCATTTGGATCGTTGAATGGGCCGAATCATATGATGCATTTGGATCGTTGAATGGGCCGAATCATATAAGAAGTACAAATCCGTTGAAATGGCCCAAGCATGTCAAAGGTTTTGATCGATTGAAATGGCCCAAACATGTCAAAGGCTTGGATCACGAGAAATGGGCCAAATCATATGAACAATTTGGATCGTTCGTAAAGCTGAAGAGGGATCTACAAAATTTAGGGCATGGATCAACTTAGCATATACATTGTCACGGATCGTGAAAAGCATCTTCAATCAGACGAGTTTGGATCATGAAAAGCAGCTTTAATCATAAGATGAGTTGGGATTATGAAAAGCCGCTTCAATCGTATGATGAGTTTGGATCATGAAAAGCAGCTTTAATCATATGATGAGTTTGGATCATGAAAAGCAGCTTTTATTGTATTGTATGATGAGTGTCGATCGCCGAATGAACCAAATCATATGAACAATTTCGATGCACTGAATGGCCCAAGTATGTCAATATTTTTTATCCATCGAAATGGTGCATGTCAAAGGTTTGGATCACTAGAAATGGGCCAAATCATATGAATTTGGATCGTTGTAAAAAGAAACCTGATTGTTTGAATTGCATATCGAACTGAAGAGGGTCCTACAAAATTAACGATGTGGATCACTGAGAACCAACCTCAAATAATATGAATAGATGGATCTAACTTAACATTTCCATTAGAATGGGCCATGGAAAGAGGTTTCGATCATATGATGAGTTTCGATCACTAACAACAGCACGAATCATATGATGCATTTGGATGATCGAATGGGCCGAATCATATACGAAGTTCTAATCCGTTGAAATGCCCAAAGCATGTCAAAGGTTTTGATCGATTGAAATGGCCCAAGCATGTCAAAGGTTTGGATCATGAGAAATGGGCCAAATCATATGAACAATTTGGATCGTTCGTAAAGCTGAAGAGGGATCTACGAAATTTAGGGCATGGATCAACTTAGAATATACATTGTCATGGATCGTGAAAAGCATCTTCAATCATATGATTAGTTTGGATCATGAAAAGCAGCTTTAATCATAAGATGAGTTGGGATTATGAAAAGCAGCTTCAATGATAAGATGAGTTTGGATCATGAAAAGCAGCTTTAATCATATGATGAGTTTGGATCATGAGAAACAACTTCTATTGTATTGTATGATGAGTGTCGATCGCCGAATGAACCAAATCATATGAACAATTTCAATGCACTGAATGGCCCAAGTATGTCAATGTTTTTTATCCATCGAAATGGCCCATGTGAAAGATTTGGATCACTGGAAATGGGCCAAATCATATGAATTTGGATCGTCGTAAAAAGAAACCTATTAATTGAATTGCGAATCGAACTGAAGAGGGACCTACAAAATTAACGATGTGGATCATTGAGAACCAACATCAAATATTATGAATAGATGGATCTAACTAAATATTTCCATTGGGATGGGTCACGGAAAGAAGCTTCAATATATGATGAGTTTAGATCACTAACAACAGCACGAATGATATGATGCATTTGGATCGTTGAATGGGCCGAATCATATGATGCATTTGGATCGTTGAATGGGCCGAATCATATAAGAAGTACAAATCCGTTGAAATGGCCCAAGCATGTCAAAGGTTTTGATCGATTGAAATGGCCCAAGCATGTCAAAGGTTTGGATCACGAGAAATGGGCCAAATCATATGAACAATTTGGATCGTTCGTAAAGCTGAAGAGGGATCTACAAAATTTAGGGCATGGATCAACTTAGCATATACATTGTCATGGATCGTGAAAAGCATCTTCAATCATATGAGTTTGGATCATGAAAAGCAGCTTTAATCATAAGATGAGTTGGGATTAAGAAAAGCAGCTTCAATCGTATGATGAGTTTGGATCATGAAAAGCAGCTTTAATCATATGATGAGTTTGGATCATGAAAAGCAGCTTCTATTGTATTGTATGATGAGTGTCGATCGCCGAATGAACCAAATCATATGAACAATTTTGATGCACTGAATGGCCCAAGTATGTCAATGTTTTTTATCCATCGAAATGGTGCATGTCAAAGGTTTGGATCACTAGAAATGGGCCAAATCATATGAATTTGGATCGTTGTAAAAAGAAACCTGATTGCTTGAATTGCATATCGAACTGAAGAGGGTCCTACAAAATTAACAATGTGGATCACTGAGAACCAACCTCAAATAATATGAATAGATGGATCTAACTTAACATTTCCATTGGGATGGGCCATGGAAAGAGGTTTTGATCATATGATGAGTTTCGATTACTAACAACAGCACGAATCATATGATGCATTTGGATCATTGAATGGGCCGAATCATATACGAAGTTCTAATCCGTTGAAATGCCCAAAGCATGTCAAAGGTTTTGATCGATTGAAATGGCCCAAGCATGTCAAAGGTTTGGATCACGAGAAATGGGCCAAATCATATGAACAATTTGGATCGTGTGTAAAGCTGAAGAGGGATCTACAAAATTTAGGGCATGAATCAACTTAGCATATATATTGTCATGGATCATGAAAAGCAACTTCAATCATATGATTAGTTTGAATCACGAAAAGCAGCTTTAATCATATGATGAGTTTGGATCATGAAAAGCAGCTTCAATCGTATGACGATTGTCGATCTCCAATCGAGCCGAATCATATGAACGATTTGGATCCACTGAATGGCCCAAGCATGTCAATATTTTTTATCCATCGAAATGGCCATGTGAAAGATTTGGATCACTGGAAATAGGCCAAATCATATGAATTTGGATCGTCATAAAAAGAAACCTAATTATTTGAATTGCGTATCGAACTGAAGAGGGTCCTAATAAATTAACGATGTGGATCATTGACAACCAACCTCAAATATTATGAAAAGATGAATCTAACTTAACATTTCCATTGGTATGGGTTATGGAAAGAGGCTTCAATCATATGATGAGTTTAAATCACTAACAACAACACGAATCATATGATGCATTTGGATCGTTGAATGGGCCGAATCATATAAGAAGTACAAATCCGTTGAAATGGCCCAAGCATGTCAAAGGTTTTGATCGATTGAAATGGCTCAAGCATGTCAAAGGATTGGATCACGAGAAATGGGCCAAATCATATGAACAATTTGGATCATTCGAAAAGCTGAAGAGGGATCACCAAAATTTAGGGCATGGATCAACTTAGCATATATATTGTCAAGGATCGGGAAAAGCATCTTCAATCATATGATGAGTTTGGATAATGAAAAGCAGCTTTAATCATAAGAAGAGTTGGGATTATGAAAAGCAGCTTATATCATATGACGAGTTTGTATCATCAAAAGCAGCTTTAATCATATGATGAGCTTGGATCATGAAAAGCAGCTTCTATTGTATGGTATGATGAGTGTCGATCGCCGAATGAACTAAATCATATGAACAATTTCGATGCACTGAATGGCCCAGGTATGTCAATGTTTTTTATCCATCGAAATGGTGAATGTCAAAGGTTTGGATCACTAGAAATGGGCCAAATCAAATGAATTTGGATCGTTGTAAAATAAAACCTCATTGTTTGAATTGCGTATCGAACTGAAGAGGGTCCTACAAAATCAACGATGTGGATCACTGAGAACCAACCTCAAATATTATGAATAGATGGATCTAACTTAACATTTCCATTGGGATGGGCCACGGAAAGAGGTTTCAATCATATGATGAGTTTAGATCACTAACAACAGCATGAATCATATGATGCATTTGGATCGTCGAATGGGCCGAATCATATACAAAGTTCAAATCCGTTGAAATGGCCAAAGCATGCCAAAGGTTTTGATCGATTGAAATGACCCAAGCATGTAAAAGGTTAGGATCACGAGAAATGGGACAAATCATATGAACAATTTGGATCGTTTGTAAAGCTGAAGAGGGATCTACAAAATTTAGGGCATGGATCAACTTAGCATATATATTGTCACAGATCATGAAAAGCAGCTTTAATCATATGATGAGTTTGGATCATGAAAAGCAGCTTCAATCGTATGACGATTGCCGAACTCCAAATGAGCCAAATCATATGAACGATTTGGATCCACTGAATGGCCCAAGCATATCAATATTTTTTATCCATCGAAATGACCCATGTGAAAGATTTGGATCACTGGAAATGAGCCATATCATATGAATTT
This sequence comes from Magnolia changhungtana, assembly GCA_030180095.1. Lineage (NCBI taxonomy): Eukaryota > Viridiplantae > Streptophyta > Magnoliopsida > Magnoliales > Magnoliaceae > Magnolia > Magnolia changhungtana. The sequence continues at coordinate 110,882 of JASAUF010000349.1, forward strand.
GGATCGTCGAAAAAAGAAACATAATTATTTGAATTGCGTATCGAACTGAAGAGGGTCCTACAAAATTAACGATGTGGATCATTGAGAACCAACCTCAAATATTATGAATAGATGGATCTAACTTAACAATTCCATTAGGATGGGTCATGGAAAGAGGCTTCAATCATATGATGAGTTTAATTCACTAACAACAGCACGAATCATATGATGCATTTGGATCGTTGAATGGGCTGAATCATATAAGAACTACAAATCCGTTGAAATGGCCAAAGCACGTCAAATGTTTTGATCGATTGAAATGGCTCAATCATGTCAAAGGTTTGGATTACTAGAAATGGGCCAAGTCATATGAACAGTTTGGATCATTTGTAAAGTTGAGGTGGGATCTACAAAATTTAGGGCATGGATCAACTTAGCATATATATTGTCATGGATCATGAAAAGCAACTTCAATCATATGATTAGTTTGGATCACGAAAAGCAGCTCGAATCATAAGATGAGTTTGGATCATGAAAAGCAGCTTCAATCGTATAACAATTGTCGATCTCCAAATGAGCCGAATCATATGAACGATTTGGATCCACTGAATGGCCCAAGCATGTCAATATTTTTTATCCAACGAAATGGCCCATGTGAAAGATTTGGATCACTGGAAATGGGCCAAATCATATGAATTTGGATCGTCCTAAAAAGAAACCTAATTATTTGAATTGCGTATCGAACTGAAGAGGGTCCTACAAAATTAACGTTGTGGATCATTGAGAACCAACCTCAAATATTTTGAATAAATGGATCTAACTTAACATTTCCATTGGGATGGGTCATTGAAAGAGGCTTCAATCATATGATGAGTTTAAATCACTAACAACAACACGAATCATATGATGCATTTGGATAGTTGAATGGGCCGAATCATATACGAAGTACAAATCCGTTGAAAAGGCCCAAGCAAGTCAAAGGCTTTGATTGATTGAAATGGCCCAAGCATGTCAAAGGTTTGGATCACGAGAAATGGGCCAAATCATATGAACAATTTGGATCGTTCGTAAAGCTGAAGAGGGATCTACAAAATTTAGGGCATGAATCAACTTAGCATATACATTGTCAAGGATCGTGAAAAGCATCTTCAATCATATGACGAGTTTGGATCATGAAAAGCAGCTTTAATCATAAGATGAGTTGGGATTATGAAAAGCAGCTTCAATCATATGATGAGTCTGTACCATGAAAAGCAGCTTTAAACATATGATGAGTTTGGATCATGAAAAGCAGCTTCTATGGTATTGTATGATGAGCGTCGATCGCCGAATGAACCAAATCATATGAACAATTTCGATGCACTGAATGGCCCAGGTATGTCAAATGTTTTTTATCCATCGAAATGGTGAATGTCAAAGGTTTGGATGACTAGAAATGGGCCAAATCATATGAATTTGGATCGTCGTAAAAAGAAACCTCATTGTTTGAATTGCGTATCGAACTGAAGAGGGTCCTACAAAATTAACGATGTGGATCACTGAGAACCAACCTCAAATATTATGAATAGATGGATCTAACTTAACATTTCCATTGGGATGGGCAATGGAAAGAGGCTTCAATCATATGATGAGTTTAGATCACTAACAAGGCCGAATCATATACGAAGTTCAAATCCGTTGAAATGGCCAAAGCATGCCAAAGGTTTTGATCGATTGAAATGCCCCAAGCATGTCAAAGGTTTGGATATCGAGAAATGGGCGAAATCATATGAACAATTTGATTCATTAGTAAAGCTGAAGAGGGATCTACAAAATTTAGGGCATGGATCAACTTACCATATATATTGTCATGGATCATGAAAAGCAACTTCAATCATATGATTAGTTTGGATCTTGAAAAGCAGCTTTAATCATATGATGAGTTTGGGTCATGAAAAGCAGCTTCAATCCTATGACGATTGTCGATCTCCAAATGAGCCGAATCATATGAACGATTTGGATCCACTGAATGGCCCAAGCATGTCAATATTTTTTATCCATCGAAATGGCCCAAGTGAAAGATTTGGATCACTGGAAATGGGTCAAATCATATGAATTTGGATTGTCGTAAAAAGAAACCTATTTATTTGAATTGCGTATCGAACTGAAGAGGGTCCTACAAAATTAACGATGCGGATCATTGAGAACAAACCTCATATATTATGAATAGATGGATCTAACTTAACATTTCCATTGGGATGGGTCATGGAAAGAGGCTTCAATCATATGATGAGTTTAGATCACTAACAACAGCACGAATCATAAGATGCATTTGGATCGTTGAATGGGCAGAATCATATAAGAAGTACAAATCCGTTGAAATGGCCCAAGCGTGTCAAAGGTTTTGATCGATTGAAATGGCCCAAGCATGTCAAGGGTTTGGATCACGAGAAATGGGCCAAATCATATGAACAAAATGGATCGTTCGTAAAGCTGAAGAGGGATCTACAAAATTTAGGGCATGGATCAACTTAACATATACATTGTCATGGATCGTGAAAAGCATCTTCAATCATATGAGTTTGGATCATGAAAAGCAGCATTAATCATACGATGAGTTGGGATTATGAAAAGCAGCTTCAATTGTATGATGAGTTTGAATCATGAAAAGCAGCTTTAATCATATGATGAGTTTGGATCATGAAAAGCAGCTTCTATTGTATTGTATGATGAGTGTCGATCGCCGAATGAACCAAATCATATGAACAATTTCGATGCACTGAATGGCCCAGGTATGTCAATGTTTTTTATCCATCGAAATGGTGAATGTCAAAGGTTTAGATCACTAGAAATGGGCCAAATCATATGAATTTGGATCGTCGTAAAAAGAAACCTCATTGTTTGAATTGCGTATCGAACTGAAGAGCGTCCTACAAAATTAACGATGTGGATCACTGAGAACCAACCTCAAATATTATGAATAGATGGATCTAACTTAACATTTCCAATGGGATAGGTCATGGAAAGAGGCTTCAATCATATAATGAGTTTAGATCACTAACAACAGCACAAATCATATGATGTATTTGGATCGTTGAATGGGCCGAATCATATAAGAAATACAAATCCGTTGAAATGGCCCAAGCATGTCAAAGGTTTTGAGATTGAAATGTCAAAAGGTTTTGATCGATTGAAATGGCCCAAGCATGTCAAAGGTTTGGATCACGAGAAATGAGACAAATCATACGAACAATTAGGATCGTTCGTAAAGCTAAAGAGGGATCTACAAAAGTTAGGGCATTGATCAACTTAGCATATACATTGTCATGCATCGTGAAAAGCATCTTCAATCATATGAGTTTGGATCATGAGATGCAGCTTTAATCATAAGATGAGTTGGGATTACGAAAAGCAGCTTCAATCGTATGATGAGTTTGGATCATGAAAAGCAGCTTCTATTGTATTGTATGATGAGTGTCGATCATCGAATGAACCAAATCATATGAACAATTTCGATGCACTGAATGGCTCAAGTAAGTCAATGTTATTTATCCATCAAAATGGTGCATGTCAAAGGTTTGGACCGCTAGAAATGGGCCAAATCATATGAATTTGGATCGTTACAAAAAGAAACCTGATTGTTTGAATTGCGTATCGAACTAAAGAGGGTCCTACAAAATTAACGATGTGGATCACTGACAACCAACCTCAAATATTATGAATAGATGGATCTAACTTAACATTTCCATTGGGATGGGCCATGGAAAGAGGTTTCAATCATATGATGAGTTTAGATCACTAACAACAGCACGAATCATATGATGCATTTGGATCGTTGAATGGGCCAAATCATATACGAAGTTCAAATCTGTTGAAATGGCCAAAGCATGTCAAAGGTTTTTATCGATTGAAATGGCCCAAGCATGTCAAAGGTTTGGATCACGAGAAATGGCCCAAATCATATGAACAATTTGGATCATTTGTAAAGCTGAAGAGGGATCTACAAATTTTACGGCATGAATCAACTTAGCATATATACTGTCATGGATTATTAAAAGCAACTTCAATCATATGATTAGTCTGGATCACGAAAAGCAGCTTTAATCATATGATGAGTTTGGTTCATGAAAAGCAGCTTCAATAGTATGTAGATTCTCGATCTCCAAATGAGCCGAATCATATGAACGATTTGGATCCACTGAATGGCCCAAGCATGTCAATATTTTTTATCCATCGAAATGGCCATGTGAAAGATTTGGATCTTTGGAAATGGGCCAAATCATATGAATTTGGATCGTCATAAAAAGAAACATAATTATTTGAATTGCGTATCGAACTGAAGAGGGTCCTACAAAATTAACGATGTGGATCACTGAGAACCAAACTCAAATATTATGAATATATGGATCTAACTTAACATTCTCATTGGGATGGGTCATGGAAAGAGGCTTCAATCATATGATGAGTTTAGATCACTAACAACAGCACGAATCATATGATGCATTTGGATCGTTGAATGGGCCGAATCATATAAGAAATACAAATCCGTTGAAATGGCCCAAGCATGTCAAAGGTTTTGATCGATTGAAATGGCCGAATCATGTCAAAGGTTTGGATTACTAAAAATGGGCCAAGTCATATGAACAGTTTGGATCATTTGTAATGTTGAGGAGGGATATACAAAATTTAGGGCACGGATCAACTTAGCATATATGTTGTCATGGATCATGAAAAGCAACTTAAATCATATGAGTAGTTTGGATCGCGAAAAGCAGCTTTAATCATATGATAAGTTTGGATCATCAAAAGCAGCTTCAATCGTATGACGATTGTCGATCTGTAAACGAGCCAAATCATATAAACAATTTGGATCCACTGAATGGCCCAAGCATGTCAATATTTTTTATCCATCGAAATGGCCCATGTGAAAGATTTGGATCACTGGAAATGGGCCAAATCATATGAATTTGGATCATCGTAAAGAGTAACCTAATTATTTGAATTGCGTATCGAACAAAAGAGGGTCCTACAAAATTAACGATGTGGATCATTGAGAACCAACCTCAAATATTATGAATAGATGGATCTAACTTAACATTTCCATTGGGATGGGCCATGGAAAGAGGCTTCAATCACATGATGAGTTTAGATCACTAACAACAGCACGAATCATATGATGCATTTGGATCGTCGAATGGGCCGAATCATATACGAAGTACAAATCCGTTGAAATGGCCCAAGTATGTCAAAGGTTTTGATCGATTGAAATGGCCCAAGCATGTCAAAGGTTTGGACTACTAGAAATGGGCCAAGTCATATGAACAGTTTGGATCATTCGTAAAGTTGAGGAGGGATCTACAAAATTTAGGGCATGGATCAACTTAGCATATATATTGTCATGGATCATGAAAAGCAACTTTAATCATATGATTAGTTTGGATCATGAAAAGCAGCTTTAATCATATGATTAGTTTGGATCACGAAAAGCAGCTTTAATCATATGATGAGTTTGGATCATGAAAAGCAGCTTCAATCGTATGACAATTGTAGATCTCCAAATGAGACGAATCATATGAACGATTTGGATCCACTGAATGGCCCAAATGTCAATATTTTTTATCCATCGAAATGGCCCATGTGAAAGAATTGGATAACTGGAAATGGGCCAAATCATATGAATTTCGATCGTCGTAAAAAGAAACTTAATTATTTGAATTGTGTATCGAAATGAAGAGGGTCCTACAAAATTAACGATGTGGATCATTGAGAACCTACCTCAAATATTATGAATAGATGGATCTAACTTGACATTTCCATTAGGATGGGTCATGGAAAGAGGCTTCAATCATATGATGAGTTTAGATCACTAACAACACCAGGAATCATATGATGCATTTGGATCGGTGAATGGGCCGAATCATATAAGAAGTACAAATCCGTTGAAATGGCCCAAGCATCTCAAAGGTTTTGATCGATTGAAATGGCCCAAGCATGTCAAAGGTTTGGATCACGAGAAATGGGCCAAATCATATGAACAATTTGGATCATTTGTAAAGCTGAAGAGGGATCTACAAAATTTAGGGCATGGATCAACTTAGCATATACATTGTCATGGATCGTGAAACACATGTTCAATCATATGATGAGGTTGGATCATGAAAAGCAGCTTTAATCATAAGATGAGTTGGGATTATGAAAAGCAGCTTCAATCGTATGATGAGTTTAGATCATGAAAAGCAGCTTTAATCATATGATGAGTTTGGATCATGAACAGCAGCTTCAATTGTATTGTATGATGAGTGTCGATTGCCGAATGAACCAAATCATATGAACAATTTCGATGCACTGAATAGCCCAAGTACATCAATATTTTTTATCCATCGAACTGGTGCATGATCACTAGAAATGGGCCAAATCATATGAATTTGGATCGTTGTAAAAAGAAACCTCATTGTTTGAATTGCGTATCGAACTGAAGAGGGTCCTACAAAATTAACGATGTGGATCACTGAGAACCAACCTCAAATATTATGAATAAATGGATCTAACTTAACATTTCCATTGGGATGGGCCATGGAAAGAGGCTTCAATCATATGATGAGTTTAGATCACTAACAATAGCACGAATCATATGATGCATTTGGATAGTCGAATGGGCCGAATCATATACGAAGTTCAAATCCGTTGAAATGGCCAAAGCATGTCAAAGGTTTTGATCGATTGAAATGGCCCAAGCATGTCAAAGGTTTGGATCACGAGAAATGGGCCAAATCATATGAACAATTTGAATCGTTTGTAAAGCTGAAGAGGGATCTACAAAATTTAGGGCATGGATCAACTTAGCATATATATTGTCATGGATCATGAAAAGCAACTTCAATCATATAATTAGTTTGGATCATGAAAAGCATCTTTAATCATATGATGAGTTTGGATCATGAAAAGCAGCTTCAATCGTATGACGATTGTCGATCTCCAAATGAGCCGAATCATATGAACGATTTGGATCCACTGAATGGCCCAAGCATATCAATGATTTTTATCCATCGAAATGGCACATGTGAAAGATTTGGATCACTGGAAATGGGCCAAATCATATGAATTTGGATCGTCGTAAAAAGAAACCTAATTATTTCATTTGCGTATCGAACTGAAGAGGGTCCCACAAAATTAACGATGTGGATCATTAAGAACCAACCTCAAATATTATGAATAGATGGATCTAACTTAACATTTCCATTAGGATGGGTCATGGAAAGAGGCTTCAATCATATGATGAGTTTAGATCACTAACAATAGCACGAATCATATGATGCATTTGGATCGTTGAATGGGCCGAATCATATAAGAAGTACAAATCCGTTGAAATGGCCCAAGTATGTCAAAGGTTTTGATCGATTGAAATGGCCCAAGCATGTCAAAGGTTTGGATTACTAGAAATGGGCCAAGTCATATGAACAGTTTGGATCATTTGTAAAGTTGAGGAGGGATCTACAAAATTTAGGGCATGGATCAACTTACCATATATATTGTCATGGATCATGAAAAGCAACTTCAATCATATGACTAGTTTGGATCACGAAACGAAGCTTTAATCATGTGATGAGTTTGGATCAAGAAAAGCAGCTTCAATCGTATGACGATTGTCGATCTCCAAACGAGCCGAATCATATGAACGATTTGGATCCACTAAATGGCCCAAGCATGTCAATATTTTTTATCCATCGAAATGGCACATGTGAAAGATTTGGATCACTGGAAATGGGCCAAATCATATGAATTTGGATCGTCATAAAAAGAAACCTAATTATTTGAATTGCGTATCGAACTGAAGAGGGTCCTACAAAATTAACGATGTGGATCATTGAGAACCAACCTCAAATATTATGAATAGATGGATCTAACTTAACATTTCCATTGGGATGGGTCATGGAAAGAGGCTTCAATCATATGATGAGTTTAGATCACTAACAATAGCACGAATCATATGATGCATTTGGATCGTTGAATGGGCCGAATCATATAAGAAGTACAAATCCGTTGAAATGGCCCAAGTATGTCAAAGGTTTTGATCGATTGAAATGGCCCAAGCATGTCAAAGGTTTGGATTACTAGAAATGGGCCAAGTCATATGAACAGTTTGGATCATTTGTAAAGTTGAGGAGGGATCTACAAAATTTAGGGCATGGATCAACTTACCATATATATTGTCATGGATCATGAAAAGCAACTTCAATCATATGACTAGTTTGGATCACGAAACGAAGCTTTAATCATGTGATGAGTTTGGATCAAGAAAAGCAACTTCAATCGTATGACGATTGTCGATCTCCAAACTAGCCGAATCCTATGAACGATTTGGATCCACTGAATGGCCCAAGCATGTCAATATTTTTTATCCATCGAAATGGCACATGTGAAAGATTTGGATCACTGGAAATGGGCCAAATCATATGAATTTGGATCGTCGTAAAAAGAAACCTAATTATTTGAATTGCGTATCGAACTGAAGAGGGTCCTACAAAATTAACGATGTGGATCATTGAGAACCAACCTCAAATATTATGAATAGATGGATCTAACTTAACATTTCCATTGGGATGGGTCATGGAAAGAGGCTTCAATCATATGATGAGTTTAGATCACTAACAACAGCACGAATCATATGATGCATTTGGATCGTTGAATGGGCCGAATCATATAAGAAGTACAAATCCGTTGAAATGGCCCAAGCATGTCAAAGGTTTTGATCGATTGAAATGGCCCAAGCATGTCAAAGGTTTGGATTACTAGAAATGGGCCAAGTCATATGAACAGTTTGGATCATTTGTAAAGTTGAAGAGGGATCTACAAAATTTAGGGCATGGATCAACTTAGCATATATATTGTCATGGATCATGAAAAGCAACTTCAATCATATGATTAGTTTGGATCACGAAAAGCAGCTTTAATCATATGATGAGTTTGGATCATGAAAAGCAGCTTCAATCGTATGACGATTGTCGATCTCCAAATGAGCCGAATCATATGAACGATTTGGATCCATTGAATGGCCCATGCATGTCAATATTTTTTATCCATCGAAATGTCGCATGTGAAAGAATTGGATAACTAGAAATGGGCCAAATCATATGAATTTGGATCGTTGTAAAAAGAAACCTAATTCTTTGAATTCTGTATCGAAATGAAGAGGGTCCTACAAAATTAGTGAAGTGGATCATTGAGAACGTACCTCAAATATTATGAATAGATGGATCTAACTAGACATTTCCATTGGGATGGGTCATGGAAAGAGGCTTCAATCATATGATGAGTTTAGATCACTAACAACACCAGGAATCATATGATGCATTTGGATCGTTGAATGGGCCGAATCATATAAGAAATACAAATCCGTTGAAATGGCCCAAGCATGTCAAAGGTTTTGATCGATTGAAATGGCCCAAGCATGTCAAAGGTTTGGATCACGAGAAATGGGCCAAATCATATGAACAATTTGGATCGTTCGTAAAGCTGAAGAGGGATCTACAAAATTTAGGGCATGGATCAACTTAGCATATACATTGTCATGGATCGTGAAACACATGTTCAATCATATGATGAGGTTGGATCATGAAAAGCAGCTTTAATCATAAGATGAGTTGGGATTATGAAAAGCAGCTTCAATCGTATGATGAGTTTAGATCATGAAAAGCAGCTTTAATCATATGATGAGTTTGGATCATGAACAGCAGCTTCAATCATATGATGATTGTCGATCCGAATGAACCAAATCATATGAACAATTTCGATGCACTGAATAGCCCAAGTACATCAATATTTTTTATCCATCGAACTGGTGCATGATCACTAGAAATGGGCCAAATCATATGAATTTCGATCGTCGTAAAAAGAAACTTAATTATTTGAATTGTGTATCGAAATGAAGAGGGTCCTACAAAATTAACGATGTGGATCATTGAGAACCTACCTCAAATATTATGAATAGATGGATCTAACTTGACATTTCCATTAGGATGGGTCATGGAAAGAGGCTTCAATCATATGATGAGTTTAGATCACTAACAACACCAGGAATCATATGATGCATTTGGATCGTTGAATGGGCCGAATCATATACGAAGTACAAATCCGTTGAAATGGCCCAAGCATGTCGAAGGTTTTGATCAATTGAAATGGCCCAAGCATGTCAAAGGTTTGGATCATGAGAAATGGGCCAAATCATATGAACAATTTGGATCATTCGTAAAGCTGAAGAGGGATCTACAAAAGGATCAACTTAGCATATACATTGTCATGGATCGTGAAGAACATGTTCAATCATATGATGAGTTTGGATCATGAAAAGCAGCTTTAATCATAAGATGAGTTGGGATTATGAAAAGCAGCTTCAATCGTATGATGAGTTTAGACCATGAAAAGCAGCTTTAATCATATGATGAGTTTGGATCATGAACAGCAGCTTCAATTGTATTGTCTGATGAGTGTCGATTGCCGAATGAAACAAATCCTATGAACAATTTCGATGCACTGAATAGCCCAAGTATGTCAATATTATTTATCTATTGAAATGGTGCATGTCAAGGATTTGGATCACTAGAAATGGGCCAAATCATATGAATTTGGATCGTTGTAAAAAGAAACCTCATTGTTTGAATTGCGTATCAAACTGAAGAGGGTCCTACAAAATTAACAACGTGGATCACTGAGAACCAACCTCAAATATTATGAATAGATGGATCTAACTTAACATTTCCATTGGGATGGGCCATGGAAAGAGGCTTCAATCATATGATGAGTTTAGATCACTAACAATAACACGAATCATATGATGCATTTGGATAGTCGAATGGGCCGAATCATATACGAAGTTCAAATCCGTTGAAATGGCCAAAGCATGTCAAAGGTTTTGATCGATTGAAATGGCCCAAGCATGACAAAGGTTTGGATCATTAGAAATGGGCCAACTCATATGAACAATTTGAATCGTTTGTAAAGCTGAAGAGGGATCTACAAAATTTACGGCATGGATCAACTTAGCATATATATTGTCATGGATCATGAAAATCAACTTCAATCATATAATTAGTTTGGATCATGAAAAGCATCATTAATCATATAAGAAGTACAAATCCGTTGAAATGGCCCAAGCATGTCAAAGGTTTTGATCGATTGAAATGGCCCAAGCATGTCAAAGGTATTGATCGATTGAAATGGCCCAAGCATGTCAAAAGTTTGGATCACGAGAAATGGGCCAACTCATATGAACAATTTGAATCGTTTGTAAAGCTGAAGAGGGATCTACAAAATTTAGGGCATGGATCAACTTAGCATATATATTGTCATGGATCATGAAAATCAACTTCAATCATATAATTAGTTTGGATCATGAAAAGCATCATTAATCATATGATGAGTTTGGATCATGAAAAGCAGCTTCAATCGTATGACGATTGTCGATCACCAAATGAGTCGAATCATATGAACGATTTGGATCCACTGAATGGCCCAAGCATATCAATGATTTTTATCCATCGAAATGGCACATGTGAAAGATTTGGATCACTGGAAATGGGCCAAATCATATGAATTTGGATCGTCGTAAAAAGAAACCTAATTATTTCATTTGCGTATCGAACTGAAGAGGGTCCCACAAAATTAACGATGTGGATCATTAAGAACCAACCTCAAATATTATGAATAGATGGATCTAACTTAACATTTCCATTGGGATGGGTCATGGAAAGAGGCTTCAATCATATGATGAGTTTAGATCACTAACAATAACACGAATCATATGATGCATTTGGATCGTTGAATGGGCCGAATCATATAAGAAGTACAAATCCGTTGAAATGGTTTTGATGATTGAAATGGCCCAAGCATGTCAAGGGTTGGGATTACTAGAAATGGGCCAAGTCATATGAACAGGTTGGATCATTTGTAAAGTTGAGGAGGGATCTACAAAATATAGGGCATGGATCAACTTACCATATATATTGTCATGGATCATGAAAAGCAACTTCAATCATATGACTAGTTTGGATCACGACTTTAATCATGTGATGAGTTTGGATCATGAAAAGCAACTTCAATCGTATGACGATTGTCGATCTCCAAACGAGCCGAATCATATGAACGATTTGGATCCACCGAATGGCCCAAGCATGTCAATATTTTTATCCATCGAAATGGCACATGTGAAAGATTTGGATCACTGGAAATGGGGCAAATCATATGAATTTGGATCGTCGTAAAAAGAAACCTAATTATTTGAATTGCGTATCGAACTGAAGAGGGTCCTACAAAATTAACGATGTGGATCATTGAGAACCAACCTCAAATATTATGAATAGATGGATCTAACTTAACATTTCCATTAGGATGGGTCATGGAAAGAGGCTTCAATCATATAATGAGTTTAGATCACTAAGAATAGCACGAATCATATGATGCATTTGGATCGTTGAATGGGCCGAATCATATAAGAAGTACAAATCCGTTGAAATGGCCCAAGTATGTCAAAGGTTTTGATCGATTGAAATGGCCCAAGCATGTCAAAGGTTTGGATTACTAGAAATGGGCCAAGTCATATGAACAGTTTGGATCATTTGTAAAGTTGAGGAGGGATCTACAAAATTTAGGGCATGGATCAACTTACCATATATATTGTCATGGATCATGAAAAGCAACTTCAATCATATGACTAGTTTGGATCACGAAACGCAGCTTTAATCATGTGATGAGTTTGGATCAAGAAAAGCAGCTTCAATCGTATGACGATTGTCGATCTCCAAACGAGCCGAATCATATGAACGATTTGGATCCACTGAATGGCCCAAGCATGTCAATATTTTTTATCCATCGAAATGGCACATGTGAAAGATTTGGATCACTGGAAATGGGCCAAATCATATGAATTTGGATCGTCGTAAAAAGAAACCTAATTATTTGAATTGCGTATCGAACTGAAGAGGGTCCTACAAAATTAACGATGTGGATCATTGAGAACCAACCTCAAATATTATGAATAGATGGATCTAACTTAACATTTCCATTGGGATGGGTCATGGAAAGAGGCTTCAATCATATGATGAGTTTAGATCACTAACAACAGCACGGATCATATGATGCATTTGGATCGTTGAATGGGCCGAATCATATAAGAAGTACAAATCCGTTGAAATGGCCCAAGCATGTCAAAGGTTTTGATCGATTGAAATGGCCCAAGCATGTCAAAGGTTTGGATTACTAGAAATGGGCCAAGTCATATGAACAGTTTGGATCATTTGTAAGGTTGAGGAGGGATCTACAAAATTTAGGGCATGGATCAACTTAGCATATATATTGTCATGGATCATGAAAAGCAACTTCAATCATATGATTAGTTTGGATCATGAAAAGCAGCTTTAATCATATGATGAGTTTGGATCATGAAAAGCAGCTTCAATCGTATGACGATTGTCGATCTCCAAATGAGCCGAATCATATGAACGATTTGGATCCACTGAATGGCCCAAGCATGTCAATATTTTTATCCATCGAAATGGCCCATGTGAAAGATTTGGATCACTGGAAATGGGCCAAATCATATGAATTTGGATCGTCGTAAAAAGAAACCTAATTATTTGAATTGCGTATCGAACTGAAGAGGGTCCTACAAAATTAACGATGTGGATCATTGAGAACCAACCTCAAATATTATGAATATATGGATCTAACTTAACATTTCCATTGGGATGGGTCATGGAAAGAGGCTTCAATCATATGATGAGTTTAGATCACTAACAACAGCACGAATCATATGATGCATTTGGATCGTTGAATGGGCCGAATCATATAAGAAGTACAAATCCGTTGAAATGGCCCAAGCATGTCAAAGGTTTTGATCGATTGAAATGGCCCAATCATGTCAAAGGTTTGGATTACTAGAAATGGGCCAAGTCATATGAACAGTTTGGATCATTTGTAAAGTTGAGGAGGGATCTACAAAATTTAGGGCATGGATCAACTTAGCATATATATTGTCATGGATCATGAAAAGCAACTTCAATCATATGATTAGTTTGGATCACGAAAAGCAGCTTTAATCATATGATGAGTTTGGATCATGAAAAGCAGCTTCAATCGTATGACGATTGTTGATCTCCAAATGAGCCGAATCATATGAACGATTTGGATCCACTAAATGGCCCAAGCATGTCAATATTTTTTATCCATCGAAATGGCCAATGTGAAAGATTTGGATAACTGGAAATGGGTCAAATCATATGAATTTAGATCGTCGAAAAAAGAAACCAAATTATTTGAATTGTGTATCGAAATGAAGAGGGTCCTACAAAATTAACGATGTGGATCATTGAGAACCAACCTCAAATATTATGAATAGATGGATCTAACTTGACATTTCCATTAGGATGGGTCATGGAAAGAGGCTTCAATCATATGATGAGTTTAGATCACTAACAACAGCACGAATCATATGATGCATTTGGATCGTTGAATGGGCCGAATCATATAAGAAGTACAAATCCGTTGAAATGGCCCAAGCATGTCAAAGGTTTTGATCGATTGAAATGGCCCAAGCATGTCAAAGGTTTGGATCACGAGAAATGGGCCAAATCATATGAACAATTTGGATCGTTCGTAAAGCTGAAGAGGGATCTACAAAATTTAGGGCATGGATCAACTTAGCATATACATTGTCATGGATCGTGAAAAACATCTTCAATCATATGATGAGTTTGGATCATGAAAAGCAGCTTTAATCATAAGATGAGTTGGGATTATGAAAAGCAGCTTCAATCGTATGATGAGTTTAGATCATGAAAAGCAGCTTTAATCATATGATGAGTTTGGATCATGAAAAGCAGCTTCTATTGTATTGTATGATGAGTGTCGATCGCCGAATGAACCAAATCATATGAACAATTTCGATGCACTGAATGGCCCAAGTATGTCAATGTTTTTTATCCATCGAAATGGTGCATGTCAAAGATTTGGATCACTAGAAATGGCCAAATCATATGAATTTGGATCGTTGTAAAAAGAAACCTCATTGTTTGAATTGCGTATCGAACTGAAGAGGGTCCTACAAAATTAACGATGTGGATCACTGAGAACCAACCTCAAATATTATGAATAGATGGATCTAACTTAACATTTCCATTGGGATGGGCCATGGAAAGAGGCTTCAATCATATGATGAGTTTAGATCACTAACAACAGCACGAATCATATGATGCATTTGGATCGTCGAATGGGCCGAATCATATACGAAGTTCAAATCCGTTGAAATGGCCAAAGCATGTCAAAGGTTTTGATCGATTGAAATGGCCCACATGTCAAAGGTTTGGATCACGAGAAATGGGCCAAATCATATGAACAATTTGGATCGTTTGTAAAAATTTGAAGAGGGATCTACAAAATTTAGGGCATGGATCAACTTAGCATATATATTGTCATGGATCATGAAAAGCAACTTCAATCATATGATTAGTTTGGATCATGAAAAGCAGCTTTAATCATATGATGAGTTTGGATCATGAAAAGCAGCTTCAATCGTATGACGATCGTCGATCTCCAAATGAGCCGAATCATATGAACGATTTGGATCCACTTGAATGGCCCAGGCATGTCAATATTTTTTAACCATCGAAATGGCCCATGTGAAAGATTTGGATCATCGAAATGGGCCAAATCATATGAATTTGGATCGTCGTAAAAAGAAACCTAATTATTTGAATTGCGTATCGAATCGAAGAGGGTCCTACGAAATTAACGATATGGATCATTGAGAACCAACCTCAAATATTATGAATAGATGGATCTAACTTAACATTTCCATTGGGATGGGTCATGGAAAGAGGCTTCAATCACATGATGAGTTTAGATCACTAACAACACCACGAATCATATGATGCATTTGGATCGTTGAATGGGCCGAATCATATAAGAAGTACAAATCCGTTGAAATGGCCCAAGCATGTCAAAGGTTTTGATCGATTGAAATGGCCCAAGCATGTCAAAGGTTTGAATTACTAGAAATGGGCCAAGTCATATGAACAGTTTGGATCATTTGTAAAGTTTAGGAGGAATCTACAAAATTTAGGGCATGGATCAACTTACCATATATATTGTCATGGATCATGAAAAGCAACTTCAATCATATGATTAGTTTGGATCATGAAAAGACTTTAATCATATGATGAGTTTGGATCATGAAAAAAGCTGCTTCAATCGTATGACGATTGTCGATCTCAAATGAGCCGAATCATATGAACGATTTGGATCCACTGAATGGCCCAAGCATGTCAATATTTTTTATCCATCGAAATGGCCCATGTGAAAGATTTGGATCACTGGAAATGGGCCAAATCATATGAATTTGGATCGTCGTAAAAAGAAACCTAATTATTTGAATTGCGTATCGAACTGAAGAGGGTCTACAAAATTAACGATGTGGATCATTGAGAACCAACCTCAAATATTATGAATAGATGGATCTAACTTAACATTTCCATTGGGATGGGTCATGGAAAGAGGCTTCAATCATATGATGAGTTTAGATCACTAACAACAGCACGGATCATATGATGCATTTGGATCGTTGAATGGGCGAATCATATAAGAAGTACAAATCCGTTGAAATGGCCCAAGCATGTCAAAGGTTTTGATCGATTGAAATGGCCCAAGCATGTCAAAGGTTTGGATACGAGAAATGGGCCAAATCATATGAACAATTTGGATCATTTGTAAAGTTGAGGGATCTACAAAATTTAGGGCATGGATCAACTTAGCATATATATTGTCATGGATCGTGAAAATATTGTCATGATCAGTTTGGATCATGAAAAGCAACTTCAATCATATGATGAGTTTGGATCATGAAAAGCTGCATTAATCATAAGATATGATAGTTTGGATTGGATCATGAAAAGCGACTTTAATCATATGATGAGTTTGGATCATGAAAAGCGACTTCTAATGTATTGTATGATGAGTGTCGATCTCCAAATGAACCAAATCATATGAACAATTTGGATCCACCGAATGGCCCAAGCATGTCAATATATTTTTTATCCATCGAAATGGGGCATATGAAAGATTTGGATCACTAGAAATGGGCCAAATCATATGAATTTGGATCGTTGTAAAAAGAAACCTAATTGTTTGAATTGCGTATCGAACTGAAGAGGGTCCTACAAAATTAACGATGTGGATCATTGAGAACCAACCTCAAATATTATGAATAGATGGATCTAACTTAACATTTCCATTGGGATGGGTCATGGAAAGAGGCTTCAATCATATGATGAGTTTAGATCACTAACAACAGCACGGATCATATGATGCATTTGGATCGTTGAATGGGCCAAATCATATAAGAAGTACAAATCCGTTGAAATGGCCCAAGCATGTCAAAGGTTTTGATCGATTGAAATGGCCCAAGCATGTCAAAGGTTTGGATCACGAGAAATGGGCCAAATCATATGAACAATTTGGATCGTTTGTAAAGCTGAAGAGGGATCTACAAAATTTAGGGCATGGATCAACTTAGCATATATATTGTCATGGATCATGAAAAGCAACTTCAATCATATGATTAGTTTGGATCATGAAAAGCAGCTTTAATCATATGATGAGTTTGGATCATGAAAAGCAGCTTCAATCATATGATGAGTTTGGATCATGAAAAGCAGCTTCAATCGTATGACGATTGTCGATCTCCAAATGAGCCGAATCATATGAACGATTTGGATCCACTGAATGGCCCAAGCATGTCAATATTTTTTATCCATCGAAATGGCCCATGTGAAAGATTTGGATCACTGGAAATGGGCCAAATCATATGAATTTGGATCGTCGTAAAAAGAAACCTAATTATTTGAATTGCGTATCGAAATGAAGAGGGTCCTACAAAATTAACGATGTGGATCATTGAGAACCAACCTCAAATATTATGAATAGATGGATCTAACTTAACATTTCCATTGGGATGGGTCATGGAAAGAGGCTTCAATCATATGATGAGTTTAGATCACTAACAACAGCACGAATCATATGATGCATTTGGATCGTTGAATGGGCCGAATCATATAAGAAGTACAAATCCGTTGAAATGGCCAAAGCATGTCAAAGGTTTTGATCAATTGAAATGGCCCAATCATGTTAAAGGTTTGGATTACTAGAAATGGGACAACTCATATGAACAGTTTGGATCATTTGTAAAGTTGAAGAGGGATCTACAAAATTTAGGGCATGGATCAACTTAGCATATATATTGTCATGGATCATGAAAAGCAACTTCAATCATATGATTAGTTTGGATCATGAAGCTTGACTTTAATCATATGATGAGTTTGGATCATGAAAAGCAGCTTCAATCGTATGACGATTGTCGATCTCCAAATGAGCCGAATCATATGAACGATTTGGATCCACTGAATGGCCCAAGCATGTCAATATTTTTATCCATCGAAATGGCCCATGTGAAAGATTTGGATCACCGGAAATGGGCCAAATCATATGAATTTGGATCGTCGTAAAAAGAAACCTAATTATTTGAATTGTGTATCGAAATGAAGAGGGTCCTACAAAATTAACGATGTGGATCATTGAGAACCAACCTCAAATATTATGAATAGATGGATCTAACTTGACATTTCCATTAGGATGGGTCATGGAAAGAGGCTTCAATCAAATGATGAGTTTAGATCACTAACAACAGCACGAATCATATGATGCATTTGGATCGTTGAATGGGCCAAATCATATAAGAAGTACAAATCCGTTGAAATGGCCCAAGCATGTCAAAGGTTTTGATCGATTGAAATGGCCCAAGCATGTCAAAGGTTTGGATCACGAGAAATGGGCCAAATCATATGAACAATTTGGATCGTTCGTAAAGCTGAAGAGGGATCTACAAAATTTAGGGCATGGATCAACTTAGCATATACATTGTCATGGATCGTGAAAAGCATCTTCAATCATATGATGAGTTTGGATCATGAAAAGCAGCTTTAATCATAAGATGAGTTGGGATTATGAAAAGCAGCTTCAATCGTATGATGAGTTTGGATCATGAAAAAGCGACTTTAATCATATGATGAGTTTGGATCATGAAAAGCAGCTTCTTATTGTATTGTATGATGAGTGTCGATTTGAATGAACCAAATCATATGAACAATTTCGATGCACTGAATGGCCCAAGTATGTCAATGTTTTTTATCCATCGAAATGGTGCATGTCAAAAGTTTGGATCACTAGAAATGGGCCAAATCATATGAATTTGGATCGTTGAAAAAAGAAACCTCATTGTTTGAATTGCGTATCGAACTGAAGAGGGTCTTACAAAATTAACGATGTGGATTACTGAGAACCAACCTCAAATATTATGAATAGATGGATCTAACTTAACATTTCCATTGGGATGGGCCATGGAAAGAGGCTTCAATCATATGATGAGTTTAGATCACTAACAACAGCACGAATCATATGATGCATTTGGATCGTCGAATGGGCCGAATCATATACGAAGTTCAAATCCGTTGAAATGGCCAAAGCATGTCAAAGGTTTTGATCGATTGAAATGGCCCAAGCATGTCAAAGGTTTGGATCACGAGAAATGGGCCAAATCATATGAACAATTTGAATCGTTTGTAAAGCTGAAGAGGGATCTACAAAATTTACGGCATGGATCAACTTAGCATATATATTGTCATGGATCATGAAAAGCAACTTCAATCATATGATTAGTTTGGATCATGAAAAGCAGCTTTAATCATATGATGAGTTTGGATCATGAGAAGCAGCTTCAATCGTATGACGATTATCGATCTCCAAATGAGCCGAATCATATGAACGATTTGGATCCACCGAATGGCCCAGGCATGTCAATATTTTTTAACCATCGAAATGGCCCATGTGAAAGATTTGGATCACTGGAAATGGGCCAAATCATATGAATTTGGATCGTCGTAAAAAGAAACCTAATTATTTGAGTTGCGCATCGAACAGAAGAGGGTCCTACAAAATTAACGATGTGGATTATTGAGAACCAACCTCAAATATTATGAATAGATGGATCTAACTTAACATTTCCATTGGGATGTGTCATGGAAAGAGGCTTCAATCATATGATGAGTTTAGATCACTAACAACAGCACAGATCATATGATGCATTTGGATCGTTGAATGGGCCGAATCATATAAGAAGTACAAATCCGTTGAAATGGCCCAAGCATGTCAAAGGTTTTGATCGATTGAAATGGCCCAATCATGTCAAAGGTTTGGATCACGAGAAATGGGCCAAATCATACGATTTGTGCATGTCAATGTTTTTCATCCATCGAAATAGTGCATGTTAAAGATTTGGATCACTAGAAATGTGCCAAATCATATGAATTTGGATCGTTGTAAAAAGAAACCTCATTGTTTGAATTGCTTATCGAACTGAAGATGGTCCTACAAAATTAACGATGTGGATCACTGAGAACCAACCTCAAATATTATGAATAGATGGAACTAACTTAACATTTCCATTGGGGTGGGCCATGGAAAGAGGCGTCCATCATATGATGAGTTTAGATCACTAACAACAACACGAATCATATGATGTGTTTGGATCGTCGAATGGGCCGAATCATATACGAAGTTCAAATCCGTTGAAATGGTCAAAGCATGTCAAAGGTTTTGATCGATTGAAATGGCCCAAGCATGTCAAAGTTTTGGATCACGAGAAATGGGCCAAATCATATGAACAACTTGGATAGTTTGTAAAGCAGAAGAGGGATCTACAAAATTTAGGGCATGGATCAACTTAGCATATATATTGTCATGGATCATGAAAAGTACCTTCGATCATCTGATAAGTTTGGAACCTGAAAAGCAGCTTTAATCATATGATGAGTTTGGATCATGAAAAGCAGCTTCAATCATATGATGAGTTTGGATCGTGAAAAGCAGCTTCAATCATATGATGAGTTTGGATCATGAAAAGCAGCTTCAATCGTATGACAATTGTCGATCTCCAAACGAGCCGAATCATATGAACGATTTGGATCCACTGAATGGACCGAGCATGTTAATATTTTTTATCCATCGAAATGGGCCGTGTGAAAGATTTGGATCACTAGAAATGGGCCAAATCATATGAATTTGGATCGTCCTAAAAAGAAACCTAATTATCTGAATTGCGTATCGAACTGAAGAGGGTCCTACAAAATTAAAGATGTGGATCATTGAGAACCAACCTCAAATATTATGAATATATGGATCTAACTTAACATTTCCATTGGGATGGGTCATGGAAAGAGGCTTCAATCATATGATGAGTTTAGATCACTAACAACAGCACGAATCATATGATGCAATTGGATTGTTGACTGGGCCGAATCTTATAAGAAGTACAAATCCATTGAAATTGCCCACGCATGTCAAAGGTTTTGATCGATTGAAATGGCCCAATCATGTCAAAGGTTTGGATTACTAGAAATGGGCCAAGTCATATGAACAGTTTGGATCATTTGTAAAGTTGAGGAGGGATCTACAAAATTTAGGGCATGGATCAACTTAGCATATATATTGTCATGGATCATGAAAAGCAACTTCAATCATATGATTAGTTTGGATCACGAAAAGCAGCTTTAATCATATGATGAGTTTGGATCATGAAAAGCAGCTTCAATCGTATGACGATTGTCGATCTCCAAATGAGCCGAATCATATGAACGATTTGGATCCACCGAATTGCCCAAGCATGTCAATATTTTTTATCCATCAAAATGGCCATGTGAAAGATTTGGATCACTGGAAATGAGCCAAATCATATGAATTTGGATCGTCGTAAAAAGAAACCTAATTATTTGAGTTGCCTATCGAACTGAAGAGGGTCCTACAAAATTAACGATGTGGATCATTGAGAACCAACGTCAAATATTATGAATATATGGATCTAACTTAACATTTTCATTGGGATGGGTCATGGAAAGAGGCTTCAATCATATGATGAGTTTAGATCACTAACAACAGCACGAATCATATGATGCATTTGGATCGTTGAATGGGCCAAATCATATAAGAAGTACAAATCCATTGAAACAGCCCACGCATGTCAAAGGTTTTGATCGATTGAAATGGCCCAATCATGTCAAAGGTTTGAATTACTAGAAATCGGCCAAGTCATATGAACAGTTTGGATCATTTGTAAAGTTGAGGGATCCACAAAATTTTGGGCATGGATAAACTTAGCATATATATTGTCATGGATCATGAAAAGCAACTTGAATCATATGATTAGTTTGGATAATGAAAAGCAGCTTTAATCATATGAAGAGTTTGGATCATGAAAAGCAGCTTCAATCGTATGACGATTGTTGATCTCCAAATGAGCCGAATCAAATGAACGATTTGGATCCACTGAATGGCCCGAGCATGTCAAAAATTTTTATCCATCGAAATGGCCCATATGAAAGATTTGGATAACTGGAAATGGGCCAAATCATATGAATTTAGATCGTCGTAAAAAGAAACCTAATTATTTGAATTGTGTATCGAAATGAAGAGGGTCCTACAAAATTAACGATGTGGATCACTGAGAACCAACCTCAAATATTATGAATAGATGGATCTAACTTGACATTTCCATTAGGATGGGTCATGGAAAGAGGCTTCAATCATATGATGAGTTTAGATCACTAACAATAGCACGAATCATATGATGCATTTGGATCGTTGAATGGGCGAATCATATATGAAGTACAAATCCGTTGAAATGGCCAAAAGCATGTCAAAGGTTTTGATCGATTGAAATGGCCCAAGCATGTCAAAGGTTTGGATCACGAGAAATGGGCCAAATCATATGAACAATTTGGATCATTTGTAAAGTGAAGAGGATCTACAAAATTTAGGGCATGGATCAACTTAGCATATATATTGTCATGGATCATGAAAAGCAACTTCAATCATATGATTAGTTTGGATCATGAAAAGCAACTTTAATCATATGATGAGTTTGGATCATGAAAGCGGCTTCAATCGTATGACGATTGTCGATCTCCAAATGAGCGAATCATATGAACGATTTGGATCCACATGAATGGCCCAAGCATGTCAATATTTTTTATCCATCGAAATGGCCCATGTGAAAGATTTGGATAACGGAAATGGGCCAAATCATAAGAATTTGGATCGTCGTAAAAAGAAACCTAATTATTTGAATTGCGCATCGAACTGAAGAGGGTCCTACAAAATTAACGATGTGAATTATTGAGAACCAACCTCAAATATTATGAATAGATGGATCTAACCTAAAATTTCCATTGGGATGTGTCATGGAAAGAGGCTTCAATCATCTGATGAGTTTAGATCACTAACAACACCACGAATCATATGATGCATTTGGATCGTTGAATTGGCGGAATCATATAAGAACTACAAATCTGTTGAAATGGTCCAAGCATGTCAAAGGTTTTGATCGATTGAAATGGCCCAAGCATGTCAAAGGTTTGGATCACGAGAAATGGGCCAAATCATATGAATAATTTAAATCATTCGTAAAACTAAAGAGGGATCTACAAAATTTAGGGCATGGATCAACTTAGCATATACATTGTCATGGATCGTGAAAAGCATCTTCAATCATATGATGAGTTTGGATCATGAAAAGCAGCTTTAATCATAAGATGAGTTGGGATTATGAAAAGCAGCTTCAATCGTATGATGAGTTTAGATCATGAAAAGCAGCTTTAATCATATGATGAGTTTGGATCATGAAAAGCAGCTTCTATTGTATTGTATGATGAGTGTCGATCGCTGAATGAACCAAATCATATGAACAATTTCGATGCACAGAATGGCCCAAGTATGTCAATGTTTTTTATCCATCGAAATGGTGCATGTCAAAGGTTTGGATCACTAGAAATGGGCCAAATCATATGAATTTGGATCGTTGTAAAAAGAAACCTCATTGTTTGAATTGCGTATCGAACTGAAGATGGTCCTACAAAATTAACGATGTGGATCACTGAGAACCAACCTCAAATATTATGAATAGATGGATCTAACTTAACATTTCCATTGGGGTGGGCCATGGAAAGAGGCTTCAATCATATGATGAGTTTAGATCACTAACAACAGCACGAATCATATGATGCATTTGGATCGTCGAATGGGCCGAATCATATACGAAGTTCAAATCCGTTGAAATGGCCAATGCATGTCAAAGGTTTTGATCGATTGAAATGGCCCAAGCATGTCAATGGTTTGGATCACGAGAAATGGGCAAAATCATATGAACAATTTGGATCGTTTGTAAAGCTGAAGAGGGATCTACAAAATTTACGGCATGGAACAACTTAGCATATATATTGTCATGGATCATGAAAAGCACCTTCAATCATATGATTAGTTTGAATCATGAAAAGCAGCTTTAATCATATGATGAGTTTGGATCATGAAAAGCAGCTTCAATCGTATGACGATTGTCGATTTCCAAATGAGCCGAATCATATGAACGATTTGGATCCACTGAATGGCCCAACCATGTCAATATTTTTTATCCATCGAAATGGCCCATGTGAAAGATTTGGATCACTGGAAATGGGCCAAATCATATGGATTTGGATCGTCGTAAAAAGAAACCTAATTATTTGAATTGCGTATCGAACTGAAGAGGGTCCTACAAAATTAACGATGTGGATCATTGAGAACCAACCTCAAATATTATGAATAGATGGATCTAACTTAACATTTCCATTGGGATGGGTCATGGAAAGAAGCTTCATTCATATGATGAGTTTAGATCACTAACAACTAACAACAGCACGGATCATATGATAAATTTGGATCATTGAATGGGCCGAATCATAAAAGAAGTACAAATCCGTTGAAATGGCCCAAGCATGTCAAAGGTTTTGATCGATTGAAATGGCCCAATCATGTCAAAGGTTTGGATTACTAGAAATGGGCCAAGTCATATGAACAGTTTGGATCATTTGTAAAGTTGTGGAGGGATTTACAAAATTTTGGGCATGGATCAACTTTGCATATATATTGTCATGGATCATGAAAAGCAACTTCAATCATATGATTAGTTTGGATCATGAAATGACTTTAATCATATGATGAGTTTGGATCATGAAAAGTAACTTCAATCGTATGACGATTGTCGATCTCAAATGAGCCGAATCATATGAACGATTTGGATCCATGAATGGCCCAAGCATGTCAATATTTTTATCCATCGAAATGGCCCATGTGAAAGATTTGGATCATGGAAATGGGCCAAATCATATGAATTTGGATCGTCGTAAAAAGAAACCTAATTATTTGAATTGTGTATCGAACTGAAGAGGGTCCTACAAAATTAACGATGTGGATCATTGAGAACCAACCTCAAATATTATGAATAGATGATCTAACTTAACATTTCCATTAGGATGGGTCATGGAAAGAGGCTTCAATCATATGATGAGTTTAGATCACTAACAACAGCACGAATCATATGATGCATTTGGATCGTTGAATGGGCGAATCATATAAGAAGTACAAATCCGTTGAAATGGCCCAAGCATGTCAAAGGTTTTGATCGATTGAAATGGCCCAAGCATGTCAAAGGTTTGGATCACGAGAAATGGGCCAAATCATATGAACAATTTGGATCATTTGTAAAGCTGAAGAGGGATCTACAAAATTTAGGCATGGATCAACTTAGCATATATATTGTCATGGATCATGAAAAGCGACTTCAATCATATGATGAGTTTGGATCATGAAAAGCGACTTTAATCATATGATGAGTTTGGATCATGAAAAGTGACTTCAATCGAATATAAATGACCAAATGATCGAATCATATGAACAATTTGGATCCACTTGAATGGCCTCAAGCATGTCAATATTTTTATCCATCGAAATGGCATGAAAGATTGGATCACTAGAAATGGGCCAAATCATATGAATTTGGATCGTGTAAAAAGAAACCTAATTATTTGAATTGCGTATCGAATGAAAGAGGGTCCTACAAAATTAACGATGTGGATCATTGAGAACCAACCTCAAATATTATGAATAGATGGATCTAACTTAACATTTCCATTGGGATGGGTCATGGAAAGAGGCTTCAATCATATGATGAGTTTAGATCACTAACAACAAAGACGAATCATATGATGCATTTGGATCGTTGAATGGGCCGAATCATATAAGAAGTACAAATCCATTGAAATGGCCCAAGCATGTCAAAGGTTTTGATCGATTGAAATGGCCCAAGCATGTCAAAGGTTTGGATTACTAGAAATGGGCCAAATCATATGAACAATTTGGATCATTTGTAAAGTTGAGAGGATCTACAAAATTTAGGGCATGGATCAACTTAGCATATATATTGTCATGGATCATGAAAAGCAACTTCAATCATATGATTAGTTTGGATCATGAAAAGCAACTTTAATCATATGATGAGTTTGGATCATGAAAAGCGACTTCAATCGTATGACGATTGTCGATCTCAAATGAGCCGAATCATATGAACGATTTGGATCCACCGAATGGCCCAAGCATGTCAATATTTTTTATCCATCGAAATGGCCCATGTGAAAGATTTGGATCACGGAAATGGGCCAAATCATATGAATTTGGATCGTCGTAAAAAGAAACCTAATTATTTGAATTGTGTATCGAACTGAAGAGGGTCCTACAAAATTAACGATGTGTATCATTGAGAACCAACCTCAAATATTATGAATATATGGATCTAACTTAACATTTCCATTGGGATGGGTCATGGAAAGAGGCTTCAATCATATGATGAGTTTAGATCACTAACAACAGCACGAATCATATGATGCATTTGGATCGTTGAATGGGCCGAATTATATAAGAAGTACAAATCCGTTGAAATGGCCAAAGCATGTCAAAGGTTTTGATCGATTGAAATGGCCCAATCATGTCAAAGGTTTGGATTACTAGAAATGGGCCAAGTCATATGAACAGTTTGGATCATTTGTAAAGTTGAGGAGGGATCTACAAAATTTAGGGCATGGATCAACTTAGCATATATATTGTCATGGATCATGAAAAGCAACTTCAATCATATGATTAGTTTGGATCACGAAAAGCAGCTTTAATCATATGATGAGTTTGGATCATGAAAAGCAGCTTCAATCGTATGACGATTGTCGATCTCCAAATGAGCCGAATCATATGAACGATTTGGATCCACTGAATGGCCCGAGCATGTCAATATTTTTTATCC
Organism: Magnolia changhungtana; assembly: GCA_030180095.1. Classification (NCBI taxonomy): domain Eukaryota; kingdom Viridiplantae; phylum Streptophyta; class Magnoliopsida; order Magnoliales; family Magnoliaceae; genus Magnolia; species Magnolia changhungtana. Next base: position 138,096 of record JASAUF010000349.1, read on the forward strand.
ATCGAAATGGCCCATGTGAAAGATTTGGATAACTGGAAATGGGCCAAATCATATGAATTTAGATCGTCGTAAAAAGAAACCTAATTATTTGAATTGTGTATCGAAATGAAGAGGGTCTTACAAAATTAACGATGTGGATCACTGAGAACCAACCTCAAATATTATGAATAGATGAATCTTACATGCCATATCCATTAGGATAGGTCATGGAAAGAGGCTTCAATCATATGATGAGTTTAGATCACTAACAATAGCACGAATCATATGATGCATTTGGATCGTTGAATTGGCCGAATCATATAAGAAGTACAAATCCGTTGAAATGGCCCAAGCATGTCAAAGGTTTTGATCGATTGAAATGGCCCAAGCATGTCAAAGGTTTGGATCACGAGAAATGGGCCAAATCATATGAACAATTTGGATCGTTCGTAAAGCTGAAGAGGGATCTGCAAAAGTTAGGGCATGGATCAACTTAGCATATACATTGTCATGGATCGTGAAAAGCATCTTCAATTATATGAGTTTGGATCATGAAAAGCAGCTTTAATCATAAGATGAGTTGGGATTATGAAAAGCAGCTTCAATCGTATGATGAGTTTAGATCATGAAAAGCAGCTTTAATCATATGATGAGTTTGGATCATGAAAAGCAGCTTCTATTGTATTGTATGATGAGTGTCGATCACCGAATGAACCAAATCATATGAACAATTTCGATGCACTGAATGGCCCAAGTAAGTCAATGTTTTTTATCCATCGAAATGGTGCATGTCAAAGGTTTGGATCACTAGAAATGGGCCAAATCATATGAATTTGGATCGTTGTAAAAAGAAACCTCATTGTTTGAATTGCGTATCGAACTGAAGAGGGTCCTACAAAATTAACGATGTGGATCACTGAGAACCAACCTCAAATATTATGAATAGATGGATCTAACTTAACATTTCCATTGGGGTGGGCCATGGAAAGAGGCTTCAATCATATGATGAGTTTAGATCACTAACAACAGCACGAATCATATGATGCATTTGGATCGTCGAATGGGCCGAATCATATACGAAGTTCAAATCCGTTGAAATGGCCAAAGCATGTCAAAGGTTTTGATCGATTGAAATGGCCCAAGCATGTCAAAGGTTTGGATCACGAGAAATGGGCCAAATCATATGAACAATTTGGATCGTTTGTAAAGCTGAAGAGGGATCTACAAAATTTAGGGCATGGATCAACTTAGCATATATATTGTCATGGATCATGAAAAGCACTTCAATCATATGATTAGTTTGGATCATGAAAAGCAACTTTAATCATATGATGAGTTTGGATCATGAAAAAAGACGACTTCAATCGTATGACGATTGTCGATCTCCAAATGAGCCGAATCATATGAACGATTTGGATCCATCGAATGGCCCAAGCATGTCAATATTTTTTATCCATCGAAATGGCCCATGTGAAAGATTTGGATCATGGAAATGGGCCAAATCATATGAATTTGGATCGTCGTAAAAAGAAACCTAATTATTTGAATTGTGTATCGAATCGAAGAGGGTCCTACAAAATTAACGATGTGGATCATTGAGAACCAACCTCAAATATTATGAATAGATGGATCTAACTTAACATTTCCATTGGGATGGGTCATGGAAAGAGGCTTCAATCATATGATGAGTTTAGATCATAACAACTGCCACGAATCATATGATGCATTTGGATCGTTGAATGGGCCGAATCATATAAGAAGTACAAATCCGTTGAAATGGCCCAAGCATGTCAAAGGTTTTGATCGATTGAAATGGCCCAATCATGTCAAAGGTTTGGATACGAGAAATGGGCCAAATCATATGAACAATTTGGATCGTTTGTAAAGCTGAAGAGGGATCTACAAAATTTACGGCATGGATCAACTTAGCATATATATTGTCATGGATTATGAAAAGCAACTTCAATCATATGATTAGTTTGGATCATGAAAAGTAGCTTTAATCATATGATGAGTTTGGATCATGAAAAGCAGCTTCAATCGTATGACGATAGTCGATCTCCAAATGAGCTGAATCATATGAACGATTTGGATCCACTGAATGGCTCAAGCATGTCAATATTTTTTATCCATCGAAATGGCCCATGTGAAAGATTTGGATCATGAAATGGGCCAAATCATATGAATTTGGATCGTCGTAAAAAGAAACCTAATTATTTGAATTGCGTATCGAACTGAAGAGGGTCCTACAAAATTAACGATGTGGATCATTGAGAACCAACCTCAAATATTATGAATAGATGGATCTAACTTAACATTTCCATTGGGATGGGTCATGGAAAGAGGCTTCAATCATATGATGAGTTTAGATCACTAACAAAAAGACGAATCATATGATGCATTTGGATCGTCGAATGGGCCGAATCATATACGAAGTTCAAATCCATTGAAATGGCCCAAGCATGTCAAAGGTTTTGATCGATTGAAATGGCCCAATCATGTTAAAGGTTTGGATTACTAGAAATGGGACAACTCATATGAACAGTTTGGATCATTTGTAAAGTTGAAGAGGGATCTACAAAATTTAGGGCATGGATCAACTTAGCATATATATTGTCATGGATCATGAAAAGCAACTTCAATCATATGATTAGTTTGGATCACGAAAAGCAACTTTAATCATATGATGAGTTTGGATCATGAAAAGCAGCTTCAATCGTATGACGATTGTCGATCTCCAAATGAGCCGAATCATATGAACGATTTGGATCCACTGAATGGCCCAAGCATGTCAATATTTTTATCCATCGAAATGGCACATGTGAAAGATTTGGATCACTGGAAATGGGCCAAATCATATGAATTTGGATCGTCGTAAAAAGAAACCTAATTATTTGAATTGCATATCGAACTGAAGAGGGTCCTACAAAATTAACGATGTGGATCATTGAGAACCAACCTCAAATATTATGAATAGATGGATCTAACTTAACATTTCCATTGGGATGGGTCATGGAAAGAGGCTTCAATCATATGATGTGTTTAGATTACTAACAACAGCACGAATCATATGATGCATTTGGATCGTTGAATGGGCCGAATCATATAAGAAGTACAAATCCGTTGAAATGGCACAAGCATGTCAAAGGTTTTGATCGATTGAAATGGCACAAGCATGTCAAAGGTTTTGATCGATTGAAATGGCCCAAGCATGTCAAAGGTTTGGATCACGAGAAATGGGCCAAATCATATGAACAAATTGGATCGTTCGTAAAGCTGAAGAGGGATCTACAAAATTTAGGGCATGGATCAACTTAGCATATACATTGTCATGGATCGTGAAAAGCATCTTCAATCATATGATTAGTTTGGATCATGAAAAGCGACTTTAATCATAAGATGAGTTGGGATTATGAAAAGCGCTTCAATATGATGAGTTTGGATCATGAAAAGCGACTTTAATCATATGATGATGGATCATGAAAAGTGACTTTATTGTATTGTATGATGATCGATCCAAATGAACCAAATCATATGAACGATTTGGATCCACGAATGGCCCAAGCATGTCAATATTTTTTATCCATCGAAATGGTGCATGTGAAAGATTTGGATCACTAGAAATGGGCCAAATCATATGAATTTGGATCGTCGTAAAAGAAACCTAATTGAATTTGAATTGTGTATCGAACTGAAGAGGGTCTTACAAAATTAATGATGTGGATCATTGAGAACCAACCTCAAATATTATGAATAGATGGATCTAACTTAACATTTCCATTGGGATGGGTCATGGAAAGAGGCTTCAATCATATAATGAGTTTAGATCACTAAGAGCAAGATGAATCATATGATGTATTTGGATTGCTAAATGGGCCGAATCATATACGAAGTTCAAATCCGTTGAAATGGCCAAAGCATGTCAAAGGTTTTGATCGATTGAAATGGCCCAAGCATGTCAAAGGTTTGGATCACGAGAAATGGGCCAAATCATATGAACAATTTGGATCGTTTGTAAAGCTGAAGAGGGATCTACAAAATTTAGGGCATGGATCAACTTAGCATATATATTGCCATGGATCATGAAAAGCACCTTCAATCATATGATTAGTTTGGATCATGAAAAGCAGCTTTAATCATATGATGAGTTTGGATCATGAAAAGCAGCTTCAATCGTATGACGATTGTCGATCTCCAAATGAGCCGAATCATATGAACGATTTGGATCCACTGAATGGCCCAAGCATGTCAATATTTTTTATCCATCGAAATGGCCCATGTGAAAGATTTGGATCACTGGAAATGGGCCAAATCATATGAATTTGGATCGTCGTAAAAAGAAACCTAATTATTTGAATTGCGTATCGAACTGAAGAGGGTCCTACAAAATTAACGATGTGGATCATTGAGAACCAACCTCAAATATTATGAATAGATGGATCTAACTTAACATTTCCATTGGGATGGGTCATGGAAAGAGGCTTCAATCATATGATGAGTTTAGATCACTAACAACAGCACGGATCATATGATGCATTTGGATCGTTGAATGGGACGAATCATATAAGAAGTACAAATCCGTTGAAATGGCCCAAGCATGTCAAAGGTTTTGATCGATTGAAATGGCCCAATCATGTCAAAGGTTTGGATTACTAGAAATGGGCCAAGTCATATGAACAGTTTGGATCATTTGTAAAGTTGAGGAGGGATCTACAAAATTTAGGGCATGGATCAACTTAGCATATATATTGTCATGGATCATGAAAAGCAACTTCAATCATATGATTAGTTTGGATCACGAAAAGCAGCTTTAATCATATGATGAGTTTGGATCATGAAAAGCAGCTTCAATCGTATGACGATTGTCGATCTCCAAATGAGCCGAATCATATGAACGATTTGGATCCACCGAATGGCCCAAGCATGTCAATATTTTTTATCCATCGAAATGGCCCATGTGAAAGATTTGGATCACTGGAAATGGGCCAAATCATATGAATTTGGATCGTCGTAAAAATAAACCTAATTATTTGAATTGTGTATCGAAATGAAGAGGGTCCTACAAAATTAACGATGTGGATCATTGAGAACCTACATCAAATATTATGAATAGATGGATCTAACTTAACATTTCCATTGGGATGGGTCATGGAAAGAGGCTTCAATCATATGATGAGTTTAGATCACTAACAACACACGGAATCATATGATGCATTTGGATCGTTGAATGGGCGAATCATATAAGAAGTACAAATCCGTTGAAATGGCCCAAGCATGTCAAAGGTTTTGATCGATTGAAATGGCCCAATCATGTCAAAGGTTTGGATTACTAGAAATGGGCCAAGTCATATGAACAGTTTGGATCATTTGTAAAGTTGAGGGATCTACAAAATTTAGGGCATGGATCAACTTAGCATATATATTGTCATGGATCATGAAAAGCAACTTCAATCATATGATTAGTTTGGATCACGAAAAGCAGCTTTAATCATATGATGAGTTTGGATCATGAAAAGCAGCTTCAATCGTATGACGATTGTCGATCTCCAAATGAGCCGAATCATATGAACGATTTGGATCCACTGAATGGCCCAAGCATGTCAATATTTTTTATCCATCGAAATGGCCCATGTGAAAGAATTGGATAACTGGAAATGGGCCAAATCATATGAATTTGGATCGTCGTAAAAAGAAACCTAATTATTTGAATTGTGTATCGAAATGAAGAGGGTCCTACAAAATTAACGATGTGGATCATTGAGAACCAACCTCAAATATTATGAATAGATGGATCTAACTTGACATTTCCATTAGGATGGGTCATGGAAAGAGGCTTCAATCATATGATGAGTTTAGATCACTAACAACAGCACGAATCATATGATGCATTTGGATCGTTGAATGGGCCGAATCATATAAGAAGTACAAATCCGTTGAAATGGCCCAAGCATGTCAAAGGTTTTGATCGATTGAAATGGCCCAAGCATGTCAAAGGTTTGGATCACGAGAAATGGGCCAAATCATATGAACAATTTGGATCGTTCGTAAAGCTGAAGAGGGATCTACAAAATTTAGGGCATGGATCAACTTAGCATATACATTGTCATGGATCGTGAAAAGCATCTTCAATCATATGATGAGTTTGGATCATGAAAAGCAGCTTTAATCATAAGATGAGTTGGGATTATGAAAAGCAGCTTCAATCGTATGATGAGTTTAGATCATGAAAAGCAGCTTTAATCATATGATGAGTTTGGATCATGAAAAGCAGCTTCTATTGTATTGTATGATGAGTGTCGATCGCCGAATGAACCAAATCATATGAACAATTTCGATGCACTGAATAGCCCAAGTATGTCAATGTTTTTTATCCATCGAAATGGTGCATGTCAAAGATTTGGATCACTAGAAATGGGCCAAATCATATGAATTTGGATCGTTGTAAAAAGAAACCTCATTGTTTGAATTGCGTATCGAACTAAAGAGGGTCCTACAAAATTAACGAAGTGGATCACTGAGAACCAACCTCAAATATTATGAATAGATGGATCTAACTTAACATTTCCATTGGGATGGGCCATGGAAAGAGGCTTCAATCATATGATGAGTTTAGATCACTAACAACAAGACCGAATCATATGATGCATTTGGATCGTCGAATGGGCGAATCATATACGAAGTTCAAATCCGTTGAAATGGCCAAAGCATGTCAAAGGTTTTGATCGATTGAAATGGCCCAAGCATGTCAAAGGTTTGGATCACGAGAAATGGGCCAAATCATATGAACAATTAGGATCGTTTGTAAAGCTGAAGAGGGATCTACAAAATTTAGGGCATGGATCAACTTAGCATATATATTGTCATGGATCATGAAAAGCACCTTCAATCATATGATTAGTTTGGATCATGAAAAGCAGCTTTAATCATATGATGAGTTTGGATCATGAAAAGCAGCTTCAATCGTATGACGATTGTCGATCTCCAAATGAGCCGAATCATATGAACGATTTGGATCCACTGAATGGCCCAAGCATGTCAATATTTTTATCCATCGAAATGGCCCATGTGAAAGATTTGGATCACTGGAAATGGGCCAAATCATATGAATTTGGATCGTCGTAAAAAGAAACCTAATTATTTGAATTGCGTATCGAACTGAAGAGGGTCCTACAAAATTAACGATGTGGATCATTGAGAACCAACCTCAAATATTATGAATAGATGGATCTAACTTAACATTTCCATTAGGATGGGTCATGGAAAGAGGCTTCAATCATATGATGAGTTTAGATCACTAACAACAGCACGGATCATATGATGCATTTGGATTGTTGAATGGGCCGAATCATATAAGAAGTACAAATCCGTTGAAATGGCCCAAGCATGTCAAAGGTTTTGTTCGATTGAAATGGCCCAATCATGTCAAAGGTTTGGATTACTAGAAATGGGCCAAGTCATATGAACAGTTTGGATCATTTGTAAAGTTGAGGAGGGATCTACAAAATTTAGGGCATGGATCAACTTAGCATATATATTGTCATGGATCATGAAAAGCAACTTCAATCATATGATTAGTTTGGATCACGAAAAGCAGCTTTAATCATATGATGAGTTTGGATCATGAAAAGCAGCTTCAATCGTATGACGATTGTCGATCTCCAAATGAGCCGAATCATATGAACGATTTGGATCCACTGAATGGCCCAAGCATGTCAATATTTTTTATCCATCGAAATGGCACATGTGAAAGATTTGGATCACTGGCAATGGGCCAAATCATATGAATTTGGTTCATCGTAAAAAGAAACCTAATTATTTGAATTTGTATCGAATGAAGAGGGTCCTACAAAATTAACGATGTGGATCATTGAGAACCAACCTCAAATATTATGAATAGATGGATCTAACTTAACATTTCCATTGGGATGGGTCATGGAAAGAGGCTTCAATCATATGATGAGTTTAGATCACTAACAACAGCACGGATCATATGATGCATTTGGATCGTTGAATGGGCCGAATCATATAAGAAGTACAAATCCGTTGAAATGGCCCAAGCATGTCAAAGGTTTTGATCGATTGAAATGGCCCAATCATGTCAAAGGTTTGGATTACTAGAAATGGGCCAAGTCATATGAACAGTTTGGATCATTTGTAAAGTTGAGGAGGGATCTACAAAATTTAGGGCATGGATCAACTTAGCATATATATTGTCATGGATCATGAAAAGCAACTTCAATCATATGATTAGTTTGGATCACGAAAAGCAGCTTTAATCATATGATGAGTTTGGATCATGAAAAGCAGCTTCAATCGTATGACGATTGTCGATCTCCAAATGAGCCGAATCATATGAACGATTTGGATCCACTGAATGGCCCAAGCATGTCAATATTTTTTATCCATCGAAATGGCCCATGTGAAAGATTTGGATAATTGGAAATGGGCCAAATCATATGAATTTGGATCGTCGTAAAAAGAAACCTAATTATTTGAATTGTGTATCGAAATGAAGAGGGTCCTACAAAATTAACGATGTGGATCATTGAGAACCAACCTCAAATATTATGAATAGATGGATCTAACTTGACATTTCCATTAGGATGGGTCATGGAAAGAGGCTTCAATCAAATGATGAGTTTAGATCACTAACAACAGCACGAATCATATGATGCATTTGGATCGTTGAATGGGCCGAATCATATAAGAAGTACAAATCCATTGAAATGGCCCAAGCATGTCAAAGGTTTTGATCGATTGAAATGGCCCAAGCATGTCAAAGGTTTGGATCACTAGAAATGGGCCAAATCATATGAACAATTTGGATCATTTGTAAATTTGAAGAGGATCTACAAAATTTAGGGCATGGATCAACTTAGCATATACATTGTCATGGATCGTGAAAAGCATCTTCAATTATATGAGTTTGGATCATACTTTAATCATAAGATGAGTTGGATTATGAAAAGCACTTTCAATCATATGATGAGTTTAGATCATGAAAAGGCTTGCTTTAATCATATGATGAGTTTGGATCATGATGCGACTTCAATCGTATGATGATTTCGATCATGAAAAATGATATGAATCATATGAACGATTTGGATCCACTGAATGGCCCATATGAACAATTTGTCAGTATGTCAATTTTTTATCCATCGAAATGGTGCATGTGAAAGATTGGGATCACTAGAAATGGGCCAAATCATATGAATTTGGATCGTTGTAAAAGAAACCTCATTGTTTGAATTGAGTATCGAACTGAAGATGGTCCTACAAAATTAACGATGTGGATCATTGAGAACCAACCTCAAATATTATGAATAGATGGATCTAACTTAACATTTCCATTGGGATGGGTCATGGAAAGAGGCTTCAATCATATGATGAGTTTAGATCACTAACAACAGCACGAATCATATGATGCATTTGGATCGTTGAATGGGCCGAATCATATACGAAGTTCAAATCCGTTGAAATGGCCAAAGCATGTCAAAGGTTTTGATCGATTGAAATGGCCCAAGCATGTCAAAGGTTTGGATCACGAGAAATGGGCCAAATCATATGAACAATTTGGATCGTTTGTAAAGCTGAAGAGGGATCTACAAAATTTAGGGCATGGATCAACTTAGCATATATATTGTCATGGATCATGAAAAGCAACTTCAATCATATGATTAGTTTGGATCATGAAAAGCAGCTTTAATCATATGATGAGTTTGGATCATGAAAAGCAGCTTCAATCGTATGACGATTGTCGATCTCCAAATGAGTCGAATCATATGAACGATTTGGATCCACTTGAATGGCCCAAGCATGTCAATATTTTTATCCATCGAAATGGCCCATGTGAAAGATTTGGATAGCGGAAATGGGCCAAATCATATGAATTTGGATCGTCGTAAAAATAAACCTAATTATTTGAATTGTGTATCGAAATGAAGAGGGTCCTACAAAATTAACGATGTGGATCATTGAGAACCAACCTCAAATATTATGAATAGATGGATCTAACTTGACATTTCCATTTGGATGGGTCATGGAAAGAGGCTTCAATCATATGATGAGTTTAGATCACTAACAACAACACGAATCATATGATGCATTTGGATCGTTGAATGGGCCGAATCATATACGAAGTACAAATCCGTTGAAATGGCCCAAGCATGTCAAAGGTTTTGATCGATTGAAATGGCCCAAGCATGTCAAAGGTTTGGATCACGAGAAATGGGCCAAATCATATGAACAATTTGGATCATTTGTAAAGTAAAAAGAGGGATCTACAAAATTTAGGGCATGGATCAACTTAGCATATATATTGTCATGGATCATGAAAAACATCTTCAATCATATGATGAGTTTGGATCATGACAAGCAGCTTTAATCATAAGATAAGTTGGGATTATGAAAAGCAGCTTCAATCGTATGATGAGTTTAGATCATGAAAGCAACCTTAATCATATGATGAGTTTGGATCATGAAAAAGACTTTAATGTATTGATGAGTGTCGATCGCCAAATGAGCGAATCATATGAACAATTTGGATCCTTGAATAGCCCAAGCATGTCAATATTTTTATCCATCGAAATGGCATGTGAAAGATTTGGATACTAGAAATGGGCCAAATCATATGAATTTGGATCGTTGTAAAAAGAAACCTAATTATTTGAATTGTGTATCGAACTGAAGAGGGTCCTACAAAATTAACGATATGGATCATTGAGAACCAACCTCAAATATTATGAATAGATGGATTTAACTTAACATTTCCATTGGGGTGGGCCATGGAAAGAGGCTTCAATCATATGATGAGTTTAGATCACTAACAAGACGAATCATATGATGCATTTGGAATTGAATGGGCCGAATCATATAAGAAGTACAAATCCATTGAAATGGCCAAAGCATGTCAAAGGTTTTGATCGATTGAAATGGCCCAAGCATGTCAAAGGTTTGGATCACGAGAAATGGGCCAAATCATATGAACAATTGGATCATTTGTAAAATTTGAAGAGGGATGTACAAAATTTAGGGCATGGATCAACTTAGCATATATATTGTCATGGATCATGAAAAGCACCTTCAATCATATGATTAGTTTGGATCATGAAAAGCAACTTTAATCATATGATGAGTTTGGATCATGAAAAGCAACTTCAATCGTATGACGATTGTCGATCTCCAAATGAGTCGAATCATATGAACGATTTGGATCCACCGAATGGCCCAAGCATGTCAATATTTTTATCCATCGAAATGGCCCATGTGAAAGATTTGGATCACTCGGAAATGGGCCAAATCATATGAATTTGGATCGTCGTAAAAAGAAACCTAATTATTGAATTGCGTATCGAATGAAGAGGGTCCTACAAAATTAACGATGTGGATCATTGAGAACCAACCTCAAATATTATGAATAGATGGATCTAACTTAACATTTCCATTGGGATGGGTCATGGAAAGAGGCTTCAATCATATGATGAGTTTAGATCACTAACAACAAAGACGGATCATATGATGCATTTGGATCGTTGAATGGGTATAAATCATATAAGAAGTACAAATCGTTGAAATGGCCCAAAGCATGTCAAAGGTTTTGATCGATTGAAATGGCCCAATCATGTCAAAGGTTTGGATTACTAGAAATGGGCCAAGTCATATGAACAGGTTGGATCATTTGTAAAGTTGAGAGGGATCTACAAAATTTAGGGCATGGATCAACTTAGCATATATATATTGTCATGGATCATGAAAAGCACCTTCAATCATATGATTAGTTTGGATCATGAAAAGCGACTTTAATCATATGATGAGTTTGGATCATGAAAAGCAGCTTCAATCGTATGACGATTGTCGATCTCCAAATGAGCCGAATCATATGAACGATTTGGATCCCTGAATGGCCCAAGCATGTCAATATTTTTATCCATCGAAATGGCACATGTGAAAGATTTGGATCATTGGAAATGGGCCAAATCATATGAATTTGGATCGTCGTAAAAAGAAACCTAATTATTTGAATTGTGTATCGATCGAATGAAGAGGGTCCTACAAAATTAACGATGTGGATCATTGAGAACCAACCTCAAATATTATGAATAGATGGATCTAACTTAACATTTCCATTGGGATGGGTCATGGAAAGAGGCTTCAATCATATGATGAGTTTAGATCACTAACAACAAACACGAATCATATGATGCATTTGGATCGTTGAATGGGCGAATCATATAAGAAGTATCAAATCCGTTGAAATGGCCCAAGCATCTCAAAGGTTTTGATCGATTGAAATGGCCCAATCATGTCAAAGGTTTGGATTACTAGAAATGGGCCAAGTCATATGAACAATTTGGATCATTTGTAAAGTTGAGAGGGATCTACAAAATTTAGGGCATGGATCAACTTAGCATATATATTGTCATGGATCATGAAAAGCAACTTCAATCATATGATTAGTTTGGATCATTATGAAAAGCAACTTTAATCATATGATGAGTTTGGGATCATGATGAGCGATCATGAAAAGCAAATTGTATGACGATTGTCGATCTCCAAATGAGCCGAATCATATGAACGATTTGGATCCACTTGAATGGCCCAAGCATGTCAATATTTTTTATCCATCGAAATGGCCCATGTGAAAGATTTGGATAGCATGGAAATGGGCCAAATCATATGAATTTGGATCGTTGTAAAAAGAAACCTAATTATTTGAATTGTGTATCGAAATGAAGAGGGTCCTACAAAATTAACGATGTGGATCATTGAGAACCAGCCTCAAATATTATGAATAGATGGATCTAACTTGACATTTCCATTAGGATGGGTCATGGAAAGAGGCTTCAATCATATGATGAGTTTAGATCACTAACAACACCACGAATCATATGATGCATTTGGATCGTTGAATGGGCCGAATCATATAAGAAGTACAAATCCGTTGAAATGGCCCAAGCATGTCAAAGGTTTTGATCGATTGAAATGGCCCAAGCATGTCAAAGGTTTGGATCACGAGAAATGGGTCAAATCATATGAACGATTTGGATCGTTCGTAAAGCTGAAGAGGGATCTACAAAATTTAGGGCATGGATCAACTTAGCATATACATAGTCATGGATCGTGAAAAACATCTTCAATCATATGATGAGTTTGGATCGTGACAAGCAGCTTTAATCATAAGATGAGTTGGGATTATGAAAAGCAGCTTCAATCGTATGATGAGTTTAGATCATGAAAAGCAACCTTAATCATATGATGAGTTTGGATCATGAAAAGCAGCTTCTATTGTATTGTATGATGAGTGTCGATCGCCGAATGAACCAAAGCATATGAACAATTTCGATGCACTGAATAGCCCAAGTATGTCAATGTTTTTTTTCCATCGAAATGGTGCATGTCAAAGATTTGGATTACTAGAAATGGGCCAAATCATATGAATTTGGATCGTTGTAAAAAGAAACCTCATTGTTTGAATTGCGTATCGAACTGAAGAGGGTCCTACAAAATTAACGAAGTGGATCACTGAGAACCAACCTCAAATATTATGAATAGATGGATCTAACTTAACATTTCCATTGGGATGGGCCATGGAAAGAGGCTTCAATCATATGATGAGTTTAGATCACTAACAAAAACACGAATCATATGATGCATTTGGATCGTCGAATGGGCGAATCATATATGAAGTACAAATCCATTGAAATGGCCAAAGCATGTCAAAGGTTTTGATCGATTGAAATGGCCCAAGCATGTCAAAGGTTGGATCACGAGAAATGGGCCAAATCATATGAACAATTGGATCGTTTGTAAAGCTGAAGAGGGATGTATAAAATTTAGGGCATGGATCAACTTAGCATATATATTGCCATGGATCATGAAAAGCACCTTCAATCATATGATTAGTTTGGATCATGAAAAGCAGCTTTAATCATATGATGAGTTTGGATCATGAAAAGGAGCTTCAATCGTATGACGATTGTCAATCTCCAAATGAGTCGAATCATATGAACGATTTGGATCCACTGAATGGCCCAAGCATGTCAATATTTCTTATCCATCGAAATGGCCCATGTGAAAGATTTGGATCACTGGAAATGGGTCAAATCATATGAATTTGGATCGTCGTAAAAAGAAACCTAATTATTAAAATTGCGTATCGAACTGAAGAGGGTCCTACAAAATTAACGATGTGGATCATTAAGAACCAACCTCAAATATTATGAATAGATAGATCGAACTTAACATTTCCATTGGGATGGGTCATGGAAAGAGGCTTCAATCATATGATGAGTTTAGATCACTAACAACAGCACGGATCATATGATGCATTTGGATTGTTGAATGGCCGAATCATATAAGAAGTACAAATCCGTTGAAATGGCCCAAGCATGTCAAAGGTTTTGATCGATTGAAATGGCCCAATCATGTCAAAGGTTTGGATTACTAGAAATGGGTCAAGTCATATGAACAGTTTGGATCATTTATAAAGTTGAGGAGGGATCTACGAAATTTAGGGCATGGATCAACTTAGCATATATATTGTCATGGACCATGAAAAGCACCTTCAATCATATGATTAGTTTGGATCATGAAAAGACTTTAATCATATGATGAGTTTGGAACATGAAAAGCAGCTTCGATCGTATGACGATTGTCGATCTCCAAATGAGCGAATCATATGAACGATTTGGATCCATAATGGCCCAAGCATGTCAATATTTTTTATCCATCGAAATGGCACATGTGAAAGATTTGGATCACTTTGGAAATGGGCCAAATCATATGAATTTGGATCGTCGTAAAAAGAAACCTAATTATTTGAATTGCGTATCGAACTGAAGAGGGTCCTACAAAATTAACGATGTGGATCATTGAGAACCAACCTCAAATATTATGAATAGATGGATCTAACTTAACATTTCCATTGGGATGGGTCATGGAAAGAGGCTTCAATCATATGATGAGTTTAGATCACTAACAACAGCACGGATCATATGATGCATTTGGATCGTTGAATGGGCCGAATCATATAAGAAGTACAAATCCGTTGAAATGGCCCAAGCATGTCAAAGGTTTTGATCGATTGAAATGGCCCAATCATGTCAAAGGTTTGGATTACTAGAAATGGGCCAAGTCATATGAACAGTTTCGATCATTTGAAAAGTTGAGGGATCTACAAAATTTAGGGCATGGATCATCTTAGCATATATATTGTCATGGATCATGAAAAGCAACTTCAATCATATGATTAGTTTGGATCACGAAAAGCAGCTTTAATCATATGATGAGTTTGGATCATGAAAAGCAGCTTCAATCGTATGACGATTGTCGATCTCCAAATGAGCCGAATCATATGAACGATTTGGATCCACTTGAATGGCCCAAGCATGTCAATATTTTTTATCCATCGAAATGGCCCATGTGAAAGATTGGATAATGGAAATGGGCCAAATTACATGAATTTGGATCGTCGAAAAAATAAACCTAATTATTTGAATTGTGTATCGAAATGAAGAGGGTCTTACAAAATTAACGATGTGGATCATTGAGAACCAACCTCAAATATTATGAATAGATGGATCTAACTTGACATTTCCATTAGGATGGGTCATGGAAAGAGGCTTCAATCATATGATGAGTTTAGATCACTAACAACAGCACAAATCATATGATGCATTTGGATCGTTGAATGGGCCGAATCATATACAAATCCATTGAAATACAAATCCATTGAAATGGCCCAAGCATGTCAAAGGTTTTGATCGATTGAAATGGCCCAAGCATGTCAAAGGTTTGGATCACGAGAAATGGGCCAAATCATATGAACAATTTGGATCGTTTATAAAGTTGAAGAGGATCTACAAAATTTAGGGCATGGATCAACTTAGCATATACATTGTCATGGATCGTGAAAAGCATCTTCAATCATATGATGAGTTTGGATCATGAAAAGCAGCTTTAATCATAAGATGAGTTGGGATTATGAAAAGCGACTTCAATCGTATGATGAGTTTAGATCATGAAAAGTTTGCTTTATTCAATGATGAGTTTGGATAATCACTTATCGTATGAGTTTAGATCATGAAAAGCTGCTTTATTCATATGATGAGTTTGGATCATGAAAAGCAGCTTCTATTGTATTGTTATGATGAGTGTCGATCGCCGAATGAACCAAATCATATGAACAATTTCGATGCACTGAATGGCCCAAGTATGTCAATGTTTTTTATCCATCGAAATGGTGCATGTGAAAGGTTTGGATCACTAGAAATGGGCCAAATCATATGAATTTGGATCGTTGTAAAAAGAAACCTCATTGTTTGAATTAAGTATCGAACTGAAGATGGTCCTACAAAATTAACGATGTGGATCATTGAGAACCAACCTCAAATATTATGAATAGATGGATCTAACTTAACATTTCCATTGGGGTGGGCTATGGAAAGAGGCTTTAATCATATGATGAGTTTAGATCACTAACAACAGCACGAATCATGTGATGCATTTGGATCGTCGAATGGGCCGAATCATATACGAAGTTCAAATCCGTTGAAATGGCCAAAGCATGTCAAAGGTTTTGATCGATTGAAATGGCCCAAGCATGTCAAAGGTTTGGATCACGAGAAATGGGCCAAATCATATGAACAATTTGGATCGTTTGTAAAGCTGAAGAGGGATCTACAAAATTTACGGCATGGATCAACTTAGCATATATATTGTCATGGATCATGAAAAGCAACTTCAATCATATGATTAGTTTGGATCATGAAAAGCAGCTTTAATCATATGATGAGTTTGGATCATGAAAAGCAGCTTCAATGTATGACGATTGTCGATCTCCAAATGAGTCGAATCATATGAACGATTTGGATCCACTGAATGGCCCAAGCATGTCAATATTTTTTATCCATCGAAATGGCCCATGTGAAAGAATTGGGTAACTGGAAATGGGCCAAATCATATGAATTTGGATCGTCGTAAAAATAAACCTAATTATTTGAATTGTGTATCGAAATGAAGAGGGTCCTACAAAATTAACGATGTGGATCATTGAGAACCAGCCTCAAATATTATGAATAGATGGATCTAACTTGACATTTCCATTAGGATGGGTCATGGAAAGAGGCTTCAATCATATGATGAGTTTAGATCACTAACAACACCACGAATCATATGATGCATTTGGATCGTTGAATGGGCCGAATCATATAAGAAGTACAAATCCGTTGAAATGGCCCAAGCATGTCAAAGGTTTTGATCGATTGAAATGGCCCAAGCATGTCAAAGGTTTGGATCACGAGAAATGGGTCAAATCATATGAACGATTTGGATCGTTCGTAAAGCTGAAGAGGGATCTACAAAATTTAGGGCATGGATCAACTTAGCATATATATAGTCATGGATCGTGAAAAACATCTTCAATCATATGATGAGTTTGGATCATGACAAGCAGCTTTAATCATAAGATAAGTTGGGATTATGAAAAGCAGCTTCAATCGTATGATGAGTTTAGATCACTAACAACACCACGAATCATATGATGCATTTGGATCAATGAATATAAGAAGTTTGGATCATGAAAAGCAAGCTGTAGGTTTTGATCGTATGGCCCAAGCATGTCAAAGAGTTTGGATCACGAGAAATGGGTCAAATCATATGAACGATTTGGATCGTTCGTAATGAATGAAGAGGATCTACAAAATTTAGGGCATGGATCAATTTTTTATCCATCGAAATGGTGCATCATGGATCGTGAAAAACATTTGGATCATATGAAATGGGCCTTTAATCATAAGATGAGTTGGGATTTGGATCGTATGATGAGTTTAAAAGAAAAAACCTAATCATATTGAGTTTGGATCATGAAAAACTTATTGTATTGTAGAGAGGTCGATCGTAGAATACAAAATTAACGATGTGGATCAGTATGAGAACCAACCTCAAATATTATGAATAGATGGATCTAATTTGGAACATTTCCATTGGGATGGGCCATGGAAAGAGGCTTCAATCATATGATGAGTTTAGATCTAACTTAACATTTCCATTGGGATGGGCCATGGAAAGAGGCTTCAATCATATGATGAGTTTAGATCACTAACAAGGCCGAATCATATATGAAGTACAAATCCATTGAAATGGCCAAAGCATGTCAAAGGTTTTGATCGATTGAAATGGCCCAAGCATGTCAAAGGTTAGGATCACGAGAAATGGGCCAAATCATATGAACAATTAGGATCGTTTGTAAAGCTGAAGAGGGATCTACAAAATTTAGGGCATGGATCAACTTAGCATATATATTGCCATGGATCATGAAAAGCACCTTCAATCATATGATTGGTTTGGATCATGAAAAGCAGCTTTAATCATACAATGAGTTTGGATCATGAAAAGCAACTTCAATCGTATGACGATTGTCGATCTCCAAATGAGTCGAATCATATGAACGATTTGGATCCACTGAATGGCCCAAGCATGTCAATATTTCTTATCCATCGAAATGGCCCATGTGAAAGATTTGGATCACTGGAAATGGGTCAAATCATATGAATTTGGATCGTCGTAAAAAGAAACCTAATTATTAAAATTGCGTATCGAACTGAAGAGGGTCCTACAAAATTAACGATGTGGATCATTAAGAACCAACCTCAAATATTATGAATAGATAGATCGAACTTAACATTTCCATTGGGATGGGTCATAGAAAGAGGCTTCAATCATATGATGAGTTTAGATCACTAACAACAGCACGGATCATATGATGCATTTGGATTGTTGAATGGCCGAATCATATAAGAAGTACAAATCCGTTAAAATGGCCCAAGCATGTCAAAGGTTTTGATCGATTGAAATGGCCCAATCATGTCAAAGGTTTGGATTACTAGAAATGGGTCATGTCATATGAACAGTTTGGATCATTTGTAAAGTTGAGGACGGATCTACAAAATTTAGGGCATGGATCAACTTAGCATATATATTGCCATGAATCATGAAAAGCAACTCCAATCATAAGATTAGTTTGGATCACGAAAAGCAGCTTTATTCATATGATGAGTTTGGATCATGAAAAGCAGCTTCAATCGTATGACGATTGTCGATCTCCAAATGAGCCGAATCATATGAACAATTTGGATCCACTGAATGGCCCAAGCATATCAATATTTTTTATCCATCGATATGGCACATGTGAAAGATTTGGATCACTGGAAATGGGCCAAATCATATGAATTTGGATCGTCGTAAAAAGAAACCTAATTATTTGAATTGCGTATCGAACTGAAGAGGGTCCTACAAAATTAACGATGTGGATCACTGAGAACCAACCTCAAATATTATGAATAGATGGATCTAACTTAACATTTCCATTGGGATGGGTCATGGAAAGAGGCTTCAATCATATGATGAGTTTAGATCACTAACAACAGCACGGATCATATGATGCATTTGGATCGTTGAATGGGCTGAATCATATAAGAAGTACAAATCCGTTGAAATAGCCCAAGCATGTCAAAGGTTTTGATCGATTGAAATGGCCCAATCATGTCAAAGGTTTGGATTACTAGAAATGGGCCAAGTCATATGAACAGTTTGGATCATTTGTAAAGTTGAGGACGGATCTACAAAATTTAGGGCATGGATCAACTTAGCATATATATTGTCATGGATCATGAAAACCAACTTCAATCATATCATTAGTTTGGATCACGAAAAGCCACTTTAATCATATGATGAGTTTGGATCATGAAAAGCAGCTTCAATCATATGACGATTGTCGATCTCCAAATAAGCCGAATCATATGAACGATTTGGATCCACTGAATGGCCCAAGCATGTCAATATTTTTTATCCATCGAAATGGCCCATGTGAAAGAATTGGGTAACTGGAAATGGGCCAAATCATATGAATTTGGATCATCGTAAAAATAAACCTAATTATTTGAATTGTGTATCAAAATGAAGAGGGTCCTACAAAATTAACGATGTGGATCATTGAGAACCAACCTCAAATATTATGAATAGATGGATCTAACTTAACATTTCCATTGGGATGGGTCACGGAAAGAGGCTTCAATCATATGATGAGTTAAGATCACTAAAAACAGCACGGATCATATGATGCATTTGGATCGTTGAATGGGCCGAATCATATAAGAAGTACAAATCCGTTGAAATGGCTCAAGCATGTCAAAGGTTTTGATCGATTGAAATGGCCCAATCATGTCAAAGGTTTGGATTACTAGAAATGGGCCAAGTCATATGAACAGTTTGGATCATTTGTAAAGTTGAGGAGGGATCTACAAAATTTAGGGCATGGATCAACTTAGCATAGATATTGTCATGGATCATGAAAAGCAACTTCAATCATATGATTAGTTTGGATCTCGAAAAGCAGCTTTAATCATATGATGAGTTTAGATCATGAAAAACAGCTTCAATCGTATGACGATTGTCGATCTCCAAATGAGCCGAATCATATGAACGATTTGGATCCACTGAATGGCCCAAGCATGTCAATATTTTTTATCCATCGAAATGCCACATGTAAAAGATTTGGATCACTGGAAATGGGCCAAATCATATGAATTTGGATCGTCGTAAAAAGAAACCTAATTATTAGAATTGCGTATCGAACTGAAGAGGGTCCTATAAAATAACGATGTGGATCATTGAGAACCTACCTCAAATATTATGAATAGATGGATCTAACTTAACATTTCCATTGGGATGGGTCATGGAAAGAGGCTTCAATCAGATGATGAGTTGAGATCACTAACAACAGCACGGATCATATGATGCATTTGGATCGTTGAATGGGCCGAACCATATAAGAAGTACAAATCCGTCGAAATGGCCCAAGCATGTTAAAGGTTATGATCGATTGAAATGGCCCAATCATGTCAAAGGTTTGGATTACTAGAAATGGGCCAAGTCATATGAACAGTTTGGATCATTTGTAAAGTTGAGGAGGGATCTACAAAATTTAGGGCATGGATCAACTTAGCATAGATATTGTCATGGATCATGAAAAGCAACTTCAATCATATGATTAGTTTGGATCTCGAAAAGCAGCTTTAATCATATGATGAGTTTAGATCATGAAAAACAGCTTCAATCGTATGACGATTGTCGATCTCCAAATGAGCCGAATCATATGAACGATTTGGATCCACTGAATGGCCCAAGCATGTCAATATTTTTTACCCATCGAAATGCCACATGTAAAAGATTTGGATCACTGGAAATGGGCCAAATCATATGAATTTGGATCGTCGTAAAAAGAAACCTAATCATTAGAATTGCGTATCGAACTGAAGAGGGTCCTATAAAATAACGATGTGGATCATTGAGAACCTACCTCAAATATTATGAATAGATGGATCTAACTTAACATTTCCATTGGGATAGGTCATGAAAAGAGGCTTCAATCAGATGATGAGTTGAGATCACTAACAACAGCACGGATCATATGATGCATTTGGATCGTTGAATGGGCCGAACCATATAAGAAGTACAAATCCGTCGAAATGGCCCAAGCATGTCAAAGGTTATGATCGATTGAAATGGCCCAATCATGTCAAAGGTTTGGATTACTAGAAATGGGCCAAGTCATATGAACAGTTTGGATCATTTGTAAAGTTGAGGAGGGATCTACAAAATTTAGGGCATGGATCAACTTAGCATATATATTGCCATGAATCAAGAAAAGCAACTCCAATCATAAGATTAGTTTGGATCACGAAAAGCAGCTTTATTCATATGATGAGTTTGGATCATGAAAAGCAGCTTCAATCGTATGACGATTGTCGAGCTCAAAATGAGCTGAATCATATGAACGATTTGGATCCACCGAATGGCCCAAGCATGTCTATATTTTTTATCCATCGAAATGGCCCATGTGAAAAAATTGGATAACTGGAAATGGGCCAAATCATATGAATTTGGATCGTCGTAAAAAGAAACCTATTTATTTGAATTGTGTATCGAAATGAAGAGGGTCCTACAAAATTAACGATGTGGATCATTGAGAACCAACCTCAAATATTATGAATAGATGGATCTAACTTGACATTTCCATTTGGATGGGTCATGGAAAGAGGCTTCAATCATATGATGAGTTTAGATCACTAACAACAGCACGAATCAAATGATGCATTTGGATCGTTGAATGGGTCGAATCATATACGAAGTACAAATCCGTTGAAATGGCCCAAGCATGTCAAAGGTTTTGATCAATTGAAATGACCCAAGCATGTCAAAGGTTTGGATCATGAGAAATGGGCCAAATCATATGAACAATTTGGATCGTTCGTAAAGCTGAAGAGGGATCTACAAAAGGATCAACTTAGCATATACATTGTCATGGATCGTGAAAAGCATTTTCAATCATATGAGTTTGGATCATGAAAAGCAGCTTTAATCATAAGATGAGTTGGAATTATGAAAAGCAGCTTTAATCGTATAATGAGTTTGGATCATGAAAAGCAGCTTTAATCATATGATGAGTTTGGATCATGAAAAGCAGCTTCTATTGTACTGTATGATAAGTGTCGATCGTCGAATGAACCAAATCATATGAACAATTTCGATGCACTGACTGGCCCAAGTATGTCAATGTTTTTCATCCATCGAAATAGTGCATGTCAAAGGTTTGGATCACTAGAAATGGGCCAAATCATATGAATTTGGATCGTTGTAAAAAGAAACCTCATTGTTTGAATTGCGTATCGAACTGAAGATGGTTCTACAAAATTAACGATGTGGATCACTGAGAATCAACCTCAAATATTATGAATAGATGGATCTAACTTAACATTTACAATGGGGTGGGCCATGGAAAGAGGCTTCAATCATATGATGAGTTTAGATCACTAACAACAGCACGAATCATATGATGCATTTGGATCGTCGAATGGGCCGAATCATATACGAAGTTCAAATCCGTTGAAATGGCCAAAGCATGTCAAAGGTTTTGATCGATTGAAATGGCCCAAGCATGTCAAAGGTTTGGATCACGAGAAATGAGTCAAATCATATGAACAATTTGGATAGTTTGTAAAGCTGAAGAGGGATCAACAAAATTTAGGGCATGGATCAACTTAGCATATATATTGTCATGGATCATGAACAGCACCTTCAATCATATGATTAGTTTGGATCATGAAAAGCAGCTTTAATCATAAGATGAGTTGGGATTATGAAAAGCAGCTTTAATCGTATGATGAGTTTAGATCATGAAAAGCAACCTTAATCATATGATGAGTTTGGATCATGAAAAGCAGCTTCTATTGTATTGTATGATGGGTGTCGATCGCCGAATGAACCAAAGCATATGAACAATTTCGATGCACTGAATAGCCCAAGTATGTCAATGTTTTTTTTCCATCGAAATGGTGCATGTCAAAGATTTGGATTACTAGAAATGGGCCAAATCATATGAATTTGGATCGTTGTAAAAAGAAACCTCACTGTTTGAATTGCGTATCGAACTGAAGAGGGTCCTACAAAATTAACGAAGTGGATCACTGAGAACCAACCTCAAATATTATGAATAGATGGATCTAACTTAACATTTCCATTGGGATGGGCCATGGAAAGAGGCTTCAATCATATGATGAGTTTAGATCACTAACAAGGCCGAATCATATACGAAGTACAAATCCATTGAAATGGCCAAAGCATGTCAAAGGTTTTGATCGATTGAAATGGCCCAAGCATGTCAAAGGTTAGGATCACGAGAAATGGGCCAAATCATATGAACAATTAGGATCGTTTGTAAAGCTGAAGAGGGATGTACAAAATTTAGGGCATGGATCAACTTAGCATATATATTGCCATGGATCATGAAAAGCACCTTCAATCATATGATTAGTTTGGATCATGAAAAGCAGCTTTAATCATATGATGAGTTTGGATCATGAAAAGCAGCTTCAATCGTATGACGATTGTCAATCTCCAAATGAGTCGAATCATATGAACGATTTGGATCCACTGAATGGCCCAAGCATGTCAATATTTCTTATCCATCGAAATGGCCCATGTGAAAGATTTGGATCACTGGAAATGGGTAATATCATATGAATTTGGATCGTCGTAAAAAGAAACCTAATTATTAGATTTGCGTATCGAATTGAAGAGGGTCCTACAAAATTAACGATGTGGATCATTAAGAACCAACCTCAAATATTATGAATAAATAGATCTAACTTAACATTTCCATTGGGATGGGTCATGGAAAGAGGCTTCAATCATATGATGAGTTTAGATCACTAACAACAGCACGGATCATATGATGCATTTGGATTGTTGAATGGCCGAATCATATAAGAAGTACAAATCCGTTGAAATGGCCCAAGCATGTCAAAGGTTTTGATCGATTGAAATGGCCCAATCATGTCAAAGGTTTGGATTACTAGAAATGGGTCATGTCATATGAACAGTTTGGATCATTTATAAAGTTGAGGAGGGATCTACAAAATTTAGGGCATGGATCAACTTAGCATATATATTGTCATGGATCATGAAAAGCAACTTCAATCATATGATTAGTTTGGATCACGAAAAGCAGCTTTAATCATATGATGAGTTTGAATCATGAAAAGCAGCTTCAATCGTATGACGATTGTCGATCTCCAAATGAGCCGAATCATATGAACGATTTGGATCCACTGAATGGCCCAAGCATATCAATATTTTTTATCCATCGATATGGCCCATGTGAAAGATTTGGATCACTAGAAATGGGCCAAATCATATGAATTTGGATCGTCGTAAAAAGAAACCTAATTATTTGAATTGCGTATCGAACTGAAGAGGGTCCCACAAAATTAACGATGTGGATCATTGAGAACCAACCTCAAATATTATGAATAGATGGATCTAACTTAACATTTCCATTGGGATGGGTCATGGAAAGAGGCTTCAATCATATGATGAGTTTAGATCACTAACAACAGCACGGATCATATGATGCATTTGGATCGTTGAATGGGCCGAATCATATAAGAAGTACAAATCCGTTGAAATAGCCCAAGCACGTCAAAGGTTTTGATCGATTGAAATGGCCCAATCATGTCAAAGGTTTGGATTACTAGAAATGGGCCAAGTCATATGAACAGTTTGGATCATTTGTAAAGTTGAGGACGGATCTACAAAATTTAGGGCATGGATCAACTTAGCATATATATTGTCATGGATCATGAAAACCAACTTCAATCATATCATTAGTTTGGATCACGAAAAGCAACTTTAATCATATGACGAGTTTGGATCATGAAAAGCAGCTTCAATTGTATGACGATTGTCGATCTCCAAATGAGTCGAATCATATGAACGATTTGGATCCACTGAATGGCCCAAGCATGTCAATATTTTTTATCCATCGAAATGGCCCATGTGAAAGAATTGGGTAACTGGAAATGGGCCAAATCATATGAATTTGGATCGTCGTAAAAATAAACCTAATTATTTGAATTGTGTATCGAAATGAAGAGGGTCCTACAAAATTAACGATGTGGATCATTGAGAACCAACCTCAAATATTATGAATAGATGGATCTAACTTGACATTTCCATTAGGATGGGTCATGGAAAGAGGCTTCAATCATATGATGAGTTTAGATCACTAACAACACCACGAATCATATGATGCATTTGGATCGTTGAATGGGCCGAATCATATAAGAAGTACAAATCCGTTGAAATGGCCCAAGCATGTCAAAGGTTTTGATCGATTGAAATGGCCCAAGCATGTCAAAGGTTTGGATCACGAGAAATGGGTCAAATCATATGAACGATTTGGATCGTTCGTAAAGCTGAAGAGGGATCTACAAAATTTAGGGCATGGATCAACTTAGCATATACATAGTCATGGATCGTGAAAAACATCTTCAATCATATGATGAGTTTGGATCGTGACAAGCAGCTTTAATCATAAGATGAGTTGGGATTATGAAAATGCTTGCTTTATTCATATGATGAGTTTGGATCGTATGATGAGTTTAGATCATGAAAAGCAACCTTAATCATATGATGAGTTTGGATCATGAAAAGCAGCTTCTATTGTATTGTATGATGAGTGTCGATCGCCGAATGAACCAAAGCATATGAACAATTTCGATGCACTGAATAGCCCAAGTATGTCAATGTTTTTTTTCCATCGAAATGGTGCATGTCAAATATTTGGATTACTAGAAATGGGCCAAATCATATGAATTTGGATCGTTGTAAAAAGAAACCTCACTGTTTGAATTGCGTATCGAACTGAAGAGGGTCCTACAAAATTAACGAAGTGGATCACTGAGAACCAACCTCAAATATTATGAATAGATGGATCTAACTTAACATTTCCATTGGGATGGGCCATGGAAAGAGGCTTCAATCATATGATGAGTTTAGATCACTAACAAGGCGCCATTTAATCATGTGATGCATGGATCGTCGAATGGGCCGAATCATATACGAAGTACAAATCCATTGAAATGGCCAAAGCATGTCAAAGGTTTTGATCGATTGAAATGGCCCAAGCATGTCAAAGGTTAGGATCACGAGAAATGGGCCAAATCATATGAACAATTAGGATCGTTTGTAAAGCTGAAGAGGGATGTACAAAATTTAGGGCATGGATCAACTTAGCATATATATTGCCATGGATCATGAAAAGCACCTTCAATCATATGATTAGTTTGGATCATGAAAAGCAGCTTTAATCATATGATGAGTTTGGATCATGAAAAGCAGCTTCAATCGTATGACGATTGTCAATCTCCAAATGAGTCGAATCATATGAACGATTTGGATCCACTGAATGGCCCAAGCATGTCAATATTTCTTATCCATCGAAATGGCCCATGTGAAAGATTTGGATCACTGGAAATGGGTCAAATCATATGAATTTGGATCGTCGTAAAAAGAAACCTAATTATTAAAATTGCGTATCGAACTGAAGAGGGTCCTACAAAATTAACGATGTGGATCATTAAGAACCAACCTCAAATATTATGAATAGATAGATCGAACTTAACATTTCCATTGGGATGGGTCATAGAAAGAGGCTTCAATCATATGATGAGTTTAGATCACTAACAACAGCACGGATCATATGAAGCATTTGGATCGTTGAATGGGCCGAACCATATAAGAAGTACAAATCCGTCGAAATGGCCCAAGCATGTCAAAGGTTATGATCGATTGAAATGGCCCAATCATGTCAAAGGTTTGGATTACTAAAAATGGGCCAAGTCATATGAACAGTTTGGATCATTTGTAAAGTTGAGGACGGATCTACAAAATTTAGGGCATGGATCAACTTAGCATATATATTGCCATGAATCATGAAAAGCAACTCCAATCATAAGATTAGTTTGGATCACGAAAAGCAGCTTTATTCATATGATGAGTTTGGATCATGAAAAGCAGCTTCAATCGTATGACGATTGTCGATCTCCAAATGAGCCGAATCATATGAACGATTTGGATCCACTGAATGGCCCAAGCATGTCTATATTTTTTATCCATCGAAATGGCCCATGTGAAAAAATTGGATAACTGGAAATGGGCCAAATCATATGAATTTGGATCGTCGTAAAAAGAAACCTATTTATTTGAATTGTGTATCAAAATGAAGAGGATCCTACAAAATTAACAATGTGGATCATTGAGAACCAACCTCAAATATTATGAATAGATGGATCTAACTTGACATTTCGATTTGGATGGGTCATGGAAAGAGGCTTCAATCATATGATGAGTTTAGATCACTAACAACAGCACGAATCATATGATGCATTTGGATCGTTGAATGGGCCGAATCATATACGAAGTACAAATCCGTTGAAATGGCCCAAGCATGTCAAAGGTTTTGATCGATTGAAATGGCCCAAGCATGTCAAAGGTTTGGATCACGAGAAATGGGCCAAATCATATGAACAATTTGGATCGTTCGTAAAGCTGAAGAGGGATCTACAAAATTTAGGGCATGGATCATGAAAAGCAGCTTCAATCATATGATTAGTTTGGATCATGAAAAGCAGCTTCAATCATATGATGAGTTGGGATCATGAAAAGCATCTTTAATCATATGATGAGCTTAGATCATGAAAAGCAGCTTCAATCGTATGATGTGTGTCAATCTCCGAATTAGTCAAATCATATGAACGATTTGGATCCACTGAATGGCCCGAGCATGTCAATGTTTTTTATCCATCGAAATGGCTCATGTCAAAGATTTGGATCACTAGAAATGGGCCAAATCATATGAATTTGGA
Organism: Magnolia changhungtana; assembly: GCA_030180095.1. Taxonomy (NCBI): domain Eukaryota; kingdom Viridiplantae; phylum Streptophyta; class Magnoliopsida; order Magnoliales; family Magnoliaceae; genus Magnolia; species Magnolia changhungtana. The sequence goes on from JASAUF010000349.1 coordinate 166,337, forward strand.
TCGTTGTAAAAAGAAACTTGATTGTTTGAATTGCATATCGAAGGGAAGAGGGTCCTACAAAATTAACGATGTGGATCATTGAGAACCAACCTCAAATATTATGAATAAATGGATCCAACTTGACATATCCATTGGGATGGGTCATGGAAAGAGGCTTCAATCATATGATGAGTTTAGATCACTAACAGCAGCACGAATCATATGATGTATTTGGATCGCTGAATGGGCCGAATCATATAAGAAGTTCAAATCCATTGCAATGGCCGAAGCACATCAAAGGTTTTGATCCATTGAAATGGCCCAAGCATGTTAAAGGTTTGGATCACGAGAAATGGGCCAAATCATATGAATAGTTTGGATCATTTGTAAAGCTGCAGAGGTACCTATAAAATTTAGTGAATGGATCAACTTAGCATATCCATTGCCATGGATCATGAAAAGTAGCATCAATCATATTATGAGTTTGGATCATGAAAAGCAGCTTCAATCGTATGATGAGTTTGGATCGCCGAATGAGCCAAATCATATGAACAATTTGGATCCACTGAATGGCCCAAGCATGTCAATGTTTTGTATCCATCGAAATGACCAATGTCAAAGGTTTGGATCACTAGAAATGGGCCAAATCATATGAATTTGGATCGTTGTAAAAAGAAAATTGATTGTTTGAATTGTGTATAGAATTAAAGAGGGTCCTACGAAATTAACGATGTGGATCACTGAGAACCAACCTCAGATATTACGAATAGATGGATCAACTTAACAAATCCATTGGGATGGGTCGTGGAAAGAGGCTTCAATCTTATAATGAGATTAGAGCACTATAGCAACACGAATTGTAATCTATCATGATCAATGTTCTTATGTCAAGTATTGAAGATTGGAGGGAGATTAACCATTTTCTCAACAATCATTTTCTCAATAACCTAGCCGAATATTACTCATTATCTTCATAATCTAAGTGGCCATGCTAAAATAACCAACATAAGTCAAAATTCACATGATTCTCACCCCATAAAAGAGTCAAAGTTCGTCTCTCAAGGCATTTAACAACGCCTTAGAATGCAACATATGGTGTTTGAGTTAAACATTTTGATGCCATCTTCACTCGCACCAATGAAGACAATTGCAACCGTGAAGATACTTTTAACTAACAAAACGAGCTCAATAGATGGTGTTGTAAGTATTGAGATCATGCTCTGGCTCTTAGTAGCACAAGCGGGAGCGGTATGAGGGAGCATCGAAAAGTATTTATTTTCAAATAATAGGAAGCCTAAATGTCTCGAAAGAAAGAAATGAGAGCAATTACATAATAGCAATAGAAGGAGTGTCACCACGTGCAGAAAATTCCTATAACCGATGACAGTTGTGAACACTAACAAGGTAACCAAAGGTGTGATCACATTGAGAGGAACCTTTTCTAGCAAAATTAATATGCACCATCCATTTTCCCTTCCATTTATCGGAAGGTTAGGATCCCTTCGATAAAATAAAAAATAAATTGAGTGGGTTGCACATGATGAACGGTCTAGACCAATAATCGAAACTTTATACTATAATCAATATGGTTAGTACATTTTCATAGCTATTGATCATAAAGAGATTTCGAGGCTGGCACATTAATGATGGATGGTCAAGCCATTCTAGTATAAGCAATATGGTCATCGATCTTATTCATTGATCGTGGTTAGAATCATCTTATCAAAGTGATTTTTTAGAATAATGGTTAACCAAAGATAGATCCCATATGATGGAGAAAATCTAGATTCAATGATCAAACCTTTACTGATAAAGGATATCCCAAATCAAGTTTTTTGAGAGGGATAGGAAACAAGAGGGACCCAATACAATCAAACCTTCTTCTAATGATTAAAGATATTCTAAGCTAGGTCAATAGCTTTAAGGAAGCATGTTAAACCACAGCTCCTGAAAAGTGCGTGCTCATCCAAAAAAAGTGGTTGATTCCAAAGTATGCGCTCTTTCACATTTTCATGTCCACTTAACCCTTTATGCAAACATAGAAGTAAACGTAATAAGAGGATAGAGACTTGTTTGAGGATCAAATCTTAGATCTGAGATGAGTCCCATAGTTTCGTCAATGAGATGCACCCTTCTAACTTCTCTCATGAAAGTTATGCACCACGTAAATTAAGCTTTTGACACAAGAAAAGTAATAGAGGCCCCTACAATGTTGTTTACTCTATCAATTTGTGTCAAACAAGACACAACAATACAAATGCATAAAGATTCAAATGTAAGAAAATAGAGCAATTCCACAATAATAAGTTGTAGTTGGAGCAATTTATAAATTGATTTGAAATCAATTATAACAATCACATTGGATGTGTATTTCCTCATCATTTGCCTCCTTTTGTGTGCAAAAGTGTGTCAATGAATAATGCAAGTGTAATTCGGGATTCTTGCATCCAAATAGCCCCATGGGAGAGAATAAGGTGAGCATTTCAAAATCCAAAATTTCAAAAGCCCCTTTTGGAATGTGAAAGGCATGCCAAGCAGCCCCTTTTGGAATGTGAAAGGCATGCCAAGCATCCCCTTTTGGAATGTGAAAGGCATGCCAAGCAGCATCGAGCACACAAGCATCCCGCTTACATGCCTTTAAATGCAAAAGAGTCACCAATCTGTCAAGGAAACTAATGCAATGGCATTTTCACACCGAGCTCGAGTGGGGTGGCCTGTGGGATGTGGTGGCATACTCAGGGTGGGCGCTTGTGTGACGCGGGTGGCTCGTGGGAGGCAAGACCCATGTGATATGGCGCCCAGGAGGGGGGTTTGGCCAAGGATCTAAACCATGGGAAGTGGGGCCTGGGCTATGAGATAAAGGGATTGAATCGCCACACTCTATCAGTTCGAGCTTTTAGAGCAAATAGTTAGTTGTCCTACATCAAAGTGGTATCAGAGTGGGAGGTCTCGTATTCGAGACTTCTCACCGGAAGTGATTAATGTAGGAGCATTTTCACACTAGTTCAGATATGCCTCTGGGAGTTGGGCAAGGTTTAGATATATGAAAAAATTGAAGAACTTGATTTTTTTGCTTGATGAATGGCTTGGATTTCTACAAGTGTTGCACCTCAACACATGTGATGGCATGTAGATTGGGCAGCCTCATATATTGGTGGCTTAATATATATGGACACCCTCATATATGGAGGGTTCATACGCGGCACATGTGATGGAATGTAGATTGGGCAGCCTCATATGGGGGTGGCTTAATAAACCTCCAACTGGGGGAAGGATTGGCTGGCTTAGCAGTGTAAGTTGGATTTTGGTGAAATCCAAGTCCTACGGGGATTTCAAAAACCTGCTTTTGGGCTTAAAATCTGAGTTTTGAAATTTAGATTTGGGTAATCTGAACAGGATTTATTACATTGAAATCAGGTACAATGAAATTCGAATTCTTCAAAATCCTACAGAAAATAGACTGTCGCAGGCACAACCAACAAAATATTCAGATCGAATGTAAGGCGGATTTTTCCACACAGATTGTTCTAAATTTGAACAGTCAACCTTATCCCGTGAAAAGAGTAGAATATGCATTGCCATTTATGCTTTCATGAATACAAAGTCTCTAATGCTTGGCAAGATAGTTTGTGCCTTAGCAGTGTAAGTTGGGAATTGGGAAAATCCAAGCCCTAGAGGGATTTCACGAACCTGCTATTATTAGGCTTAAAATCTGAGTTTTGAAATTTAGATTTGCATAATCTGAACAGGATTGCATTGAAATCAGGTCTAATAAATTTTGAATTCTTCACAATCCGAAAACAGATCATCACAAACACAACCAAGCCTGTCAGAAGTTTGGATCACTAGAAATGGGACAATTCATATGAAAGGTATGGATCACTAAAAATGGGACAATTCATATGAAAGGTTTGGATTATTGTAAAAGGAAACCCAACCATATTAATGATTTGGATCACTTAATACAAGCCAACCATATGAACTGCCTGAATTTAATAAAATAAGCCCACATACTGACAGTTTCAAATTGGACCAAACTATAATAATAGCTTGGATCACTAGAAATGGTCCATGTGATATTTAACATTTTAGATAATAGAAAATGGACCCACATATCAGCTCAACTGACTGGATTAATGAATATGGGTATGGACATAGCCATGGCTTATCATTCAAAATTCAACTACTATATTCCTACAACCCAAAAGGTCACTCAAAACAAGCCCAAGCATATGAATGATTAGGATTACCTGAAATGGCCTGGGCACATCAAAGGTTTTTATCACTAAAAACTAGCCCAACCATTAAAACAATTTGAATAAGTAACGACTTTTGGTCAGGAAGCCACATTCAGTGGAATCGTGAAAAATCCTAAATCTAAAATATGGAAGGGCTTTTTTATGGAATATGCTAAAATGCATGTGCTGTACTGAAGAAAATGAACAATTTAAGAGAGGGGGAAGAAGTGGATACTAAACTGCACCGGGGTAAGGATAAGCATAGGGATGGAAGATAGCTTGGGCTTGAGCAACAACGGTAGACTCCTATCTTGTATTGCAGTTGTCCATGTTGATTTCGTAGCTGCTGTCATGATGATGATGACCCAATGAAGTGGCTGAGTACCATTATTCAATGCTCCTTCTCCTAAGGCAGTACAACTCCTCACCATATTGATTCTAACCTCCAGATATGCCCTGTCATTTCGAGTTTCGGACAGAGAGTGGGATGAGGAATTGATAAGACAGATGGAGAGAGAGGAGAACTTGAAACACTCCGAGACCTTGTATCCCCCAAGGAGGAGAGATGAATTTAGAGAGAGAGAGAGAGAGAGAGAGAGAGAGAGAGAGAGAGCCGTTAGATTTCCTGGGGGGAGGGGATTTCTTGGGAGAGGGAGAAACAGATAAGAATATAAGCAAAGGGCAATAGAAATTGAAGGAAACCCAATCTCTCGAAAGAAATTGAAAGAAACCCTAGAAATTGTGAGGGATCTGCGAGCAAGAAACCCCAATTCAATAAACGTCATGGAAAATGACCAATTCCTAGAATGGCGAGGGTTTTCTCCGAGAGAGACGAGATGGGAGAGAGGAACGCTGGGGTAGACGACGTATGAGGGAGAGAGAGGAACGTTGGGAACGATAGAGAAAGGGAGAGGGGGCGCCCAGCGAGAGAAGCCGAACGAGAGAAATTTGATTTTATTTTATTTTTTTTTTTTTTTCTTCCCTTGGGTATTAAGTTTCAGATCAGATATAACCGTTGTGGTATTTCCTTCCGCGCTAAGAGACGCGGATTTGAAAAGCGGATTGCGTCCTACCCCACCCGGACAATAATCCGTCCGGGCAGGGCTCTGTGGGGCCCACTGTGATGTAATGGTTTTATCCAATCCGTTAATCTCTTTTCTCAGATCAATTATGACATTATCCAAAAATTGAGGCAAGAAGGATTCTCCAGTGTAACACACGAAAGGAAGCAACAGTGATAATGACACTCACCGTTGAAACATCTCTAAGGGCCAACGTGATGTTTTTTTTATCATCCAACCTACTCATAATGTCATGTAGATCTGGATGAAGAGGGAAAAAAAACATATCAGCTTGATCCGAAACTTCTGCAAACCCCAGGAAATTTTTAATGGTGGACATTCATTCCCCACTTTGTGGTCCACTTAAGCCCGGTTCCGCCTCTGTTTGGGTTTCATACATTAAAATTATATTTGCAAATATGGATGGACGGTGTGGATAAAACCATTACATCACTTTGGGGCCTGAATCCCTGCACTGACCAATTTTTGTCCGGGCGGGGTAGGACGCAATCCGCTTCCACGGATTTCCTAATAAAGCCGCGAAGTTCTTGCGCAGGAAAAGTAGTGGGACCCACTACGATGTTTGTTGGAAATCCACCCAGTTCATCCGTTTTGTGAGCTCATTTTAGGTCTTAAGACTAAAATCAAATAGGATCAAAGACTAAAGTGGGCCACACTAAAGGTAAAGGTGGGTAGGGAAATTCCTACCGTTGAAACTCCCTGGGTCGTCAATGATGTTTACATGCCATCCATACTGTTCATAACATGACACAAATATTAGACTTCTTCAAATCTTCTGGAAGCCCCACAAATATTTCAACTGTGGATGTTCAATCCTCACCATTCCAGCCCACTTGAGTACTGAATTGGGATCATTTTTGGCCTTGTGTCCTAAACTGAGCTCACAAAATGGGTGGGCCCTGCATTAGAACCTAGGTGGGCCCATTGTGATGTTTGTGAGAAGTCCAACATTGGCTTATGCACCAAGGAAACTATCATAAATTAATGTTAAGACATATCACATTTGCCTTGCCCAATTTCTCCTCATTTGAATAACCTATTTCTCTAACAAAATGATAATTAATTAGACTCAATTTACAGGATAGGATAGTCCGATGTGGACATTTCTCGACTCCGATCCCTCTTGCATGGTTCTCACTATATGAATAATTTTACTCATCCAAAGGTGAGCCTTTGCCTCAAGAAGCGGCCAAAAGATAGCCCTTGCACCTGGGTCTAATGGACTTTTTTTTTTTTTTTTTTTGCTGGATCGAAGGGTGACGCTAAGAAATCAAGGGTGGCCGTTCGTCTCATAGTGGTTTACACTGGTATATTAAAAAAGAGAATGTCTTAAGTCCAACTGGTTGGACCATAGTTTAAGGTCTACCTAGTGGACAACTACTACCAATTAAGTGCTTGCGAAATCCCAATCCTCCATAAGTTGCCCCATCATGAGGCAACCTATCCACTAAAGTGACCATCACCATATAAAACAATGTATAGCCATTAATGAGTGAATATATATGATTTTCATACATAAAAAATTACCTTTGGTTCAGCATTCAAGGAGATCCATTCACTTAATCAATTAGAAGCTATCCATTGGGTGGACTATAACCCCACAACCCTTACAAAAGAATTTTACCTATGCCAACCTTCACTTTGAGCACCACTTGGCTGAAACCCTGGGACCAGATATGTAGGTGCGACCCTAACTGCAGGCCCACCTTGATGTATATCCATGTCGTCCATTGGTTTGGCCATCCTATTTTAGGGCATGGTCCCAAAAATGAAGTAGATACACATTGGAAGACCGCACCACAGGATATAGTGGTCATTGAACAGTCATAATTAAAATTTTCCTAGGGTCATGGACCTGGATAAAAGGGAAAAACAAATATCAGCTTGATCCAAAACTGATATGGATCAAGCTCTTCGGAATCGGAATCGGAGAGTGCCTTTAAGCAGATTGGGGTGGGGGATGATCAGGGATGGTAGGTGTCAGAGAGTGAGTGGTGCACGTACAACAAATAAATCTTAGCTTTCCTTTTGAGCCAACAAAGGATTTTAATGATCAACAACCATTGTTTCCTGCAGTGTGTCCTCCTGAAATTTGTAGTGGCATCAGTGGTGAATGATATAGTACATAACATAGTGATTTCAAACCTTGGTTTTTAAGTTAATTTACAAGACAAGTATTCTTGGATCTGGTTGGAGTGGATTTAGAATGACCTTCATAATACCAAGACATGTTATACAGCACCTCGTTTCTGAATTGATAGCATGCTTGTGAAGTGATCTTCTTGAACACTCTGCATGAGAAAAAGAAAAAAGAAAAAGAAAAGAAACCACAACATTGTTGGATATCATTGTGAAAGAGAAGAATGGGGATTTATGAGGCCATGACAAATCTAGAAATACAGAGTTACAAGATATTCAGTCAACTGGAGGCAAAAAGCTAGGGCGGGAGGAAATATAAGCTAGTGAGAATTAGCAAATGCATAAATTAGTGATGCACAAGATTCCATACTTGTAGGGTCCACAGTTCAGTGATCCAGACAAACCATAGTATTGATCTTATGGGCCCCATTGTGGATTGCAGATGCATCAAAACTTCCCAGATCATTGGAACTCTGGTCCCACATCCAAACAAGGCAGAATCCATTGACATAGCATTCCATCAATCCTAGTTCCTGGGCCTTTTCTCGACAAACAAATGCAAGACAGAATCTAACTTGCTGCATTTTTGCATATACTCATCAACAAGAATTATTCAACATCAAAGTCACTCAAATACAGAATTTCTTTGATGGAAAACATAGTGGGTGGGGTTGATTTGGTTTCCCCTTTGAATAAAAAAATCTACCTGTAGCAAGCCTCTATTGCTTTTCACCCTCCACTTTCCCATTTCCATTTGGAGCAACTACTGAAGACATAATACTCTTGAGAACAAGGTGATCGTTGACCAATCATCCCCTTTGAGTGCCCACATCTGGAATGTATATAAATAAATCTCCATTTATGCATTATAATCACTTTAACACTAGCTTATGTTACATGTACAGATACTTTAGATTGACATGCCATGACTTTCCCTCGCAGCAAGCCAGTCAAGGATGCTTAGCTTTTATATGAAATCATGGTCCATGCAATTTAATCGTGTGAATCTAGGCTAAAACGAATTTTCTTTATATTGAGTAGATAGATAATGTGATCCATCCCCTGATAAGAATTCATGAACAATGCCATTAATCTCAATCTTGCTACTCCCAGAAGACTTATTGACTCCCATATCAATCATAGTGTTCCTCACCATTGTGGCATCTTCTCTTTTACCAGACATCGCATGAAGGTTCAAGAGAGCTATGTAACGACTCTCTTCATCAGGCTCTAGCTCAAGAAGGCATTTCGCTGTGTGCAAACCAAGCTCATAGTTTTTATGGGTTAAGCAACCACCCAGAAGAGCCCCCCAAACATAAGCATCCGGTTCAAAAGGCATGATATCTATAAGCAATTGGGCCTCCTCAAGAAACCCTCCACGAGAAAGAACGTCCACCATACATCCATAGTGCTCGGACTTGGGTTCGATACCATACACTCGATTCATGCAATCAAAGCATCTAGTAGCATGGTCAATCATACCGCCATGACTACATGCCATCAACAATCCCACAAAGCTAATCCTGTCAGGCGTCAAACCCATCCTCATCATTTGTGAGAAAAGAGAGAGAGCGGCACTCCCACATCCATGGATGGCAAAACTGGTGAGCATAGTATTCCATGACTCCAAGTTCCTAGGCCGTCTCTCAACAAACACATGGAATGCGGCATCCAACCTACCGCATTTTGCATACATATGCGCAAGGGAATTATTCAATGTTGAAGTCGCCCTAATGCTATCATGCCTATCAATGTAAGCATGTATCCAGTTGCCTACGGCTAGAGAACCCAATTGAGAACATGCCGAAAGGACACTCACTAGCGTGACTTCATTAGGCCTAAAATTGGCAATTTGCATTTCCCGGAACAGTTCAAGTGCAGCCTGAGGCAGCCCACTATGCGCATACCCACTCAACATAGCATTCCAAGCAACAATATCTCTTTCGGGCATTTCATCAAAAACATGACGGGCATTCTCGATAGCACCATTGAGAGAAAAACCTGAGAGCATGGCAGTCCGAAGTGCCACATCTTTCTCAGTGATTTCATCAAACACTTGGTATGCGAAGCTGATGTGACCACAAGCAGAATAGAAACGAATGAGAGAGGTGGCAATGAATCGATCAGGTCTTGATCTGGTTTTAATGATTTGGGCATGGATGGTTTGCCCTGCTTCGAAGGCGGAGACATGGGCACAGGATCTCAGTGCAAAAATGAGGGTGGGGGTGTCTGGAAAACGGCCTTGGGCCAGCGTTTGATGGTAGGTGAGAAGAGGGTTTATTGGATTTTGGGATTTTGAATGTTGGTTGCTGCGTTTAGGGGGTGGATTTGAGATGGATGAGAGAGTGGCTGGGTAATTACCGGCCATTCGACTTTTTCCCGGAAGTCACGGTTTTCTGGCAGTTGTGTAGAGCAGTCACGACCCTCATGTCATTGGCTCAGAACTAAAACGTGAGAAGGGTAGTTTGGTCATCCATACAAGGACAGGAAGGGGAGGTTGGTCATCTTGGGAAAGTGCGAGATTGACCCCATCCGTTTGTTGATCTAGTATTACCCACCTTGTTTGGCGTATGAGGCAAAATGATCTAGAAAAATGGATGGACGGCATGGATGAAACACATACATCATGGTGGGCCCACAGAGCACCGACCACCAGCCATTGGGGAGTAGCCAATCCGTTTCCCACCAGCCCGGTGGCTGATGGTCGGTGCTCTGTGGACCCACCATGATGTATGTATTTTATCCACTCCCTTCATCCATTTTTACTATCATTTTAGGGCTTTATTTCAAAAAAGAGAGGGATGTAAATCTCAGGTGGACCACACTTCAGGAAAACAATAGTGATGGATTTAATAGTCGACGTTCATTCAACACTGTTTTCTATGATATGGTCCACTTGATATTAGCATATATCTCATTTTTGGTCTCATATCATAGAATGGTCTAGAAAAATAGATGGACGGCGTGGATGAAACACATACATCATGGTGAGGCCCACAGAGTACCGACCACCAGCCATTGGCAGGTGGCAGGGGGAGTAGGAAACGGATTGGGTACTCACATACATCATGGTGGGCCCACGGATCATCGACCACTAGCCACCGGGCTGGTGGCAGGGGGAGTAGCCAATCCATTTCCAACAGTAGACAGACAGCTGTGAAAAATGGACGAGGATTGCCTCACAGAAAGCTAGGGACGCGGGTTTCATGAGAAAGCCGTTGCCAGGAAGTTCCTGCGCCTGGAAACTTGCGTTGGGCACTATAATGTTTGTGAGAAATCTACCCTGCTTATTTGTTTTGTGAGCTCATTTTAGGACTTGAAACCAAAACCAATCAGGATTGAAGACTCAAGTGGGCCGCACTAAAGGAAAATGTGGGTAGGGAAATTACTATCGTTGAAACCTCTCGAGTTGACAGTGATGTTTATATGTCATATGTACCGTTAATAATGATACGAAAGCACAAATATTGGCCTCACTCAAGTAGGGGTGTACACCAAGTCGAACCGAGTTGAAGGCAGAGTGTGATGATCCATGATAATGTGCACAACCACCACAATCTAGACCATTCAAAACGTGTGCCTCATTCATCCAAAAGTGAGCCTGAACATGGTCCAAGTTTAACAAACAGTTCTATGAGGTTTTGCATGTCCCCAGTCAATCTAATTTTGGGGTATGTTCCATTTAAATTGAGGTCCATGACTTAGGCCTTTTAAATTAATGTATGGTGGGTATAAAATTGGTAGAGTTTTTGGAAATCCTCCAATCTAGGGTCACTGAGTGTATGGCCTTGGTTCTTGGGCTGGGTGCATCAAGTGATACCACACACATTATGGCAAATTAGACTTTGCAAACGCAAAATACCTCCTAGAAAGATTATTCTTTCAAATCATTGCATGTTATGCTGAAGCCCAGCGGGCTGAATTCTTTGCCGGGGTCTTCAGAGGATGTTACCGAACACTAGAGAAAGTTGGAATGGTAAACCTATGAAAACAAGTGGGCCATCTCCTTTGGCGCAAAGATATCCGTCATTGTTCAAAAAAAGGGTATGCGTCTTTATATCAATGGCTGCTCTTCTTTTTGATGCTGGAGGTTTTAAATTAGAAGTGACTTGACAAAACTAGAAGTAAAGAATCCATTTTCATGACAAATTATCTTGCTAATCATTTATAGACTTTGTTTCATGAAAAGCATAAATGGTAGTGCATGTTCTACTCTTTCCGCAGGATTGGTTGGCTGCTCAAATTTAGTACAATTTGTGTGGAAAAATCTGTCTTACACCCGATCTGAATATTTTGTTGGCTGTCTCTGACAATCTATTTTCCGTAGGTTGAAGAATTCAAATTTTATTAGACCCGATTTCAATGTAATCCTATTAAGATTACCCAAATCTAAATTTCAAAATTCAGATTTTAAGCATAGCAGGTTCTGAAATCCCTGTAGGACATGGATTTTGCCAAATCCCAACTTACACTGCTAAGCCACAAAATATCTTGCCAATCGTTAGATGCTGTTTCATGAAAGCATAAATGGCAGTGCATATTCTACTCTTTTCGTGGGCTTGGTTGGCTGCTCAAATTTAGTACAATTTGTGTGGAAAAATCTGTCTTACATCCGAACTGAATATTCTGTTGGTTGTGCCTATGACAATTTGTTTTCTATAGGATTTTGAAGAATCCAAATTTTAATAGTCCCGATTTCAATGTAATCCTGTTCAGATTACATTTACAGGCAAACAAGACCCTTAACCAAATCATATTGATAGCATAAGCATATGCCTAAGTGCAGGTCGCCCTCATACATTTACAGGCAAACATGATCCAAACCAGTCCATGGATGGTATTTTTCTTTTTATTAGCCAGGGTAGGCCCCACTGAAAATTAGTTAATGGGTCAGATTCGGGATAGGGTCGGGTCGGGGCATGGTTTTATGCATCATATCTATAGTTGCCCACCCCATGCGTGAAACAGGGGCAGTTACAGGGCGATATAGGCGGATGTGGGGTTGTATCATATCAACCAGAGCCCAACCCATTACCAGATTCCCAACATTTACATTGAATTGTGTGTTTGGTTGTGCTAACTTGATGTAGAGCGGGTCGCGGACAGTTTCATGGCCAAGATGGATCAGAAAAGGCCCGGTTGGCGATAGAAGTGATCCAGACCATCGGACCTTAAATCGGGCGTATTTCACAATCCGGAATGAGTTAGCTGACGTAAAATTTATGATTTTGGGGTAGGACGAGCTACTTTAGCTAACCAACCCCGCTATGCTGGGTTGCAACGCCCGGAATTGCAAAAAACCCTGGATCAACGGCCATTTCCCTATTTTAATTTCGTTTTTACTATAAATAGTAAGTTTTAGTTTGATTATAACTCTTCATCCGTCGCGCTTTAGGAGTTGCGCCCAACGTGAAAAGAGCTTAGAATAATTAGGAGAACGGTTTGGTGAAGACAAATAGGACACTTACTATTTTTGGCTGAAAACCTTGCACACTAGTAGACATCACGACCGTCTATAAATAATAAGTTTACTATTTATAATAAGTCGTGAATTCTAGGAGTTTTAGTTGTATTTTGATTCCGATTTCTTTCCTATTGCTTGGTATCCCTATTTAAAGGGTTGTGAACTCGTTTTTATTAATCAATTAATTAGTTTCGAATTTATTAAAATTTATTTCTATTTTTTGCTTTCTTTCCTCGTGGATTCGAGAAGTCTCTGTGAGGAGTTCAGAGAAGCTTCGTGGATTTGGAGTATTTATCTTCATCACGTTTATCCCTACGTCAATTGGTATCAGAGCGAGGATTCTCCTCGGGCCGATGGCAAACAATGAAGGTATGAATCAAGATCCTGTGGACGGTGATCCAGGGATTCATTATCTTTCAGAAAGAATGGAAGCTTTCCACCGGGAGAATCAGTTGACCATGCAAGGGCTGCAGGTTACTCTCGACCGTCTTGCGGATGTGCTACTTTCACCCTGAGCCTTAGGCGGTGCTCCACCACCTATGGTTGTTCCACCGCCCAGGGTGGCTCCACCACTCGTGGTTGTTGTACGACACAACCCCAATTTTCGTAGAGTACTACCAGTGGCAAACCGTAGGGCTACGCCAGATGATTCAAGTTTTAGCGACGAGGACCTTAATGAGGGTTTTGTCAGACGACCAATCCATGGAGGCGATCACCAAGATCGTGCTGAAAGAGACTATCGAGGTAAGGCGGAACTTTCTAGTTTTAATGGTTAATTACGTATAGAAGATTTTCTCGATTGGCTAGCCGAAGTAGAGAGATATTTTGATTATATGGACATGCCGGATCATAAAAGGGTAAAATTGGTAGCGTTTAAATTAAAATCTGGTGCTTCTGTATGGTGGGAACAATTACAACTCTCACGAGCCCGCCAGAATAAGGCGCCCATCTCATCATGGCCACGGATGAGACGTCTTCTTCGATCACGATTTCTCCCCAGTGATTATGAGCAGATACTATTCCAGCAATATCAAAATTGTCGACAAGAAAATCGAACCGTTACAGATTACACTGAAAAATTCCAGCGGTTGGTTACATGAAACAATTTGTCAGAATCTGAGTCACAGAAAGTGGCACGATTCATAGGTGGGTTGCGACCGATAATTCAGGACCGAGTTCAGATGTACCCAGTCGGGACTGTGGATGAAGCAGTTCAATTGGCAGGTAGGGCAGAAACACAACTTGCAAGAGTTCCTGCTCGTCCCTATCCTTCAACTCGACCCCCCATGACGGGTCCCACGCAGGATCCAATGCTGGCACGAGGAAAAGATCCGGTAGGAAAACGTCATCAACCTCCTACAACCACAAACCGTGATACGGGAAGCGACTCATCCAGACCTCAACGTGCAACGCCCACAACAGCGGGCCCGAGTAGGGTTTCAAATCCTTATGCTCGGCCAAGGTCAAACAATTGTTACCGTTGTGGCCAGCCAGGCCACTTATCAAACACCTGTCCTCAACCTCCCGCGGCACACTTGACTATAAACAAAGGGGCACTGAAGATGAGGCCGCAGAAGAAGCTCATAGTTATGATGAACATGAGCAAGTCACTGAAGAAATAGCAGGTGGCGATGAAATGACGGGTGAGGATCGTGGCAAATTTCTAGTTGTGAGATGATTACTGTATACCTCACGAAAGGAATTACATCCACAGTGACACAATATATTTCGTACTCGGTGCACTGTCAACGGAAAGGTCTGTGATGTGACCATAGACAATGGTAGTAGCGAGAACATCGTCTCAAGGGTGATGGTAGACAAGTTGCGGATACCAACGATGAAACATCCTTCCTCGTACTCAATTGGATGGATAAAAAAGGTGAATGAGACGAAGGTAACTGAACAATGCACTATCTCATTTTCAATTGGTAAAAATTATAAGGATCAGATACTTTGTGACGTGGTTGACATGGAAGCTTGCCACATGCTACTCGGTCGACCCTAGCAGTCGGACAATGATGCCACCAATCGGGGATAAGACAATGTCTACGTATTCGTCAAGGATAGTCGAAAAATAATCCTTGCCCCTATGGCACCAAAGAACCACCCTGAAGCTTCTAAAGTGGAGGGGAGTTTCCTCTTGACCATTCAGGATTTTATGGAGGAATCCAAAGAAACCGGCGAGGTACACGCCATAGTGGTGAAGGGCGAGGAAGAGGAACCCTCAAACATCCCTCCAAGTTTAAGACTGTTGCTAAATGAATTCAAAGAAGTCTGGCCTGAGGATTTACGATGGATTGCCCCCCATGAGGGACATCCAACATCACATAGACCTCGTCCCTGGGGCTAGCCTGCCCAATCGCCCTGATTATCGGATGAGTCCGAAGGAGTGTGAGATACTTTAGGGGCAAGTGGAGGAATTGATCCGTAAGGGTCTCTTGAGAGAGAGCATGAGCCCATGTGCCATACCAGCATTATTAACGCCAAAAAAAGATGGAAGCTAGCGCATGTGTGTCGACAGCCGGGCAATCAACAAAATTACCATCAAATATCGGTTCCCAATACCACGATTGGACGACATGCTCAATATGTTAGAAGGGGCCAAGGTGTTCTCTAAACTAAATCTAAGGAGTGGGTACCATCAGATTCGTATCCGACCTGGTGATGAGTGGAAAACGGTATTCAAAACCAAGGAATGGTTGTATGAGTGGCTGGTCATGCCCTTCGGCCTATCAAACGCACCAAGTACTTTTATGTGTTTGATGAATCAAGTGCTAAAACCGTTTACTGGCCGATTTGTAGTAGTATATTTTGATGACATATTGATATATAGTCAGGATGAGGCGAAGCACAGGAAACATCTCAGGCAGGTGCTACAGGTCCTACAAATTAATAAGTTTTACCTCAACTTGAAGAAGTGTAGTTTTTTAACTGACAGCCTATTATTTATAGGGTTTGTTGTAACGTCCACAGGCATTCGTGTGGATGATGAAAATGTGCGAGCTATTAAGGAATGGCCGATCCCGACGAACATTCATGAGGTGAGGAGTTTTCACGGGTTGACGACTTTCTATCGTCGATTTGTGCAAGATTTTAGCACCATAGTCGCCCCTATAACAGATTGCATGAAAAAAGGACCATTCCAGTGGACCGATAAAGCTGACAAGAGCTTTTATGAGATTAAGCATCGTTTGTCTACAACACCGGTCTTGGTGCTTCCTAATTTCGACAAATTGTTTGAGGTTGAGTGTGATGCTTCATACGTCGGAATTGGGGGAATATTATCACAGGAAGCCAGACCAGTAGCCTTCTACAGCGAGAAGCTTAGCGAAGCCCGAAAGAAGTGGTCAACTTATGAGCTTGAGTTGTACGCAGTTGTTCAGGCACTGCGACATTGGCGGCATTATCTAATTCAAAGAGAGTTTATTCTTTACACTGACCATCAAGCATTAAAGTTTATTAATAGTCAGACTAACGTGAATCGTGTGCATGCTAGATGGGTTACGTTTTTACAGGAATTCACGTTCGTTCTGAAGCACAAGTCAGGGCAGCAGAACAAGGTGTCTGACACACTTAGTCGTCGTGCATCACTACTTGTTACGATGAGCAACAAGGTGGTTGGCTTCGACTGTCTCAAGGAGCTGCATGCCGAGGATGAGGACTTCAAAGATTCTTGGGTGAAGTGCCAAGAAGGTCACCCCAGTGACCTTCATATACAGGATGATTTTCTCTTCAAAGGGAATCGATTGTGCATCCCCCAAAGTTCTCTGAGGGAGCAGATTATTTGGGAGCTACATGGAGGTGGCCTTGGTGGACACCTTGAGCGAGACAAGATGCGAGCTCTTGTGGAAGAGCGGTATTACTGGCCGCAATTAGTACGTGATGTGGGAAAAGCCGTACAATGTTGTCATGTTTGTCAGACCTCCAAGGGGCAATCTCAGAATACGGGCCTCTACACCCCGTTACCTATGCCTGATGGTCCTTGGGAGGATTTATCAATGGACTTCGTGCTTGGTCTCCCACGAACACAACGCGGCATGGATTTGGTGTTCGTGGTGGTAGATCGTTTCTCTAAGACGGCGCACTTTATCCCATGCAAGAAGACCCTCGATACAACACACGTGGCGAATCTATTTTTCAGGGAGGTCGTACGGCTACACGGGGTCCCCAAGGCCATTACTTCTGATCGTGACATGAAGTTCATTAGCCACTTTTGGCGAACTTTGTGGACTCAATTTGATACACGACTTCAATTCAGCAGTGCTTACCACCCACAGACTGATGGGCAAACCGAAGTTGTGAATCGCACGTTGGGAAACCACCTTCGCTGTATTTCAAGAGAAAAACCAAAGCAGTGGGATTTGGCCTTGTCTCAAGCAGAGTTCACATTCAACAACATGGTGAACCGCTCGACTGGGAAATCACCGTTCCAGATTATCTACGGACGAGTGCCTCGCCACACACTTGACTTGGTCCCTCTGCCCAAGCACCCAGGCACAAGCATTGCAGCAGAACATATGGCGGACAAGATCATGGGCATTCATACAGAAGTGCGGACCAAGCTACATGCCTCGAATGAGAAGTACAAGGAACAAGCGGACAAGCACCGGCGACAAAAGGTGTTCGAGGTGGGCGATCGCGTTATGGTCCATCTGCGCAAAGAGAGATTTTCGACCGGGACGTACAACAAGTTGAAAAATAAGAAAATTGGACCCATCCCAATCATTCGAAAGATCAATGACAACGCTTATGTTATTGATCTTCCAGATGACATAGCAATCTCACGGACTTTCAATGTCGCGGACCTGACCGAGTATTATGAACCAGAGCAGGATGAGAACTCGAGGACGAGTTCTTTTAAAGTAGAGGAGACTGATGTAGAGCGGGTCGTGGACAGTTTCATGGCCAAGATGGATCAAAAAAGGCCCGGTCGGCAATAAAAGTGATCCAGACCATTGAACCTTAAATCAGGCGTATCTCACAATCCGGAATGAGTTAGCTGACGTAAAATATATGATTTTGGGGTAGGACGAGCTACTTTAGCCAACCAACCCCGCTATGCTAGGTTGCAATGCCCGGAATTGCGAAAAACCCCTGGATCGACGGTCGTTTCCCTGTTCTAATTTCATTTTACTATAAATAGTAAGTTTTAGTTTGATTATAACTCTTCATCCGTCGGGCTTTAGGAGTTGCACCTAACGTGAAAAGAGCTTAGAATAATTAGGAGAATGGTTTGGTAAAGCCAAATAGGACACTTACTATTTTTGGCCGAAAACCTTGCGCACTTGTAGACATCATGACCGTCTATAAATAGTAAGTTTTATAGTAAGTCGCGAATTCTAGGAGTTTTAGTTGTAGTTTGATTTTGATTTCTTTCCTATTGCTTGGTATCCCTATTTAAAGGGTTGTGAACTCGTTTTTATTAATCAATTAATCAGTTTCGAATTTATTAAAATTTATTTCTATTTTTTGCTTTCTTTGCTCGTGGATTCGAGAAGTCTCTGTGAGGATTCCAGAGAAGCTTCGTGGATTCGGAGTATTTATCCTCATCATGTTCATCCCTGCGTCAGTTGGTTTATCCAAGCAATTCATCTAGAAGCCCCTATCATGGAAGGACCAATGCCCCCCCCCCCCCCCCCCCCCTCAACTCTCTAGATTTGGGAGATCCTAGCCATCAAATATTTGGTCTTCCTTCATTGAATGTGGCATACGGCAAAATTCTTGCAAAGGTTAGAGAAATGGTCCAGATTTCAACCCATTTATCAACAATGAGGATCTCTGATCAGCGGGATTTTTTTTTTAAATCTTTTTCATGTAAGCCATCCATCAAGGGACCCACTAGATGAATGCTCTGGTCACCATTTGGTGGGGTAAAAGGGCAGTCCTCTTTAACAATGACAGAAATCAACTACTGAATCCTTGCATTGTAATTGCACTCTCAAACAGAAAATAGACTCTCATCTTGATTTCTTGTTGTCGAAAGGGAAAATGCTGACAGAAGAACAACTGACCATGTTGGTCTGGGAAGCAATCATTGAAACATCAGATACTACTCTGGTAACAACAAAATGGGCTATATATGAACTTGTGAAAATCCCCAAGAATCAGGTAGCTCTCTCAGTAGATTCCGATTGTTGTTTTAGGACCGTCTATACCATGAGGCTGAGATTGCAATATACAGCTGCAAAAGGGCACAAATACAAGATAGTCAAACCATCCTTGATCTTGGCCATGGACAAGGACCATTTACTTTACATGTTCCTCTGAAGCATAAAAATTGTTGTTTTACAGCTGTTACTGACTTGATCTCTCAGAAGGACTTCATAAAGGAGCAATGCAAGTAAGACTTTAAATCGTATTAAAGTGGATTAGTTTGTAGATGTGCTTCCTTGGATTGTATATGTAAACCTCATACTGTTATGCATGGTTTGCATCTTAGAATTGTTCTTGAATGATACTAGTAGCAATTGCACCTACTGGTAGCATTTCGAAGATCTTAGCCGGACAACTCTATCTCTATAAAATCAACTCTCTTAGTCGGACAATATATCCCTATAAAATCAACTCCATGCACACTTAGGTTGACCACAACCAGATCTGCACTATCAACGATCCAAGGGCTTCTTGGAGGACCTTATATGAGCAATTGTGAAAAAAGTAAGTTTGGTCGATTTCAGTGTGGCACCCAGACGGGACCTTATATTGTCTACAAAAAGATATGATTGTTGAGGAAAAATCTCTAAGCATGTTAAATACAGTTAGTGAATCCTATTGAAGAAGTTATATCAGATAACTTTCCACATTCATTCCTTAGGAACCTTCAGCTATCAAATGTTGAGATTATATTACCAGATGTAAATGATATTCTCTCATCTTAAAATCAAAGCTTATTATTTGAATCATGTGGATTGAACCAGGAGTACTTAAACCTCATTTGATATTTCTGTATTTGATACACAAATGCCATTTAGCTGCATCTCTAGATCGAAGTATTGTACATAGGCAACAACTTTCAAGGGTTTTTTTTTTTTTTAATGATACTATTGTCAAGATTTTCCCCGCAACATTAGTGAAGAAAGTTGCAGGATTCTTCTTCCTTCTTGCTCCTCCCACTTTGAATTTGTGCTCTATCTCACTCCCAGCTTTTTATACCTTTTGACATTTTGAAATAGTTGCTTTGCCTTTCCAAATCTTCTATCGCTTCTGTTCATGCTTCGAGAAACTATAGATAATAGTGAGGCTTTTTTTGGCTTGATCTGAAAAAAAAAAAAAAAAAAAAGAAGATAAAATTAAATTAATCTATCATCCAAAGACAGTAAACAAGAAGACTAAAAATGGGAAGGAAAGAAAACCCAAATCTCAGAAAATGTAAAAGAAAGAGATTTGTGGAAAAAGAAAAGAAGACCTCCATATATATAGATATATATATATATATATATATATATATATATATATATATATATAGATATATATATCTATTTTCCCCTATTTGTGGAAAAAATATTGACGCAAACTGTTTTCCATTTTCAAGCTTTTCAAGGAAATTATAGATATTGGCTTCTTCCAAAACGCTAGACTTTCAAGGTGTTTTTCATTTTCAAGCTTTTGGTGAAAACTGTGGTTTCTTACTTTTAATATTTTCATGAAAAACAGAACTCCAAGCTAAATAATAGAATTTCTGTTAGAATATATAGTTATTTATTTCCAGAGGATTCATGTTAGTTTTCCACATCCACGTTTTAGTTGCTCTCTATTAAAAGTAATGATTTTCATGGACTGATTATATGAAACTCTCATAGGTGATAGTTTGATTGGTTTGGTTAGAGATATAATTAAATAGCCTATGTTATGTTATATGTTATTTCATTTAACTTCTTTTGGTGATCTTAGAACCAGTTCTAAAACCCAGACCCAACTTATGGGTGTACGATCGGATTGATTTTGGACTATATTAGTCAAAGCAGAAACAATTTGTGAAGAAAAGAAAAAAAAAAAAGAACTATATTAATCAAAGCTTACGCATAGGACTTGAAAATCAGATAGTTCCACTATGCTAATAATGGAATACTTGTTATTTTTTTCTATTTTTATGATTTTGAATTGAGCAGATTTTCAAGCTAAAATGAACAATCCATTTCTCTCATAGCCCGAGCCCTCGGGCAAATCCCCCTTGTGGGCCCCACATCACATGGGTCTTACCTCTCACGAGCCACCTGCCTCACACGGGCCACCCACCCCGAGTGTTCCCTTGCATCCCACAAGCCACCCTACTCTAGCCCCGGTGTGAAAATGCCCCCGCATTACTAAGGCTTTGTGTTACACTTGATATCCAGGCACTCAAAAATTGTATTTGTGTTGTATATTAGTTTAAATAAAACCAACTAGATTGTGCAGCCCACTAGCCTAAGATCAAATTGGTTAAACAATATTAACCTCTTATTCCCGGATACTTGATTGTGGAAGTAAGATTGTTGGATATTTTTAATTTTTAATGGTCCAATAAATTTCCACCAATATAATAATCAGATAGTCAAATTAGCCTAGTTTTTGGTCCATCACACAATGCAGCACTCAATGGGTTGAATCAGTGTGAATAGAATCAAAGATCAAATCCAAAAGGCAAAAGGAGTTAAACTCAGCTGCATAATCATTATAACTAGGTAATTCTCCCACTCAAGTTGAAGCTTCACATCATTGAAGCATTAAGTCATAATTAAATACTTCGCTATCACTGGACATACTTTCCCATTAACTTCATTATTGAATTTTGTTTGACATTTTGTGAGCTACATGATTTCATGAGACTGATCATCCTAGATCAGCTGTCCTCGTGATAAATGTCTAACTGCTTCTTCCTTCACTAAAATTGTAAGTTGAAACTCTTCTTACCAAGACTATGATAACACTTGTAACTTGATTGGATTATCACTGTGTCTCAACCTTAAGATCATGCGCAGGATCCTAGCTTATCTACTGAAGCACACGATTGCATGAAATTGGTAAAGAAAATTGACAAGCGATGGTGACTTTATTTGTTTTTTTTTAAAAAAAAAAAAAATCTTTTTAAATGACTGGTTCTCTTGGTCTTACTTTTGCCTAGATTTACATTACTAAATATCAACTTTAATGCGACTCGTGTGATAAATAGGTCATTTGGATAGGGGGCTAGTATCGAGCCATAAAATTAGAGGGTCGACTCCTCTTGATTTCAACCTAACCTAAACAGGCCTGAATTTTAGTGGGTCAGGGCTAGGTCTAAAATTCCAAGTGGATTCCTAAATAGGTCGGGTATGAGGCGCCCCTAGACCCAACTTAACCCAACCCATCCCATTTGCAAGCCTACCCGTTGGGCTTTTGGGAGCTTAGGCTTAAAATTCAAGCTCTTTTTTTTAATGATTTGGACCATGTTCAATACTATTACCCCCTAATTAGGATTAGGAAGGGCAATTTTGTAATGATATATATATATATATATATATATTAATATATATATATATCATATATATATATATATCATTACAAAATTTTTACTTTGAACCTCATGAAACCCCCTGGTGCCAATTTTTACTTTGAACCAAAACTTTAGTGGGCCATGAAAAATGAAAACAGTTTCTTCCCTTGATTTGCATTTCTCTTTGATATGGCCCACCAGCAACTTAGATCAGGGTGAAAATTCGTCCCCTGGGGTTTCATGGGATTCCGCATCGTATGGACCGTTCCAATTAGACGCCCATGACACGTGTGATAAGGTGCGCACATGCGTAGATGCGTAGGTGAGCATGCCTATATATATATATATATATATATATATATATGTATATATAAGATGAAGTTCCCATGAGCTCGACTGCACAGAACCTTTTCATATATATATATATATATTTGAACCTCATGAAACCCCCTGGTACCAATTTTTACTTTGAACCAAAACTTTGGTGGGCCATGAAAAATGAAAACAATTTCTTCCCTTGATTTGCATTTCTCTTTGATATGGCCCACCAGCAACTTAGATCAGGGTGAAAATTCGTCCCCTAGGGTTTCATGGGATTCCACATCTTATGGACCGTTCCAATTAGACGCCCATGACATGTGTGATAAGGTGCGCACGTGCATAGGTGAGCATGCCCATATATATATATATATATATATATATATATATGTGCATAGGTGAGCATGCCCATATATATATATATATATATATATATATATATATATATATATGTATATATCAATGTTGTTAAATAGCATATGTGATCATGTGCGATCGCATATGCCTATGCGCATATGCGATCGCATATTTATTTATTTATTTTTTTGAAAAATTAAAAAATATATATGTATTAGGGAAAAATTCAAAAAATTGTAAAAAAATTATAAGAAACTGAGAACTTTTCTAAGTTAATAGATAACTAATTTTACATATTTAAAATACATTTGAAAGAGATAAAATCAATTAAACAATGAATTAAACATCAAGTCATCCACATTAAACAATATAGTTGACAAGAAAATTAACAAGCTTTCTTCCTTGAAACTTAAAAGTGCTTGAATCTTGATCTTCCAACTTCCAAGAGAGAGGGAATGTAGAGAGAGAGAGAGAGAGAGAGAGAGAGAGAGAGAGAGATTAAGATCACTTGGAAGTAGGAAATACAAGAGAGGGAGATTAAGACCACTTGTAATTAAGAAATGTAAGAGAAAAATAGAGTAAGAGAGTTTTGGAGTGAGAATATTGCAAATGGAGGAGATTTGGAAGCTTTTTTATAGACAAAATGTTATTTTTTTACAAAAAAAATAAAATAAAAAAATAATAAAATTCAATGTGCCATGGCCAATATGCGATCGCATATGCTGTATGCGATCGCATACATCGCATATGCGATCGCATATTTTCGCATATGCAATATATGCGACCACATATGTGCCAGATCGCATATGCAATCTGCATATGGATATGCGCATATGCGATCGCACATGACAACAATGATATATATATATATATATATATATATATATATATATATATATATATATATATATATATATATATATATATATATATATATAAAAGATGAAGTTCCCATGAGCTCGACCGCATAGAACCTTTTCCCATATATATATATATATTTGTGAACAATGTGCCCCACTTTGTACAAATCGAAATCCTAAGCACTAGTGTACAATCTTTTGGCCCATCCATATGATTGTACCTTACTTGGATTTTACAAGGCATGTGTCTGCCTTCAATTAGGGCTATCAATGGGCTTGGCTCGGGCCAGTCACATTTAAAATTTTGAATAAGCCCAACTGGCCCAGCCCGTTGACAGTGCTAAGTTCGATCATCAATGTACTAGTGGACCCACAAGAGAAAATCCCAAAGAAGGCCTTGCGATGATTAGGTGGTGTTGCCCTCCCACCCCTACAATGGTGTGGTGATGTGTTCTTCATTTTTAGGACCATGCCCTAAAAGAAGATGGAAAAACTAATGGACGACATGGATATACAACATATACATCAAAATGGGTCCAACAATGCCCATACATCACCACCATAGCTGGGGTGGCGTGGGCCATCTAATTTGCATCCAAAAAAGGCACACAGTTTCCTTTAGAAAATTTTACAAAATACTACCTTATTCGCTTATGTGATCGTTCAAGTTGATGGTTTTTTCTTAAAATTAAAAATTGAAAAAATGATTAATAGTGAAAAAAAAGTAAAAAATAAATCTAAAACTTTTTAAAAACTGTCTAATTACCATGTATAAGAACGGTTATGATACATGGGTTAAAATTTTGGACATTCACCAAATGACATATTCATACGATGACATTGTAAAAATGAGGAACCGGATGTGAATGTGTGAGAAGACAAAGAATGACAAAATTAGGAGTGAATGCTCTAAGTAAAAGTTAGGATAAACATTAAAGGTAATAAGATTGAGATGATTTGGCAACGTGTAATGAAGATAAGGAAATAAACGAGTTTCAAGGTGTTGATTGGTAAGTTAAAGGGTAAAAAGGGTGGATGTACTAACAGAAGATTTAAACAAGAACAGTTTAGTTGAGAATACAACCTGAATAGATTGGAGGGACATAACAGAATTATAAAGCTTAGATTAGCTGGGATTAGTTCTTCAATGACGATGATGATATACATACATATGCCATCCCCATCCTCATTATCATCATCAAAGCATTTAGTCCCAACTGATTGGGTCAACCACATGAATCATATTATGCTATGCCACTTCGCCAAGGAACATATCTTCAATTAAATTATCGGCTTTCAAATCATTTCTTCTTACCTGCACGTTTAAGACTTATAGAACTAAAAATTAAATCAAATGGAAACTGAAATGGACCACACCATGGAGAACAATTGAGAGGGGGAGCACAACTAGGTTTTGTCGAGTCCACCAAGTTGAATGTAACCAAGTTAAGTGATCGACAAAAATATTACATATAAATTTAGAGATAGGTGAATGTAGTGAGTTGTATACCTTTATAGTTTTGTAAAATTTCTGTCTAAGAAGACTATGAATGATATAACTAAGAACAAAATACATTCAACGAAAATCTTGAGTAACACCAATGAGTAATATGAGGTAAAGTCGACCAGGAGGATTTTCAAGTGTAAAAGATAAAAATAAAGGGCAAAAAGGCAAATAAAAGGCATAAAGGGACATTGGTGGAGGTACTAGCAAAAGATTTAATCTTTGATAATGTCATATATGAAAGTCATAAAAGAGAAAATAAAAGGCCTAATGGGACATGGGTGGAAATTGTAACAAAATATTTAAGCATATATATGGCTTAACTAAAGATACAGTTTAGGAGTGAATTAGTATAAGTTAAAAGTTTTAAACGAGCAAGCCACTCATCGATGAATAAAGTCAAGATGTGTGCCTCTGTAATTTTATGAAATCACCTTAAGTACCTTACTAAGCCACTCATCGGATAAACCTGACTAGGATGAAGTGATTGAGAAAGATGTTGCTTGTAGATTTAGAGCATGGTGAATAAAGTGTATGTGTCCTTATGAAATTTTGTAAAATTACCTTATACTAATAAAACT
Source organism: Magnolia changhungtana (assembly GCA_030180095.1). Lineage (NCBI taxonomy): Eukaryota > Viridiplantae > Streptophyta > Magnoliopsida > Magnoliales > Magnoliaceae > Magnolia > Magnolia changhungtana. The sequence continues at coordinate 192,310 of JASAUF010000349.1, forward strand.
GAAAGAGAAATTTTATATGATGGATAGAAGACTGGTCATGACATATGGGGCAAAATATTGGACAGTTGAGGAATAACAAATTCATAGAATGAGCAAGGTTGTTAAATCAAATAAACCCACATAAGCCATAACCCTAGGTTGATTGCTTATGCCATCACATGATCGCTTATGCGATCGCTCAAGCTGATGGGTTTTTTTTTTTAATTAAAAACTTCAAAAAAATCTATTTAAAAAAACTGTCTAATTATTATGTATAAGAACAGTCATGATACATTTGTTAAAATTTTGGACAGTCACCAAATGACATATTTTTACGATGAGAATCGCAAAAATGAGGAACCAGAAATGAATGTGTGGGAAGATGAAGAATAACAAAATTAGGAATGAATGCCTTAAATGAAAGTTAGGATTAACACCAAAGGTAAAAAGATTGAGATGATTTAGCCACGTGTAATGAATATAAGGAACAAAACGGGTTTGAAGGAGTTGATTGATAGGTTGAAAGACAATTTAGGAGTGAGTTAGTACAAGTTAAAGGTTTTAAACGAGCAAGCGATAGTCTTGAAAGTACATGGATGAAGCGAAGGATATTGCTTGTAAGATTTAGGGCATGGTGAATAAATTTGAGATGTGTGCCTCTAGAATTTTGTGAACTTAAGCCACTCATCGGATAAACCCAACTAAGATGAAGTGATTGAGAAAGATGTTGCTTGTAGATTTAGGGCATGGAGAGCAAAGTGTAGATGTGTTCTTATAAAATTTTGTAAAATTGCCTTATACTAATAAAACTGAAAGAGAAATGTTATATGATGGGTAGAAGACTGGTCATGACATACGAGACAAAATGTTAGATAGTTGAGGAATAACAAATTCGTAAAATGAGCAAGGTTATTAAATCAAATAAACCAACATAAGCCATAACCCTGGGTTGATTGCTTATGCCATCACGTGATCACTCAAGCTGAGGGTTATTTTTTTAAAAAAATTAAAAATTAAAAAAATGGTAAATAAAATCATATAAGCCATAACCGTGTGTGTTGGTCGGTTATGGCATTGATTGATCGCTTATGCGATCGTTCAAGCTGATGGTTTTTTTTTTTAAAGTAAAAATTGAAAAAATGATTAATAGGTGAAAAAAAAGTAAAAAATAAATCTAAAACTTTTTAAAAACTGTCTAATTACCATGTATAAGAATGGTTATGATACATGGGTTAAAATTTTAAACATTCGCAAAATTACATATTCATACGATGAGCATTTCAAAAATGAGGAACCGGATGTGAATGTGTGAGAAGACAAAGAATGACAAAATTAGGAGTGAATGCTCTAAGTGAAAGTTAGGATAAACATTAAAGGTAATAAGATTGAGATGATTTGGCAACTGTTCACTCCCCAAGTATAGGGTTATGATGTAGTAATAAACTCGGTAAGATCGAGGTCGAATCCCACGAGGACTGGTTGTCACAACTCAAATCTAAGACTCTCCTTAACTAATCCAACAAATAATGGTATGAACTACTAAGCACAATTCTAAAAAAAAATAAAACAATTAAGAACAGGGAAGAAAATTCAATCAGAGAGAGAGCACTAGGACTTTCGAATCCACCCCTAATTATCCCAACCCTTGTTTTGTCTGTTAATTCACCTTGACCTTGATTGATACCACTTAAATAGAGAAAACACAATCTGTGTCCTAAATCGGACATCAGACGTCTAATTCCTTTAAGCAATGCCATGAACAATACATCCCATGTCCTTGGTCGGGCACATGGTATGCAAAATTCATTAAAGCACCCTGTTCCTTCCTCTATAGGAAACATTTGTTCTTGATCAGACCCAAGCACCTGTAATAAGCATCCAAACAACATCCATCTATACTTTGGTCAAGTTCATAGATGGAGAAGTATGGAATTTAAACCCATAAAGCCCACTCAGAGAAAGAAACAAATTAAATAAAATTCAAAGTAAATCAACCAATACAAGAGCTGATCAAATTAAGGGCTTCATCTCAGCCCTAGCTGAGAGATTAGTTACCCATAAAATCCATAAAAAATATTAAATAAAATTCATAAACTAAAATTCCAAACCGAACAATCTCTCTCTCTTTCTCCTTCTCTTCCTTCTCTTTCTCCTCTCCCTGGCTCTGGATCTCCAATTTCCTGGATCTCAATTCCTCTCCCACGTCCAAAACTTCCCTTTTATAGCTGCTGGATGGTGGAATCGGGTGAAGTCGTGAGACGGACTCGAAGTGTAATTTTTCGCAGCCGTGATCGGTGGGCCCCACAGAGGTGTTTTCTGGAAAATCTACCCCGTCCATTGGATTCAGGATGAAATTTCAGTCAAGAATGGATGGTTTTGAAGGTCCATCAGCGTGGCCCACAGAAGAAATCTCGAAAAGATCAGTTTTGAACGTCGCCGAGCAGCCTGTTTGTGGCCTCTGTACCGCACACGTGTGTACGCATGGGAGTGGAAGATCAGCATGGTTTTGTAGTTCTCGTGGCCCTCTACAAGATGGACAGCTCAGATCAGTCGTACGGGCGACGTGTGGGGCCCACAATCAGCCGCAAAAACGGCCAGCGAATCACGTTACGCGGGACGCCAACCGGAGACGTGGACGCTGTCTGCTCTGGTGGGGCCCACTCCATCATTTTTCAAATAAATCCACTCCGTCTATTGGACAGAGGATGAAAAAACGACTAAGAATACCCAATTTTTAGTTATATTTGTGGTGGCCCACGGAGTTTTGAACTCACCGTCCAACCTGCGTTTGAATTGGATGGATTCTGATCATCGTTCCCTCTCGCAATTTCGCCACCTAGGCGAGGGCAAATGCTGACCCAGGAAACGAATGAACGGCTTGGATCGTCCATTTGGGCGATGTGTGGGGCCCACTACCGAAGACCGGTGCCGGCTCTCGCAGGCGCTGGAAGCAGAGAGGGAAGAGCGCGAGTCAGCGCGTTCGGCCCACGACCGAGGCGGTGCGGTGCGGTGGTGCGGGAGTGCACCGCCTGTGCACTCCCTCATGTACACGTGGGGTCCCCTGTATTGTATTTGTAAAATCAAATCCATCCATTTGCTGTAGCTTCTAGTTTAAAGGGTTGACACCAAAGTTGAAGTACTTCCAGATATCATGTGGGCCTGAAATGATGATTTTAAGGGCTGATCTGACCGTTGGGACACTTTCATAGTGATCCAAGAGCTGAAACTTGATATGTACGGTTAATTTATTGCCTTCATCTCGTTTATGAATTTTTGAACTGATCGGATGGCGGAAAACATGTGATCTTGCATTCTGGACCCTTTTCGGGCCCCTTTGGCTTGCTTTCTTCAAATCCCAGGCGTGTAAAATCGTCACCATTGATTCTCTGGAGTTCATCCCGTGCTCTGGTGACTTTGGAGCGCTAAATTCATATTTTTAACATCAATTTCCAATTCACACTCCTGATTTCATCCTGTAATAAAAACACGAGTAATATACTCCATTAATCCTTATCATGTACGTAAAATTAGGCAATTGCTGGGGTCAAATATGCAATATTCGACCCTGATCACAACTCCCAACCAGCATTTTGCTAGTCCCGAGCAAAACATGCGAAAAATAATTTCAGAAATAAAAGACAATTCCTGTAAACTCAAGTGACTTGTGAACAGAAAGCTGAGATGTGAAAATTCTAAGATTCATGATCGGTGTGTGGAATTTGTCTCTTGGAATCAAGCTTACAGTAAACTTCATAATCAAGTTCAAAATATTAATCCATCAATTAGAACATTCCTAAACATTGAGTTCCACGAGTGTACAGTGTAATCTCGGCTTACAATCAGTAAAAGATCCAATTGTCAATTTCATGATATTATTAGTAATTCGTACTTTTGATTTTCTTTATGAGCAGTAACACAAATGAAAGGAATCAAATTCTCACCTATAGGGAGCAAACCTATGGCGAAAACTTGTCGCTTAACCTTTTTTTTTTTTTTTTTTTCATATGTCAACTATGGAGAATCAAATCTACACCTATAGGGAGCAAACCTATGGTGAAGATTATGTGACTAACTCTTTTAATTCTTCTTTATAAACTGACGTTAACAAATTTCTCAGGCTGGTTCCTTTCATGCCTAATGATTACCAAGTTACCATTTAATATCGAACCGAAAACTTAATGTGCAAGTGAGATCTGATATGGGAAATCATGGATCAATCTATGTTTACAACTTCTAATCATGGATTAACACTTCAAAATTGACTGTGAAATCAAGCAGATGACCGAATCCAAGAGTCATAAGTTACCCATCACGTATCTTATAATGTTAAAATCACAACTATCCTTCAAAATCACTTTGAATTCAATAGAAATTTCAGAAAAAATTTTAAAATTTTCACAAATTTTGCTTAAGACAAAGAAAATACTGATTAGGTAACCTAATCTCCCACCCCCAACCTAAAATCTACATTGTCCTCAATGTAGAAGAAATAAGCATACAATGCACATGGGACAATGAAAGTAAAAGAGGAGTGAGGGAAAGATAGTACCTGGATGGAGAATCAAGAGGCGTTCTCAAAAATATCAACATAAAAGCGAGTTAGCACAAGAGAGATATCAACAAAAAAAATAAATAAATAAATAAATAAAATCCTAGAAAGAAAACCCTACCTATACCACTTTCGCAGGTACTCTCGATTGCATTTAGCGCATGCAACAAGCCTTTAAACCCCTAGGTTACCCCTAGTGGACGAGTTGTAGTCTCGTGAGGGTTTGCAGTAATGTTACCCACAAACATTTAAATAACTAACTAGAAAAATGAAAAGAAATGAAATAAAATAAAAAGGCTGGGTTGCCTCCCAGGAGCACTAAGTTTACCGTCTAACCTAAAATAGCATAAAGGAAACTACCCTAGTCCTAAGAAAGCAGGGAAAAACTACTCAGTTATGCTGCAAGGTTCCTCTTCCGGCCAGTATCTTGATAAGTTTCTCAGTAGATTTCTCAACAGGATCATCCAAAAGCCATTTTTGCAATAGGCTTGGACGCCCTGGAGCTTGACATTCCAGAGAAATTTATGTACCTCATAAGAAATTTTTCGTTGATTCGCCTGAGGTATCCAGAGTATATACAATTCACCTGTGACAGAAGAGGTTTCGAAGTTAGTATCCCATGGTGAATCAGAGACTACACATAGATGAAAGTCAGAAAAATTCTCAGAAAGTGACGTAGTCTCAAAACATTCCGAAGTCGCAGACTTCGGTTCAATTTTTAGCTCCTCCTCCCTTAATGGTAAATATTCAGGATTTATGGGAGGAGGGGCTTCAGAGTAAGGGTCCTCTTGGTCAGTGATGACTACCGAGATATTGTTTTGCAAGGCATTCACTATGTCTCTTATCATGGGATCGTTTGAATCTGCAAAGTGTGCCAAGCACTCATCCAAAGAGTTGGGACATTCAGCTGAGAGTGACTCGTTTTCCACATTAGAGCTTATGATGATCCGCCCAAGGAATCCATCGTTTTTTAAGGTAAACGGAGGTGTGCTCTCTTGCTCCAGCCCTGCACAGACAGATTGAGGATCATTATACGAAGCATTGATGTGTGGACTCTGTTCATCGATACTACTCAGAAGGGGCGATGAATCGTCATTATTCAACAGTTCAGATAGTGGCCTCAACTGGGTCGTATCAAATTCAAGAGTCATATCGAGTAGCTCGTCCATCTCTCGAATCATATCATCATGTAATTCAGAGGAGTGGTCCAAATACGTTTCACAAGAGTTAGAAGGGTCGGTTGTAAGGGGCCCGTCCTTTACCTTTAAATCAGACATGTTAGGTGAGGGGAGTGGCTCATTATGACCAACCACTTCGTGTACATCTTGATCATTGACTTGGACCAAACTTGAGATTGATTCCAAGGGAATTGGGGCTGAACATCCATGATCATCATCCCAATACGCATCATTGTCTAATTAAAAAGTGCACACTTGAGATGGGATCGCTTTCCTCACATTCTAAATTTGGTTGAGGTTCGAATAAACTAACCTCTACCTCATCATTGAGATCCTGTGTGTCATATAAGGAAAGTGTGTCATCATCACTGTATTTGAAAGACACCCATGTTTCTTCCCCATTCTTTTGAACAGTCATTGAGATCGACTCATCGGGGAATTGAACTGTATGCTCATTAATGGAATCCAACTCTTCATTCCAAATTCCAGATTTCGTTAAAAGCGAGTGAGGATCACTTTCCTCGCATTGTATTTCTTGGATTGGTTTGTAGTTGGGATGAGCGAGCTTCCTCTATCCTTTTTCAATGTGCGAATTGAGTGCTTCTAGTGATTTCATCAATTTCGCAACATGCTGGTTTACTTGTTCTGGATCAAAACATGAATCCTCTTGGATCGTTTCTGGTTGGATCTCAAAGGTATGGGATCCAAGAGAATAATTATTACAATATGTTGTTGGTTCAACTTCCCAGTTTTGATGATTCCACTGGTTATAGTCATATTGATCATACATGGGAGAATATGATGCTTGATAATAGTCCTCATTCCCATAATTACGATCGTATACGGCCCTATTAACCGATGGAACATAACGTTCTAGTCGGTTCTCAATGTCTGTTCTCGATGGAGAGAAATCTTGAGGTATACGTTGAATTCCACAACCTTCAGGCATTTCCCAATAAAACCTATCCAACTCAGCATATGCATCTACCCACGATTCCATGGTAGAACCTTACTTTGAGTCTAATCCTAGAAGAAAGCAAAATCCTACAGCAAAACAGAAAGTAAAGGAGAAGTTAGAAAGATGTTACCAGAGTAGAAGTTCCTATGTTAAAAACCTGCAAAATAAAACAAAACAAGTTAGTTTTTAAGAATAGTAAGTCTAAGGTTAGAAAAAAAATAAAACCATAATTCTAAAAAAAAATAATAAATAAAGAAATTAGGAAGATATTACCAAATTAGAAGTTTCTATCTCAGAATCCTACAAAACAAGAAAAAAAATAAAACCTTAATTCTAAAAAAAAATAATAAATAAAGAAATTAGGAAGATATTACCAAATTAGAAGTTTCTATCTCAGAATCCTACAAAACAAGAAATAGGTTAGTTTCTAAAAATAAAATAAAAATTTTAACCTAAAGTTAGTAAAATCCTACGACTATGAATTATGATAAGAGAGAATCCTAAATTCAATTTGAAACGAATCAGTCCCCGGCAACGGCGCCAAAAACTTGTTCAGAGAGAAGTTCTGGGGATGCTGCCCCAGATGGACAAGACTGGGCAGGACTAGAACATGTGGCACATGCCTCCACTTGAGCTGTTTGTGGAGGTCCATTATTTAATACCAGAGCATCAACTTTCTTTGTCAGGTTATCAAGTTTGGCGCACAACTCTTGCACGACTCCTATCTCATATATACCACCTCTCTTTTGTGGTTGGGAACTTCTTTCACCTCTATCTGAATAGTCCCATTGCTGAGAGTTTTCACACAAGGTTTCAAAAAATTTCCATGCTTCGGTATCGCTTTTGGTCATGAAAGACCCTCCACTGGTGGCATCAACCATGCGACGGTTCTGGGGTGTCAGACCGTCATAAAAGTATTGCACTTGTTGCCACTTCTCAAAACCATGGTGAGGACATTTAAGAAGCAAGTCCTTCCATCTTTCCCAACATTCATGAAAGTGCTCGCCCTCTTTTTGTGTGAAGTTAGTAATTTCTCTACGGAGGGCATTGGTTTTGTGAACGGGGAAGAACTTATTTAAGAACTTCTTAGACAGTTGGTCCCATGTAGTGATAGTTCCAACTTCTAGAGAATTCAACCATGCTTTCGCCTTATCCTTCAATGAAAAAGGGAACAGACGTAGGCGGATTGAATCGTCTGAGAAGTTTTGGAACTTAAAAGTGGAGCAAATGTCTAAGAATTCTTTCACATGATGATATGGGTCCTCCTTGTCCAATCCATAAAAGGATGGCGAGCAATTGTATGATTCGCAGGTTTAAGTTCAAAGTGTCTTTTGCCAGAAGTGGTTGGCAACACTATGCATGAAGGCGCATTAAATTGGACAGGAGCTGAATAATCTTTGAGAGCCTTAACTTCGGTCTCAGTCGCCATTTCAACAGAATTATTTCTCAATCTTTCACGCAGTGTTCTTTCTATTTCAGGATCAAACGGTGCTAGTTCTTTATCTAGAGATCTACGTCCTAGCATACACTAAGTAACAACCTAAGAGAAAGAAAACTAGAACTAGAATTTATGCTATTAAAAAAAAACAAATTAAAACTATGTAAGTGAGAATGGGAAGAAAGAACCCGAAAAAGGAGATGATTGGTGTTAAGAAGCTTCTCCTCACTTAGTAGCTTTCTTCCTCTATTCCTGTAAACAAAAAAAAAAAAAAAAAACAAATTTAGGTTTCCTAAAATAATGATAGAAAAATCCTAAGTAACGGTTAATTTCTAAAAATAAAAATAAAATAAAAAATAAAATAAAATTAAAACTTTTAACCTAAGCTAGTAAAATCCTAAGCTATGAATTATGATAGAGAGAATCCTAAATTTAATTTGGGAGCATGTCCCAAGAAATGGCCAAAAACTTGTTCACTCCCAAGTATAGGGTTATGATGTAGTAATAAACTCGGTAAGATCGAGGTCGAATCCCACGAGGACTGGTTGTCACAACTCAAATCTAAGACTCTCCTTAACTAATCCAACAAATAATGGTATGAACTACTAAGCACAATTCTAAAAAAAAATAAAACAATTAAGAACAGGAAGAAAATTCAATCGAGAGAGAGCACTAGGACTTTCGAATCCACCCCTAATTATCCTAACCCTTGTTTTGTCTGTTGATTCACCTCGACCTTGATTGATACCACTTAAATAGAGAAAGCACAATCTGTGTCCTAAATCGGAGCATACATGTTGTCTAATTCCTTTAAGCAATGCCATGAACAATACATCCCATGTCCTTGGTCGGGCACATGGTATGCAAAATTCATTAAAGCACCCTGTTCCTTCCTCTATAGGAAACACCGTTTCTTGATCGACCCAAGCACTGTAATAAGCATCCAAACAACATCCATCTATACTTTGGTCAAGTTCATAGATGGAGAAGTATGGAATTTAAACCCATAAAGCCCACTCGGAGAAAGAAACAAATTAAATAAAATTCAAAGTAAATCAACCAATACAAGAGCGATCAAATTAAGGGCTTCATCTCACCTAGTGAGAGATTAGTTACCCATAAAATCCATAAAAATATTAAATAAAATTCATAAACTAAAATTCCAAACCGAACAATCTCTCTCTCTTTCTCCTTCTCTTCCTTCTCTTTCTCCTCTCCCTGGCTCTGGATCTCCAATTTCCTGGATCTCAATTCCTCTCCCACGTCCAAAACTTCCCTTTTATAGCTGCTTTGGATGGAAATTTGGAATCGGGTGGCAAGATGAGTCGTAGACGGACTCGAAGTGTAATTTTTCGCAGCCGTGATCGGTGGGCCCCACGAGAGGTGTTTTCGGAAAATCTACCCCGTCCATTGGATTCAGGACGAAATTTCAGTCAAGAATGGATGATTTTGAAGGTCCATCGGCGTGGCCCACAGAAGAAATCTCGAAAAGATCAGTTTTGAACGTCGTCGAGCAGCCTGTTTGTGGCCTCTGTACCGCACACGTGTGTACGCATGGGAGTGGAAGATCAGCATGGTTTTGTAGTTCTCGTGGCCCTCTACAAGATGGACAGCTCAGATCAGTCGTACGGGCGACGTGTGGGGCCCACAATCAGCCGCAAAAACGGCCAGCGAATCACGTTACGCGGGGACGCAACCGGAGACGTGGACGCTGTCTGCTCCTGGTGGGGCCCACTCCATCATTTTTCAAATAAATCCACTCCGTCTATTGGACAGAGGACGAAAAAACGACTAAGAATACCCAATTTTTAGTTATATTTGTGGTGGCCCACGGAGTTTTGAACTCACCGTCCAACCTGCGTTTGAATTGGATGGATTCTGATCATCGTTCCCTCTCGCAATTTCGCCACCTAGGCGAGGGCAAATGCTGACCTAGGGAACGAATGAACGGCTTGGATCGTCCATTTGGGCGATGTGTGGGGCCCACTACCGAAGACCGGTGCCGGCTCTCGCAGGCGCTGGAAGCAGAGAGGGAAGAGCGCGAGTCAGCGCGTTCGCTGACCGAGGCAGCGGTGCGGTGCGGTGCGGGAGTGCACCGCCTGTGCACTCCCTCATGTACACGTGGGGTCCCCTGTATTGTATTTGTAAAATCAAATCCATCCATTTGCTGTAGCTTCTAGTTTAAAGGGTTGACACCAAAGTTGAAGTACTTCCAGATATCAGGTGGGCCTGAAATGATGATTTTAAGGGCTGATCTGACCGTTGGGACACTTTCATAGTGATCCAAGAGCTGAAACTTGATATGTACGGTTAATTTATTGCCTTCATCTCGTTTATGAATTTTTGAACTGATCGGATGGCGGAAAACATGTGATCTTGCATTCTGGACCCTTTTCGGGCCCCTTTGGCTTGCTTTCTTCAAATCCCAGGCGTGTAAAATCGTCACCATTGATTCTCTGGAGTTCATCCCGTGCTCTGGTGGCTTTGGAGCGCTAAATTCATATTTTTAACATCAATTTCCAATTCACACTCCTGATTTCATCCTGTAATAAAAACACGAGTAATATACTCCATTAATCCTTATTATGTACGTAAAATTAGGCAATTGCTGGGGTCAAATATGCAATATTCGACCCTGATCAGCAACGTGCAATGAAGATAAGGAAATAAAGGAATTTCAAGGTGTTGATTGGTAAGTTAAAGGGTAAAAAGGGTGGATGTACTAACAGAAGATTTGAATAAGAATAGTTTAGTTGAGAATACAACCTGAATGGATTGGAAGGACATAACAGAATTAGAAAGCTTAGATTAGCTGGGATTAGTGCTTCAATGACGATGATGATAAACATACATACGTCATCCTCATCCTCATTATCATCATCAAAGCATTTAGTCCCAATTGATTGGGTCAACTACATGAATCATATTATGCTATGCCACTCCACCAAGGAACATATCTTCAGTTAAATTATCGGCTTTCAAATCATTTCTTCTTACCTGCACGTTTAAGACTTATAGAACTAAAAATTAAATCAAATGGAAATTGAAATGGACCACACCATGGAGAACAATTGAGAGGGGGAGCACAACTAGGTTTTGTTGAGTCCACCAAGTTGAATGTAACCAAATTAAGTGATCGAGAAAAATATTACATATAAATTTAGAGATAGGTGAATGTAGTGGAGTTGTATACCTTTATAGTTTTGTGAAATTTCTGTATAAGAAAATTATGAATGAAATAACTAAGAACAAATACATTCAACGAAAGTCATGAGTAACATCGATGAGTAATATGAGGTAAAGTCGACCAGGAGGATTTTCAAGTGTAAAAGATAAAAATAAATGGCAAAAAGACAGATAAAAGGCATAAAGGGACATTGGTGGAGGTACTAGCAAAAGATTTAATCTTTGATAATGTCATATATGAAGGTCATAAAAGGGTAAATAAAAGGCCTAATGGGACATGGGTGGAAGTTGTAACAAAATATTTAAGCACATATATGGCTTAACTAAAGATACAGTTTAGGAGTAAATTAGTATAAGTTAAAAGTTTTAAACGAGCAAGCCACTCATCTGTGAATAAAGTCAAGATGTGTGCCTCTGTAATTTTGTGAAATCACCTTAAGTACCTTACTAAGCCACTCATCGGATAAACCCGACTAGGATGAAGTGATTGAGAAAGATGTCGCTTGTAGATTTAGAGCATGGTGAATAAAGTGTATGTGTCCTTATGAAATTTTGTAAAATTACCTTATACTAATAAAACTGAAAGAGAAATTTTATATGATGGATAGAAGACTGGTCATGACATATGGGGCAAAATATTGGACAGTTGAGGAATAACAAATTCATAGAATGAGCAAGGTTGTTAAATCAAATAAACTCACATAAGCCATAACCCTGGGTTGATTGCTTATGCCATCACATGATCGCTTATGCGATCGCTCAAGCTGATAGTTTTTTTAAAATTAAAAACTTCAAAAAAATCTATTAAAAAAAGCTGTCTAATTATTATGTATAAGGATTTTAGATGTAATCCAAGCTCTCACTTGGATTTCAAACCCTCTCTTTGAGGGGATTTGAACCCCCTTGGATTTGAAACTCTTAGTTACTTTATGGTGCGAAACAACCATAGATTTGAAATCCCATCAAATCCCCCAAATCCATAGTGCCAAACGGCCCCTTACACTCAGACCAGAGACTAGTACTGTGAGACTGAGTCTCCAAAGATAAAAACATTGAAACCTTTGGTTTTATAACCACGGTAATATGGGTGGCAATAGGCTAGGTTAGAGTCCATCTGTGCCTAATCAAGCCCAATTTTTGGGTCTATACTTGAGTATGTCTACAAAGATTAAAAAATTGGCATGTCTTTAGCCTTAACGGGGCTTCAATTGAAAAGGCTAGGAAATCCATTCATTTGCAAAAACAGAAAAGGACACGTTAAACTTTCACGCTTAAAATTCAGGCCAGGCATTCAACCGCGAGGGTCGGTTGATCTAGCCTTCTTAGAGGTGTGGATTTCAGGTTGAGTGAAGCAGGGGTGTCTTGAACATGACCCATTTAATATTTGAGTATGTATCTTGGCTCCAAACCAATGCACGGAAATCTACGTTGCGTTGGGCCTATGTTGGTCCAAAACAAAATAAGTTGACCCATTTATTTATTTAAGGGGTTGGATCCCGACCCAACCTATGCATCTCATGCATTGGTCTTTAAGCCAAGTATGAAAAGCATAGGGAGGATTTCACACCAAGTAAAAGAAGAATACAAAAGGGAAACATAGAGGAGGGAGATTGGCTAATAAAGAGGGTTATTAGTATTTGCTACAATTAATAATAAGAGAGAAGAAGCTGGAAAGGACATTTGAATTTTAATATTTCTTTTATATATAATTCAAAATTTTAATAACAAGCTAATGGTAGTTAACCATTTATAATTTCCTCACTTTCTTTAAGCAATGTATCATTTACTCAATGGATACAATTTGTTTATAGACCTACTTCAGTTTTTCTGGGTTTGGGTATGCCGTTGGTTGTGTTCATTGACTGCAACTTGGGACTTCAAATCCAAGGGCTGGCATTAGAAGTCCATGCAAGCAAGGCAGATGAAAGAACCATGTTTATTTTGTGAGGTCCAGTGGACCCTACTTCTATTCATTGTAAATCACATGACCACTTTGTGGGGTCCATAAACATCACATAACGGCGAGGGAAGCGAAGAGAGGTGAGATGAATCGGGTGTCTAGAAGACGACCATCCTTTCCCTCTGTGTGAGGGTACGCGAAACTACAGAAAAATTAGAAGACAATGCATCAACAGTCGATTGGGAAGGTTCGTTCGTTTAAGCCCACATGCAATCCCCTCTCCATAAGCATGTTTACATGCAGCATGCGTGCCAGCGTGGCAAATATATTTTACATTTTGGAAAGTGCATGTAAATGGGACGCCGATTGCCTCTGGGAATATCCTTGAGCATGACATGGCCCGGTCCACCGTGATGTACGTGCTGTCAATCCATTTTTTTCAGCTCATTTTAAAAGCTCAAATAGATCATAGCACAGCGTCATCATTAAAAACTTATGGGAGGCTACCCAAGGTTTGAAACAGGCAGATATTTGTAACATCACTTTATACAATTTATCTCTGTTCATACCTATCATCCAAAGCAATACGCAGAATATCAAAGTTTCTCCAGTACCAAAACGTCTTGGATTGAGATGGGGTATACCGAGGGACTGGGGCCACGGTGATGTTTGTGTCATATCCACTCCATCCATTCACTTCACTAGTTCATTTTAGGTAGGACGAGCCTAACCATAAAGGAGATTCAAAATTCATACCACTGTTGGAAGCTTTTTAGACCCACTTTTATTTCATCCAATGCATTCATAAGGTGATAGATGCATGTTCCAAAATTTCCGCGCCTTCAAGAAGTTAAAAACGGTGGGTTTCCTTTCTCAACTATTTTCCATAGTGTCTTACTTTTGTGCCAGCTCAGCGCGGCTCAAACTCATTTTCGAGCTCAAAGAATCAGCTCGACTCAGCTCGAGCTAAGGGCCTGTTTGGCCGGCTGAATTAGATGGGCTTAGGTCGGATGGAATTGCATATGATCCTGTGCCAATTCCAAGGATTGGGAAGAGTGGAAAAGCTTGGAAGTAGGTTAGATGGAATCGTATTGGGTATTGGTCCCATGCCAATTTCACTCAATGTTAACAAGTTGTGTAGGTTCATTATGATGTGAGGGCTATATGCACACCGTCTACCCATTTTTCGAGATCATTTTATAGAATGAGCCATAGATCTAAATCTCAAGTGGACCCCATTATAGAAAGCAATGGGGATTAAATACTTACCGTTGAAAACTTCTTTAGGGCCACATAAGTTTTGGATCTGCCTCATTTTTAAGTCCATGCCATAAAATGAGATTACAAAACAAATGAACGGTTTAGATATAACACATGCATTATTCTCAATAGTTTTAAATGATGGTAGGTATATCTTTTCAATGTACTACTGTATCACAAACAAAACAGCGAATTAAGCTTATCCCATGGAGCCAGGAACAATCCCTGCCATGGTAATAATTATGGTTTTTTGAATCCCATCCCACCTAATACTTTTCAATGCAACTGGGCTGTTTGGCCAGCAGATCCCACGGTATTAGGAGGGATGGGATCAGTTTTAAGGTAATGATGATGGTGTTAGTGGATTGTCTTAAGATCCATGGGATTGCTTATATCCCGGGACAAGTTCACTGGGTCTGTTTGGCATGCCGTGTATATCCCGGGATTTTACCTTCCAATCCATCCAACCAAGGGATGAGATCAATTTTAAGGTAATGATGGTGATGTCAGTGGATTGTCTTAAGATCCATGGGATTGCTCATCAGGACAAGTTCACCGGATCTGTTTGGCTCGTCACGCCTATCCTAGGATATTGCCGATCCCATCCCTCCTAATGCCATGGGATCTGCTGGCCAAACAGGCCAGCCGAATTGAACTTTTTCGTGTCAGAGCTCGGTTCATGTACCCGGTGGTGTTTGGTCTCACACCTTCCGCTGACCTGTAAAAGGTTTGAAATTTACATATAGAGGATACAACACAAACGGATGCAGATTAAGCACTAGGCATCTTTTTTTGAACTAAGCACTTGCAGGGGTTTTGAGGGCCACTGTAATGTATGGGTTATATCTACACCGTCCATCCATTTTACCATATCATTTTACTACATAAGCCCAACCACAAGGCAAATCAAAAGCTCAAGTGTAACACACCACAGAAGCAGTGAGGATAATAATGCCCATCGTTGAAACTTTTATAGAACTAACCATGATGTTTTTTTACCATCTAACCTGGTAATAAAGTCAGATAGATATGGATGAAGGGAAAACGAATATCAGCTTGATTCAAGACTTCTCAGCCTCTAAGAAATTTTCAACGGCAGTAATTTAAGCCCTATTGTGTGGCCCAATTGAGTCTTGGATCTGCCTCATTCTATGGTTCATTTGCTAAAACGATATGGAAAAATGGATGGACGGTGCGGATAAAACCATACATAACAGTGGCCCCAAGCCTCTGCATGTGCCTAGCAAACACGCTGAGAGTAGAATAAATAAACGTCGCGTGTCGGAATAAAAGTAAATAAAAAACCGAGAGAGAAGGTAACTTCCTCATTTGCCTTATCGCGTCGTTTCTTCTTCTCTTAGAACGGACAGGCAGACGGAGGGAGAGGCAAAGACCGACGGACAGAAAGAGAGAGAAAAAAAGAAGAGATTGTTGG
This sequence comes from Magnolia changhungtana, assembly GCA_030180095.1. Taxonomy (NCBI): domain Eukaryota; kingdom Viridiplantae; phylum Streptophyta; class Magnoliopsida; order Magnoliales; family Magnoliaceae; genus Magnolia; species Magnolia changhungtana. The sequence goes on from JASAUF010000349.1 coordinate 208,193, forward strand.
AAAGAGCAGTTAGTGAGGGTGTGATGAGATGAGGGAAGGCGTCTTGATATGGCGTCCCATCCCTTCCTTTCAAAGGCCTTCCACTTGCACTTTCACTAGAGCATCTGTTGAAGAACCAGATTCTTTTGTTATCAAAAGGAGAGAGAGGATATTCCCTTTCGCATCTCTTTCTGTTGAGAAGAGAGATGAAACCAAGGACTTCCCTCCCCCATCTCTTCAACAACTTTTCAAGCATCCCCTTTCTCTCCTCGCTTTCGTCCCCAGGGAAGTCGCCCTCTTCACGGCTGGTGCCATCGCTGGCGCTGCTGCCAAAACCGTCACCGCCCCCCTCGACCGTGTCAAGCTTCTCATGCAGGTTTCTCAATTCATCAATTTTCCTATCTCCACTTATCTTTTTTTTTTTTTTTTACCAAATTTTACTGCAAGCTCTCGAGCATTGATTATTGTAGCCTTTTCTTTTGTCATTTCCATGAACGGGTTTTCTTCCGACTGCAGAATGGCGTTGGTCTTGATGTGTTTTTGCCTCTTTCCTTTAACATGCTTAGCCATCATTTCTATCCACAAGCGAATCAAATGTAAAGCATTCTGTTTAATATAAAAAAGAAAAGGAAATGTACCCATATTAATAATGGTCTTCCTGGTGTTCTTAATGAGCAAGTATCCCTCAAACTGCATTTATGCTACTTCCAAGTTCCATCCGATAGTAATGTAATTTCAATTTCAGGCCCATGCCCCAAATATGAATGATAAGGAAGGATATCACAATTTAAGTATTCCACTTCAATTAAAATGTTTGTAATTCTATTTGATGGCTTATCTGAATGGCATGCTCAATTAATTCATTTCTTGAGGAAATCTCTGTTACATTCTCTCACTTTTGCTTTTTGTACTGCAGTATCTTATTTTCTTTCTCTTTGTGTTTCACGTTACTTATGTTTCATTTCTGGATATGGATATGCTACAGATTTCAAAATAATGCTGGTTTTGTTTAAAATAGAGTCAGTTTCCCTTGTAGTGTTTTTCTTTGCCTCTGACGATAAGGGCCATTCCCAATTGCCTATTTTCTCAAAGTAAATCTTAATTTCATATCCTTTTTTTTTTTTTTTTTCCAGAAAGGAAATGGATTAAGAGGGTAAAAGGGGATGGGAAGGTTTGATTGGGCTTTAGATAATAAAGATCGGCGAAATTGGATGGTAAAGTGATGCAGGACATGAAAATTAAATCTGATATGTGAGATTTCAGGCTTAAGATCACGTTAGTTCAGAAACAATTACACAAATTCCATATCCCACATGAAAATTCAAATATTCAATTAAGGGGAATCTATGCGGGTCTAAGCCTACACATGATAGGGCTGAAACAATAAAAATTATGAACCAAACGATACTCAAAGATAAGAAATAATCATCCACACATGCATAGTAATCAGCCCCTAATCCAAGGGATTCAGAAATTCCAATTCGGAGAACCCTATAGTAAGAAAATTGGCAAATAACTTAGGAAAAATATAATCTAGGTCTAGGATTCATGAAAAACGGCTATGAGAGGATAAAAGAGGATAAAACCTGAGTTAAAAGACGATCCCGCGTATGGACAGCGGGCCTGGGGCGCTCGCACGTGCGTAGGTACCCGGCTGCACGTGCGAGGGGGCGTCGTTTGCAGAAAACCTATCCTTGGCCCTGGTCGGCCAGGGGGATACTCCAAAACCTTGAAGTTTCAAGTCGATCTGGGCTATAGCTTGTGTGTGGTGCTCTGCCGAAGTTTCAGCTCGCTTGTGGGCCGAAATCTGGAAACCTGCTGTAATGAAAAAATCTGATGCAACAAAAGGGATGGTGGAGGAAGATGGAAAAAAAGATGATGGAGGATGGTGGTGAATCTGGATTGATGTGACTTCGCACCACGGTAGTTAGCCCTTTGAAAAGGGAGGGCTTCGCACCCACTTTTGAATTCTTCCACAACTCACGAAGAGAGCAAAAAAATAAAGCAGGATTTTTTTTTTTATTAACTTCGATTAATCCAAAAAACTACAAGGGATGCCTATTTATAGGGAAAATCTTATACCCCAAAGCTCGCACCATGTGCGCAACCCATTACTTGGCGATGAAGTAAACTAAAATAAAAACCAAACAGAGAAATTTAAAGCGTTCACAATTTTCTAAATAATAACAATAAGCTAAACTTAAAATATGAACTCAATCTGACGAGTGGGCTACGATCATGGGATCCCATGACGGGCTTTTCTTGACTATCGGGCCCACTTTTTTTTGAACCAAAATTTATCTTCTAGCTAGGAGGCCATCCCTGGACGTCGTCATCGAGCCAAATCGATGGTGGGATCCTCCTCCTGCGTACGTACGTACGTACGTAGGGGTGGTGGTATGCGGGCGTGTGTGTGCACGATGTCTTCATCATAAAGCCTACCCCAAATAGCTTGGACGAGGTTTTTAGGATGATGACTATATATCTTTTTATAAATATAGTTTTTCATTAAGCAAGATCTTTTGTTGCTCATGAGAATTGCAAAATCTCACTTTATTTGTATTCCCACTGTAAGATTGTTAGAAATCTCAGTACAAAGTTTGGTGACATTAATTCAATTAGCCAAAATTTACTTTCCTCCTTAATTGAGTTAATTGGAAGATTGGATGGCAATGACCATCTGGATGTTGAGAACAGTCTCCCTAGAAGCCTCAGCATTCCTTTGCACATTCAACCCCCTTTCATCTCAACAGGTAGGGATTAGACACTCCACCTAATATGGGATGGCCAGATTAATTGACCTGGTTAATATTCAAGAAGGTCTAATTTTTTATTCTATAAATTTGTAGGAATTTGGCTAAGTGCCTTCACCTCAACCCAATTGGTAATACAAGGATATTGATGTGGATGAGTGGCAAGATGAGGAAGAATATAATAAAAAATGAATCCCTTAAGAGGGAACTTAGGAGAAGCACAAATAGGTAATTAGATGAAGAATCCTTTTACTTTATTTTATTTGGTGTTGATCACCTAAGAGGAGTGTTGAGCACCTGTTTCGTGTGGTCCTATTTCGTCCCCCCTAAGACAGCAGCTTTTGGGTGGCTCGTCCGTCAGAAGAAAGTGCTCACCGTGGATAATTTGCAGAAAAGAGGGATGATAATCCCAAATATATGCATCATGTGTATGCAAAACGGAGAGTTGGCTTATCACATTTTCTTGCATTGTCCCTTCTTGGGGAAAATCTGGGCACATATTATGGGCTGTTTTCAAATCTTGTGGAGCCTCCCATGCTCTATTGATCGGTGTCTGCTTGCCTGCACGGCGCTGGCTTCGCTCATCCAAAGAAGGCACTTTGGAGAATGGCTCTCCTTGCTACATGGTGGGCAGTGTGGGTAGAAAGGAATGCAAGGTGCTTCGACAACTCCAAGAAATCGGTGGAGGCAATATCCCAAAGATTTAGATCAATGATTATCGAATGGGCTTCATTGTTTCAAGCCCGTGGGGCTGTAATCTGGAATTTGTTGGAATATAATTGAGTCACTGCCTCGGCGGCCCTTTTTTCTGTTTGTCTTTTCTTTTTCTTTGTGTTGTTGGTGCTTTTGCTGCGGTTTTAATAAATTTTGTCATTTTTCAAAAAAAGGAAAAAAAAAAGGTAATTAGATGAAGAAAAGTAGACAGATGGTTTAGCCATGCGCAACAGAGGGTAAAAACTGCCCTAATTAAAATGAGTGAGTTGTTTAAGTTGAAAGCCCTAAATGGCCAAAGGGGAACGCCCAAAAGTACATTGGTGGAGTTAGTAAGAAAAGATTTGAGGACCTATTGTGTAACTAATGATATGATCCTTGATAAACAGGATTCGTGTAGCTGACCCTAGCTAATGGGGATAAGGCTTAGACAATGATGATCATGACCACCTTGGCCTCAACCTCAACCTCAACCTCAACCCATCGTAAACACAATCTTAACTAGAACCAAATTAAACCTCAAGTCTAACCCAAAAAGCTCATCCAAACGTCCCTCAAATCCTTTTCAAACCCAAATCAAAGGACCTACGAAAGTATAAGAGTTGTGGGACCCAATCCCATCTAGTTGGGGCCCACAACCATTTTATTTTTTGGAGTTTTCCCTGGGAAGAGGAGAAGCTTTTTATGCTTTCCAGGCATTTATTTTTAACATATTCCATGTATTTAACAACATAATGCCCAAATACAATTAACTTTTGGTGAATGAACCATTTTCCAACTCACTCAGCAAGTCCTACTAGATCAGTAGCCTCATCTCAAAGACTTCCTTCAGATCATTTCAAACTTCAACCCCACCTTAGCATGATTTTGTAATAGATAGGAAGTAGACAGGGAGATCAGCGAAGGCCACCTTCAAGAGTGTAACTCTAACTAGAAACAGTAGAAAGTACCTACCTTCCCAAACTGCAAGCCTAATTCTACATTATTCAATAATTGGCTCCCATTTTTGAGGAGTCAAGCTTCTTGGGAGAGTCTGAGGTACTTCAGAGTCTTGTCACTCTCCGTTTGCCCTAACAATGGCTAATGACGATTATGATTTTGGAACAAGCTGTCCAACAGATAATTAGATATTTATTATTTTTATTATTATTAATTTGGTCACTGTTTTATTGAAAGATATATAAGAAATGTACACCAAAAGAAAACAAAGTGGGCCAAACAGCCTAGGAAAACAAAACACCAGATTTAAAAGATTTGATGCAACCAGCCTAAATGCTATAATATCCATTTTTTATCTACTGGAAACCACATCTGGCTGCTTGCATTAGTTATGAAAGCATCTATCATTCCTTTCAGCCTAGATAGCCCATAGACCGGCAAGAAGAGTGAGCCCCCACAGCTTCCTCCCCATTTGACCCACACCGCCACCATGCCAAGCGAGAAACATCTTGCTAATTTCTTTAGCACCACCAAATGCACCTAGAACAGACTGAGAATTCTATTCTGGATCTTCTTGGCAAATACATTATGAAGAAAGAGGTGGTCAATGGGCTTTGCATCTCGCTGATATTTGGATTATCTGTGATAAAAGTATTAACTATACTTGCTTAGAAGCCTGCTTAAAAACAATAGCACTGTTGATGTATCGTAGTTGGTTGCAATTCTATCATTACTACAGGAAGGGCCCCAAAATCTAATTCCCAAAATCTGATGGAGAATGAAACTAATAGCTTCTGGGGTTAAGTGAAAAGGCAACTGGAGTTCCTCCTAGCGTTGGCCAATGGGAAAGGGAAAAAAATGTCATTGGTGCATCCCTGCTGAGCTTAGAAAATGCAAGACAATGAGAAGCCATGCTAGAATCAACCCCTTCATTGTAAGCTATTACCTATTTTCTCCAAAAATCTGAAGGAAATGGTCATTCAACCCCATGATTTGATGAGGTTCAATCTGTGAATCATGCCTTTGAACCTAAATCAGTAAACATTGACAAATTCATTCATCACCATTCACATTTTACCACCATGTTATCAGGGACTTGTATGCCCTTCAGAAAGCTACTATGGGAGCGGGAGTTGAGAGAGATCATCACCTTTGGGGCACTTCAGGTTAAGACTTTAGCAAGAACTAAATTCCATCTACCAAAGCAATGGATATGAATTGGAGATATTGTATGAGTTATCTGATTTTAGCATTAATTCCACATGGAAGTGATAACCAAATAGATTTGTTGACAAAAGGAACCCGCTCATAGTAGCCAAGATATCCTCGCAAGTGTATCCGGAGAACTCTTGGAGTTGGATCATGGAGAAACAAACAATGTTGAGGTGGTTATACCTGTTGATGTTGGAAGTGATGTAGGTCCACAGCCCACCACAAGGCCTAGCATGTGCTGATTTTGGGCTATTTGCTGCAAAATTTGGGGGCTAAATGTCAGAGATCACATTTGCTATTTGTGGAAGATGGTGGTTCATGTGGAAGATAGGATTGAAGATTTTTGGGATATTTTGTAGATTTGTGTTTATTATTTTACGCCAAATCTTTGTTGTTGGGATGTTTATTGTCTTAAATTATATAGATTGATTTGAAATCAATCTAATAGTTAGGGGGTTTTCTTTAAAGATTCACAGGGATATTCTTAAGTGTTTATTTGGGGGGGGAGGGGGGGGGGCGTAAACTCAAGTATTGTAAGAGAAGAAATTTCATATCAATAAAGTTATTTCTTCCTCTCACTCAAGTATTCTTGTGGGTGTACTCTTATCCATTTCTTTGCAATTTGGGTATCGAGATCTCATTGACTCGATAACCGGATTGCACCAGGAACTCGTTATCTCAATTTGTCGGCAGAGGATCCATCCAACCAGATATCTTTTTCCATAAATAATGCTATTTTGATTTTCTCAGTTTCCTTGCAACTACTAAACTACTTGTACTGCACTTGGTAGCCCTTCTCCATTCATAGTTCTTACTGCAAAATAATGCTGCTTTAAAGGAATTTTGAGTCAAATTGCGTCTATGAGGAATAATATGATACACGGTTTGCATCTTTGCGCCATATACATGGTTTCCGGTTTTAACAAGCGGGACCCAATGGGTTCGTAATCTATAGATAATTGGACTTTCATTCCCACGGTGGATGGAGAATGCCCCAAAATCTCTTAGATTAGTAGATCCCAATGGATAATATTAGGATATCCTTCAGTTGAAATTGGACCATTATTGTATTTTTCTTCTTTACCATCTCTGTGTTGGTAACAAATTGAAAGGTTAAGAATGTCCTATCAAGGAGATTTTTTAGGCATAGTACATGCCCTGTGGAACACAACTGATCTGGATTCCAATCCATGGCCCCCACCCATCAGAATATTTTGCAAAGATGCAGGCCACGTAGCGTTATAATTGCTCTTTTTTCCGTGTAGTTTTCTCGTAAGTTTCGAGGTTTGCAATTTCCAATTGCGTACTTTCCTGATGCAAGGTTTCTTAATGCAGCTCAGAGATCATTCTCTTACCCCTCTTATCTTTGTTTGTTTTGCATACCTTTTTTCGTTTCCTTTTATTTATTTTTATTTTTTGTAACAAGTGAACCTCTGTATTTTGTGAGCATAACAGAGAAATATGAAGCAAAGAGTGAGTCTTGGCAAAGCTCGTCAAAGTTGCACATCTGGCATGTAATGCCAAGTTCTTAGAGAGATCTATTTGACACTATAATTTGCTACATCAGAGCCACAAATGATGTAGTAACTTTCTAAATTAATTTTTTCTTTTGCAGACCCATGGGTTGCGGGTTGTGGAAGGGAGTACAAAGAAGGGAATTGGTTTCATTGAGGTATGCTTAGGTCTTTCTTTGTGTTATATTGTCTGCAATAGCTATTGAGAACTATTTGAATTCTATTTTATTTGGTTGAATGTAGGAAATCCAGTTATTACCTTTTGCGGTACACATCGGACCCAACAGTTCAACTCCTTTGAACTAATTGATTTTTGGCTTTGGGTTTTGTGATCCTTTGTGGTGTCAAAAACATGGCATTTCTACATCTTACTTGCAGGCAATGTTTTAAATATCATTATCGTGTAATGTATCACATCCTTGGGATACAGATAAATGTCGGTTTTCGGCTTATCGCATGTGATATGTCGGTTGTATCGCGTAATGTATCGCTGTTATTGGGAAACATGGGAACATTGGGAAATTGGTCAAATGTTTCAATGAAACTTCAGGGATTGTTGAAAAAGACATCAATACACACTTAGAAATGAAAATATTACCAAAAAAAAAAAAGTGCACATAATAGGGGTTTCCTTTATATGGGGTCCTAATATATGTGTTTTCCAACTGAACTGATGGAAGTATATTCAAAGTCTATCATATAATTTATAAACGTAAGAGGGCATGTATAAAAAGATAAGCAATACATTCAAAAGCAAAAGAAGAATCACTAGATCAGCTTACATATATGTTTAATTTTGTTTTTGGATACAAAGATTGCAACTGAGTTGTGAGAAATTGAGAATTTTTGTTTTTTTCTCAAATTTTCGTAACTTGACCCATCTCCCCCAAATCTCGAAATCAAAGTTCAAAATCCATAATTTTTCATGGAAAACATGAAGAATCATATATTTGTAACCATTTGACACCGGTTTAATGTGATTTACAACAAAAGCATAGATTAAAAATTGAAAATGCTCATTGGATTGAATATGTGGGATATATCGGCGCTACCTGTGCGTTTCGTATCGCATAGGTGGGATACAACATATATCGTGGGATATATTGATTGATATCGTTGATATTTAAAACACTGCTTGCAGGAGCTGGAGGTGGAAATCACCTTTCTTTAAAAAGTAGAACTTTAAATTGTCTAGGAATCATCCAAACTATTATGTTTAAAAAAAAATAAAAATTGAGAGGTGTTGTATGTCTAAATTATATTCTCTGATTATTAACCGATATGCTTATATAAAGTTAAAGCTTTCTTAATTTTTTTGCAAAAAATACGATTGATTTTAAGAATCTCAAAATAAAAGTCATATGAATTGTTATCTTTTTCTTGGTGGCAAAATGGGGTCTCCTATATATAGGCATGCTCACCTACGCACGTGCGCGTACCTTTGCACACGTGTCATGGGCTGAAAATCTGAACGGTCCATGTGATGCGGCACCCCATGAAACTCCTGGGATCCAATTTTCACCCTGATCCAAAACTTTGGTGGGCCATAGCAAAGAGAAATGCAAATCAAGGGAAGAAATTGTTTTCTTTTGCCATGGCCCACCAAAGTTTTGGATCAGGGTAAAACGTTGGGCCTTAGGGGTTTCATGGGGTGCTGCATCACGTGGACCATTCAAATTTTGGGCTCACATCCCATGTGATGAGTTCTCGTGAGAACTCGTGAGAACTGGTGCACAATTGAGCATATATATATATATATATATATATATATATATATATATATATATATATATATATATATATATATATATATATATATGAGTCATGCTCACACACAACTAGTTGGACATTACGTTTTCGTCCAACTAGCCGTGCATTTAATGAAAACTTTCTTCCTAATTAATGTAAATGTTTCCGTTGCCTGCTATTCTTTTTTTTTTTTTTTTTTTTTTTTTTTTTTTTTTAGCTTAGAAAAGTGGCAACGGCTTAGGTGGGCCATCATGGTGTTAATGTAGAATCAACCCAACCATCACATATGTCACTCCATTTTAGATTAAGATCTCAAAATTTATCCCCATTGGTAGTTTTAGAGGACCACATGATTGGAATAAGTGTACATGGAAAGGTTCACCCTCCAAACAGTTTCCCATAATGTGGCTCACATGAATCATGCATAAACCTGATTTTTGGGACCTATTCTTCCTTTTAGTATGACATCTAATGGTTGGGATAGATTTCACATTTTTTTCATGATTGGCCTTGTAAAAATCAAGGGTGGATGTCTCTCTCCTAATTATTCTCAATGGTGTGGCTCATTTGAATCACGGGTTAGCCTGATTTATTGACATAAGGCCTATTACTTGATTATACATCTAATGGTCAGAGTGGATCTCACATACATATTAGGTATACCCATAAAAAAATAAAATTAGGAGGAAAGTCATGAGGTATGATCTGTTTCCAAAAGACTACTAGTACCCGTAATTTTAGGTATGAAGTTAATGCTCATAACGCTCAGTCCCAGATTAGATACTGAACCCGAAGTGATGTCAACACGTTATGTGGGGCCACAATGATGTATGTGTTGTATCCACACCATTTATCTATTTGGAGAGATCAGTTTAAGGCGTGAGTCAAATAATGACGTATATACAAAGCTCAAGTAAACCCCACCACAGAAAACAGTGGGGACAATGACGCTGATCGTTGACACCTTCATATGGCCTACCATGATGTATATTTGATATCCAACTTATTTATAAGTTAACACAAACATTGGATAGGGGAAAACACAAATATTAGCTTGATCAATGACTTATGTGGCCTCGGGATGTTTTAAGGGTAGGCATTCAATTCCCACTGTTTTCTGTGGTGGGGTCCATTTGAGCTTTGGATCTGCCCAGTGCTTTGTCTCATGTCATAAAGTGATCTCTCCAAATGAATGGACAGTGTGGATACAACACATACATCATGGTGGGGCCTATAGAACGTGACATCACTTCAGCAGGGAGACTCGCTACTCTCAAGTTCAGTAGCTAATCAGTGTCAGTGTTGGCAGAGAAGTAGCGTAATTTAAGGTGGTAATTAATCCTGTAATGCTGGTATTGTCTAAATCGCTGGACGTTAGACCATGTAATCCTAACTTAGACGGATTGGATGTCATATACATATAAAATGTTGAATGTTTTATCTTAATCGCTAGACGTTAGAGCATAGGTTAGATGGCAATAAACATCATGGTAAGCAGTGGAAAGGTTTTAACGATGGGTGATTGTCCCAATTGCTTTATGTGGTGTGGTCCGATTGAGCTTTGATCTACCTCATTTTTAGGTTCATGCCTTAAAATAATATGAAAAAAAAATAATGGATGAATGGTGTGGATATAACACACGTCACGCTGGGCCCGCAGAATTTGCCACGACAACCCAATACAGTTGTGGACAGAGTGGATTTCACATAGAAAGTGTGGTGGACCCCACATGGCTTTGCAATGTAGGAAACTCTACATTCAAGCTCTGTGGCCCACCTAAATTATGGATCAGATAGATATCTGGAATGTACATCTCCTTATGAGAGGCACCTGATGAATGGTTTGGATGGAATGTACCAACATGTTGGGACCGACAAACAAATCTATGGTTGGTGTCCCCTCTGGCCCATTGTTACCTACGTTGTATCTCATCCTAGGTGTTTATTTGGTTGATCATTTTTTATATCAACTGTGCACCACGGAGTGGATGTCATACAGACAACATGGTGGCTCTATGGACGTGCGTAAAACACCTAGGCTCTGTTGGGCCCACCATGCCGTATGTGTAAATCCACTACATCCATCAGGTGGGAAACATTGTTTCAACTGCTCTGATGGGCCACCACCATTGAAAGGCCTAGGATGGGGAAGCGTTAGTGCATGGCCCATTCATTCATGGTGGGTCCTAAGTCACTCAAAAGGGAGAGGGACTCTATCAAATAATGCAATAGTTGGGAATGGGGAGAGTATTAAATGAGAGGAGTACGATTAAATGAAGAGAGAGAAAGGAAGAGGAAGAATATTTACATAGGACATGGGATGACTAAAGAAGCTGTACACATGTGATATGTTCGAGTGATGTGCCACGTATCTTGGAAATTCGGTCTGTCAATTAAATAGGGTCCATTGTAAGCATGTGAAGGAAAAAAATATTATTTTTTATGATCAATATTATGATATCATTTACAATAAAAATGAACTGTTAGAAATCTATTCCAACAGTCCAGATTCAAGTTACATGTGTGCCTCTAGTAATGATGATCATTTACTAATTTTTAGTACATAAAATTTTATTAGTGAGCCTTATTTGATGAACGGGTTAGATCTTATGACACATAATTCTCATCATATTTATGTAAGACTCGATGTCATGTATCCTCACATGTGGTGGATTATACGTGGATGAAAAGATAAATACTTACATTTAATGCACAACTAATTGAACCAATTTAAATGGTCCAACTAGTTGTGTGTGAGCATCTCTCTCTCTCTCTCTCTCTCTCTCTCTCTCTCTATATATATATATATATATATATATATATATATATATATATATATATATATAGAAGGTGATAACTAGTAATATATCCACTCCAGGGAAGCAAAACAACTGGAAACATGTTCGTTAGGAGTTGGAAGCACGGACTTCAGAGAAGGAATTGCAGTTCCTACGAGAATCCCAATTGAAAGCTCAAATTCATAGTTCGAAACACAGGTCTAAAACTCGTTGACTTGACTCGAAACTTGGTTGAGTCCTCAACTTGGCTAGAAATCGAATCGAGTTGCTATGAAACTCACTGGCAAGCTCGACTCAGTTTAGACTTAGCATGACTTGTGGAGTCGGCTTACCTACTCGGTCGAATTGACATCACTTGAACTAAGTCAATTGTCGAGTCGATGCATTTAAAAAAAAAAAACGATATTAAGTAGGAGGTGGGACTCGAACTTACAATCCAAACAGTAAAGGCAACAGTGTTCAACAGTTGGCAAATGCTGCTTTTGTGATATTCCTTGCCTATTTTATACTCATACATTATAACCAATGTTTTAAATATCGACAATATCAGCCGATATATCACATGATATATCCCGCCTGTGCGATACGAAACGCACAAATAGTGCTGATATATCCCACGATATATCTTGTATCCCGTCTGTGCAATATGAAATGCACAAATAGTACTGATATACCCGACATATTCGATTCGGTGAGCGTTTTCAATTTTTGATCTTTCTTTTGTTGAAATTATGTTAAATTAGTGTCAAATGGTTACAAATCCATTAGCTCGTCATGTTTCGCATGAAAAATCATAGAGTTGGAGCTTTGATTTCAATAATAATTGGTTCTTCATGTTCTCCATAATTATTATTTTTTTCGAAATTTTGCTTCGACCAACTGTCAATTGAGACTAATTTCGAGGTATTTAGGAGTATTTGATGAAATGATCATCACATAGACTCTAATTTCGAAATTTGAGTGTAGGTGGTCCGATTTGGGAAATTTTGGGAAAAAATTGAAAATTTCTCAATTCTTCCCAAATTGCTTGCAATGTTGCACTCCAAACATGAAATCAAGCATGAATGAGGGCTGATCTATTGATTTGTCAAGTTCTTGTCAATTTTCAAAAAATAAAAATCATTTTTAATTTTAAAAAACTATTAAAATATTATGTTTTTTGAAATTTCCCTTCAACCAGCTGTCAATTGAGACTAATTTTGAAGTATTTAGGAGTGTTTGATAAAATGACATCACATACACTCTAAATGCTACGCATTCAATTTGAATATAGTTGCATTAGTTCAGTCAGAGACAACACATAGCTTAGGACCCTATACAAAAGAAAACTATTATGTGCACTTCTTTTTTGAGATGTCATAATTTAAAAGTGTGTATTATAGTCTTTTTTAACTGTCCCTGAAGTTTCATTGAAAAATTCAACCATTTTCAAAATGTTTCCCCATGTTTCCCAAAAAGTGCGATAAATTACTAGATACAAATGATATATCCCGTGCGATAACCGATATGTGTATGTATCCCAAGGATGCAATATGTAACGATATTTCGAACACTGATTATAACTACCTATTGTTAATAAAATCCTATTCGTAGTTTAATTATTAAATATTGAGTCAAGTGGAATAGAGTCTTTGAGTCAACCCGACCCGAGTCACCCGACCGGTTCTCAACTAAAGTTGAGTTTCAAGATTTTAAACTATGGTTTGAATCAGGAGCCTGAGGTGAAATGGAAGACTCCTGCAACTATGTTCTAAAGGGTCAAATGGTTTCTCATGATTTTATTTTTGTTTGGCAACTGAGTTTAGTGGAGCACAATGCGTGGAACAAACATTCTCCTTGTCTAACTTGCAGTTTGAGCTTTAATGCTTATTGCTAGGATCTTTCTATCATGCTCCATTGTGTTCAAGTATGTTATATGTCCAAAGCAAATGGTCAATGCTTATGTATTTAGGCTCTTCACGACCATGATTTAAATTTCTATGTTTCTCAAACTCAAGAACATTTTTATCTTCTTCTTAGGTCGATTTTTCTACAAAGCATCAAAAAAATTTCTTATAGGGTTAGCTAATTGGCATAGGTCAGACACGGGCTTTCTGGAATAAGCAAGTGGTTATTCATGTTCATTTGAAGTTCTAGAATTTGGTTTTATGATTCTTATGAGAATGATAAAATTCTCAATATTATGGCTCATTCAAATGCTTTCATCAATATTAGAGAATATAAGATTAGCATTTTTCATTAGTGGCTTCATTGTAGCATTTTTCAAAAGTCTTATCTGGTAACATCAGTTGGTAGAGAATGGATTGATCTCTGAAAGATTTCAAGAGAAACTGATGCTGGAAAAAAGAAAATGATGAATAGAGAGGACTCTTGAAGAACAAGGGATCTTCAATGAAGCACCATAGCTTCAGAACAAATGGTTGGTTATGAAACAATTCATGTGGAGGTGAGGAAAGGAAGTTCTTCTTATGAGTTTTAAGTTTAACTTCCTATCAATCCTCAAATTGGAGTGCTTGGTGAAAGAGATTTATTGGAGGCAATCCCCAAAGACACTCAACAGTGAACACAAATATCTAGTGCTAGATACATAGCATGTGTCTGAGTTGTATCTGTTGAGTTTTGTTTTTGGGGCCTTGGTGCCCTGTTGCGATGTTTTTTTTTTTTTTTTAAATAAAAAATAAAAATAAAATGAGTTCGGCATTCATTTTTTTATTTTTTATTTTTTAAAAAAGGGTCACTACCCTGTTCATATCTCTTAAATATTAAAAAAAAGTCTATAACTGTATCCATGACTATTGATAAGCATGTAACTATGCTTATCAATAAGATTTTCTTGTATGCAACTTTGTGAAGGTTTTTCAACATCTTCTGTCCTTACAATTTCGGTTGGTTCTAGTGTTGATGAAACAAATGAGATTTTGGAACTGGATAAAAAATGTTCTTTGTTTTACTAAATTCAGCTAATCCATCCATTTATTACGAACTATTGTATCACTGCCTGCTTAGCTTATGATTAGTTTCTGTTTAAGAGTCTGTCCTTTTTGCTTTAGATATCTTCCAACCACTCAAACACAACTTTGCCTTTTCAAGCAAGCCCCAAACCTCAGGCGATGGCTAACCTTTAAGCATATTGTACCACTTGTTACCCATTAATGAAAAGAAAAACTTCATATAAGATGTCCATATGGCGTCATTGCAGCATAACGTGTCAAGAATTATCAAGTGTTGTTCACTAGCACAACCTTAAACTGTGAAATTTTAGTTTTGGAGAGCCTTTTATTCTCCAGTCATATTGGCTCACATTTCCGGCAATATAGTCATGTCAAACGTATATCTAACTCTGTGCACTGCAGGCCATCACATTGATTGGGAAGGAGGAGGGTATTAAGGGCTATTGGAAAGGCAATCTACCACAGGTATTTGATATTCCATAGCTCGCCAATTACAGTATGTTTTCATTTTGATGTTACAGTATTTTTATTTATTTATTTCAAATTGTATCAGGTGATACGCATAATTCCATATAGTGCTGTGCAGCTGTTCGCGTATGAATCTTACAAGGTATTAACAATTAAGATAGCTGTAGGTGGAGTGGCTAACAAATTTAATATGATATATTATGGTAATTATTGGGATCGGTATATATATATATATATATATATATATATATATATATATATATATATATATATATATATATATATATATATATATATATATATATATATATATATATATATCAAGACATGTGATCTTTCTTTTGCATTTTTGGATATGGAAACTTAATACAATCTGGTATGGTTTCATTTGGCCTGTCGGAACCAGTATTCAGTTTGCGATGTCCAAGACATGTGATCTATCTTTTGCATTTTGGGATGTAGAAACTTTTCAGAGGGAAGGATGGGGAGCTCTCTGTTGTTGGGAGACTGGTAGCAGGGGCTTGTGCTGGGATGACCTCCACTATTGTAAGTTCTACTAAACTCTCTGGCCTGGTCTCCCTCGTTTATTTATTTATTATTATTATTATTATTATTATTATTTTTTGGGAAACAATGATCACTTTATGAATAAACGGCTGGAGCCAAAGAATACAAATAAAAGAAAAACAAAGAAAAAACAATTACAACTCTAGCCACAAGGCAGGAAACTGATCTATGCCCAAAACACTGAATACACTCGCCCATTTCATGACATTCGATTTTGCCCGATTGAAGACTTCCAAAAGGCACCCTTTCTATTCCTGAAAGACCAACTGTTTCTTTCCATCCAAATGCTCCAAATCTCAGCTAGAAGATAAAGATGCCAAATACGTCCCCCTTCCTCTCTTCCAAGCTCAAAAGAGCTGACCATTCCATGCCACTCCTAACAACATAAAGAAACTATGCCAAATCTTTGTCTCCCTCGTTCTCACCTGCTGCTTCCATTCCAGTACTTTCTTTTCATGCTCACCATTGTAGTGCATGTTTTTTCTTCAGGTCACATATCCTTTAGATGTCCTGCGGTTAAGGTTAGCAGTTGAACCTGGATCCAGAACGATGTCTGAGGTGAAAGCTTTTATGTTCAATAATGTTTCATAAGACAGGCATTTGATTTTTGATTTTTTATTTTTCTAATGCATGTTATTAATGGGTTATTTTTAGGTTGCACTCAACATGCTAAGAGATGAAGGACTTGCTTCTTTTTACAGTGGTCTTGGACCTTCACTTCTTGGAATTGCACCTTACATTGCTGTGAATTTTTGCATTTTTGACTTGTGAGCCTACCATTTCGGATGTTCTTTTATATTTATAGAGGAGGTGACCAAAAATCAAAGCCAATCTGAAATAGCATTCGTTGGTATGTAAAATGCTAGGGTCAAGAAATCTCTACCAGAGAAGTATCAAAAGAGGCCTGAGTCATCTCTTGCAACTGCTTTGTTATCTGCGACACTTGCTACACTGATGTGCTATCCTTTGGACACTGTGAGAAGGCAGATGCAAATGAGGGGTTCACCATACAGGACTGTTCTGGATGCTTTTCCAGGTAAATTGTGTCACCTGTAACCATTACAAACTTGCCAACATAACCGATTGAATTGATTGATTTTGCTAACTTCATTTAGTTGGGTTCTGATGTGTTCTTTAAGGCACAATTTCAGTTAGGTTGTAGTCGTCTTAATTTTTCCCTAATTGTAGAAAATATCATTATCGAAATCATTTTCATATATTTCTATCATTTTGTTTATTTTTCTATTTCCAACAGTACCTTACATGATGTGTCTTTCAAAGAAAAAAGAATACATGATGCATTTTTGTCAACAAATATGGAATGTTTGATCTGTTGGAAGTCAGAAATATGAATCCACTTGCTGTTTAGAATATTGTGTTTTGTGCAATGTGGGATATTTTCTATCATCTTCCTCATTTCCAGACCAGTATTTTATTGTGCTTGAATTAAATATCCTCCTGTATCATATTTTGCTTATTTGGACTATCTACAGCTTGAAACATAAGTACAGAAACAAGAGGTTCAGCTTGTCTATTTCCTAGATACTCTAGGGGGAATGGAAAGAAACTCTTCAATCTTCTGCCTAACAGCAAACATTCAGGATGGCATCTATATGGTCTAGTCGGATGTGTTCATGAGACTTTCATGAGGCCTCTGGGTTGCTGGATTCCTTTGCAAGTTCCAACCAATGTTAAAAGCTTGAAATCAATTCAAAGTTGATGAGAATCAAGTCCAAGTTGACTTGATTGAGTACTTGAATCACCACCACCACCACCACCACCACCACCATCAAAGCCTTTATCCCAATGGGGTAGGCAGTTGAGTACTTTAATTTGTTTTAAAGCTTATGTGGTCGTTGGAAATTTCATCTCAAGCAACTAATTGGGCTTTCTTTTTTCTTTTTTTTTTTTTTTTTTTTTTTTTTTTTTTTTTTTTCTGTATATTTATTTAGCATATTGATCACTCAATTTTGTTCTATTGCTCATCACATTCTTTAGGTTTTTATAGGAACTCTGTTCCCTCACTCAACCATAGTCTTAATTGAGTTTTGAGTTGCATTGAGTTCTTAAACTCTGCTATCAACCAATTGTTATCCAGTTGGATTTTGACAATCTCGCCTTTGATTGGTAGTCTCTCTCCCACGCTCACTCATTTGTGGGGGATTCATCCATGTTCCATAATGCAAATGTGATGATTATTCATTTATGCAGCCCCCCTTATTCTTTCAAATGTTGTGAGGCTTATCCATGATTCTGTATGCACCCTTGATAAGAATCAAGTCACATTGTGAAACTGGAGATTCTTATATGGAGTAGAATGGGGGCAATGAAGTGTGCAAAGTGTGAGTCTTTTCCACTATTCGGCAAATTGAGCTGGACAAAACTACAAACTTTAAAAGTGAAATGAGAGATGCAAGGAGAAAGAGCTTTTTTTTTTTTTGAACTTGCTGGATGAGCCATTATCTTCCACGTTTCTTCAGTTTTCCCTCGAAATAATTCAGAACCAAATATCTGGGTGTTTGCAAACATTATGAAATTGAAGGCAGCTTGCCTTGCTGGTGTGAGGCCACCTGAGATTCTGGGCGGGCTTGCATTGGTGGTGTGAGGCCACCTGAGATTCTGGGCGGGCTTGCATTGGTGGTGTCATTTATAATTCTAATTTGGAGATTGTGTGATTTTCAATGCATGTAAAGAAAGAACTTGGAGTTAAAGTTGCCCAGGGGGAGGGGATGAACAAAGAGTTTGTATGTTTGGGTTGACTAATCAGCATGCAAGGCTCACACTCTTCCATTTTTGTGGATGGGCTTAATGTTTCTCACTTGGTGAACAACCTATAAATCTAGGAGATGTAAAGTCCGACTCTTTGAATTTTCATGATTAGTGGTGCTGATTTTAGTTATCTGGTGGGCAGAGGCAGTCCTGTATCCAGCCTGTGTCCAATGATACTGCAGTTCTCAGTTTAGTTCATGTAGTCTTCTGTTGTGCAACTGTTGATCTCTGTTTTCCTTTGCTGCCTTCCCCCAGCCCCCTGGCACCTCTCCCAGTTTTCCTTCCCCTCTCCTTTCCTTCACCTCTCTTACACGATAGGCTGGGCCCGCTCTTTTTGTTCCGGGCATGCCCGAATGGTTGTACATTTTGTCCATTTAATATATACAGTTGGTGGCCTGTTCCACCTTTTGCAAAAAATAAAATGAAATAAAATAAAATTAAAAAATAATAAAAATAAAAATTGTTGATCTCTGATTTGCTTCCAACAGAAATTGCCTATTGCGAAGGAAAGCAATCCTCTGATTGCCCCAATGTGAATGCAGGTATTGTGGCACGCGATGGTTTCATTGGGTTGTACAGGGGTTTTGTACCTAATGCATTGAAGAATCTCCCAAACAGCAGGTTCGTTTCCACCCCCTTGCATCAGCCGAGTGCTTCATTCATATAATCGCCTTTTAGAACTTTACTGTTAATACATTTACCCGAGTATTTTCTCTGTCATGCTTAGCTGGGTGCTAACCAAATTCCAAGTTGATTTTAGTTTCTTAAACTTTAATGGTAACTCTGCTCTTGTTAACACCTGAAGAGTTCTTTTGCAGCATTAGGCTGACTACCTTTGACACTGTAAAAGGTTTGATTGGAGCCAGTCAGAAAGAGCTTCAAAGAATCATGGAAGAAAACCGGGCAAAGTTAGTAGGCTGAAGCACCTATATGTGCCTTTGCTTTTCATGTGATTTTTGTTTTGGCAATCACAATTTTTTTCACTTAAAAGTGGAACAAGTTCCATGAGGTCTTGTGTATGATATCCGGGAACCTAGACTTGCTTCCAATACCTAGTTCTAAATTGTATCACTCGGAGCTCGATGTATTGAGTCCTGAATTTTGCAGGTTTTTTAGTATTACTCTAGTCTTTCTGTGCTTCGTGACATGGAGACATTTTCTGGCTGTAGAGAGAGAGAGAGAGAGAGAGAGAGAGAGAGAGAGAGAGAGAGAGAGAGAGACCCTTCCCCTGCTTCGTAACATGGAAACATTTTCTGGCTGTAGAGAGAGAGAACCCCCCCTCAAATAAATAAATAAAAAAAACCCAATGACATGCAAAAAAAAATCTACCATGCATACGCATATCCACTTATGGCTTATATTAGATATTACACATCAATGCCTGGTTCTGAATCACTGGTGCTTTCATTGGGGCATGCATTCTGTACAGGTGGGGCCCATCACACATGGATCTAAAATCTCCTCCTATCGAACAATCTGGGGCATCTAACCAGTGCCATTTCATTTGGACCACTGGCTATATTTCCTCATTGAACTGTCCAATGTGCAGCAAATGGAAGAACTCTGGGCAGCATTGCCAGCCATGGTACCACAGATGAGTTGTCTAGGTCCCCAAAATCCCGGCCTCATTTATAGATGTTTGTTAGGGAAGCCCTGTTGCTCGTGAGTAGACAGCAGCTGATGTATGGGGGAGCACCAGGCGATTAGACCCACCCTTGAGCTTTCCAGTCTGTCTTGTGATCACCTCTCCATTTAATATATTTATCTTTCTGCCCATGTGCCAGCTGCACCATCTCAAGGCCCCCACCCCCCCCTGAAAATCAGTGTGTAGCAGTGGACAAGAGAATTACTTTAAAAGCTAAATATAAAGTCATGAAAAGACGCACTAAAAGACAAAATTACTTTCATTGTTTCTTTTCTTATTTATTATAATTAATATATTTTATTTTTTTTTTAAATAACAATTCCTGCACCCTCTCTTAATCATTAGTGGCTTCCCTCTCATGCTGCATTTGGATGCCCAAGTGAATTGAATCCTGAACAACCACAATTGAATTTGACCGTTTATCCAAATACTCCTAATGTGTGTACCAAATCAAGTAATCTTCTAATAGATGTGGTCAAAATCTAGCCTCTAAAACTCTAGAGAAATTCAATGTCCACCACAATGTCTCCACTTATTTAGAGCAGATGTCTCAACTTGCACTTTTTTTTTTTTTTTTTTCAATTTCAAAAAGTACCTTAGAAAAGCTTAGAAAGAACAAACAGATCATGCACCTAATGACTATATTAGCAATGCAATTTCAGTAAAATAATACCTGAGTCGCAAAGGTTCCTTTTGTCGCTATCCCAATGCACAGTTGCAAGATTCCCCCAAGCATCCCGGCAAGATGACCATTGATTAGGTTATTTTATTAGTATATAGGGACAATATCAATAGCTTTCCAATGGGCCAAACATTAGCCGAATTCCTGTAATCCCTTTTAAAAAATTATATAAATGTCAAGTGATTGAATCTATACATAAAATGCACGCACCCATGCATAGCATCCTCAATACAAGGGGCCCAAACCAAAAGTACCACCAAAGTTGTAAGCTGATGGGCCAAGAAATCAAGGCCACCCAGAATGTTGCCCTCATCATCGGCGTCACCGGGCTGGTTGGCAAGGAGCTGGCCAGGAGCCTAACGATGAGATCTGAATGGAAGGTCTACGGCATCGCTCGCAGGCCGGATGGTTTCCCCCGCCAAGGCTACAACTACCATTTCATCTCATGTGACCTCCTAGATCCTGTAGACACCATGGAAAAGCTCTCCTTGCTAGAGGATGTTACCCACATCTTTTGGGTCACTTGGGCAAGCCAATTCCCCTTGGGAAGCAAGGAGTGTTGCGATCAGAACCAGGCCATGATGTCCAATGTCCTCAATGCAATCCTCCCAAGAGCCAAAGCATTGAAGCATGTGTCCCTCCAAACAGGTACCAAGCACTACATCCCATCAGCTGCTCCTTTCGACAGCGGTGGAGTTGTTTACTACGATGAAGAGAGCCCAAGGGTCCTTGAAAGTTACAACTTCTACTATGCCCTGGAGGATTTGCTCAGGGAGAGATTAACCAGCAATGTGGGATGGTCAGTGCACCGCCCGGGGCTCTTGTTAGGCAGTTCTCCAAGGACTGCATTTAACTTCATGGGAAGCCTATGCGTTTACGCGTCCATTTGCAGATATCTAAGCCTCCCTTTTGTTGTAGGGGGTGCAAGGATGTGTTGGGAGGAGGCGTATATAGATGCGTCTGATGCTCGGCTAGTGGCCCAGCAGCATATCTGGGCGTCCACTGATGATAGTGTATCATTGGCTAGTGAAGAGGCGTTCAATGCGGTCAGTGGCTCACCTTTCACATGGAAGGAGATCTGGCTGGCTCTTGCAGCTAAATTTCAAGTGTTCGTGCCTGAAGAAATGTTTGTGCCGAGTTTCACATTCTCAGCTGCAATGCATGATAAGGGTCCAGTCTGGGAGGAGATTGTGGAGAAAGAGGGACTCAAAAGGACACAAATGGAGGATCTTGCCAATTGGTGGTTCATGGATGCTGTCTTTGGATGCCCGGTGAAGATATTGGCCAGTCGGAACAAGGCAGAACGGCTGGGTTTTGGAACGAGTTTTGGGACAGTAGAATCCATCTTGTATTGGGTGGATTGCATGAGGGAAGAGAAACTCATTCCTTGACTTGAGAGGAGGCAGGAGAATGTGGTGCACCACAAAGTCTCTCAACTCTTCTTACCAAATAAACAAATGGGTGGTGATACTTCCAAACAGGTTATTTAAATCATTTCATGTATAAAGAAATGAGAAGCAGAGAGAGAGAGAGAGAGAGAGAGAGAGAGAGAGAGAGAGAGAGAGGTGGACAAGGTCATTTTGGAAGGTCTGAATGGGTTCTAATAGATTCACGTAGTTTGTATTTTTCTTCATTTATATATTGAGCTAAATTCGAAATAGACATTTGATGTGAAGTGTCTGAGGACATTCATCTCATCTGATGACAAGATGATCCGTTCTTTTAGTATTTTGGGTGTCATTCTTTCGGCTTTTTATTATATGTGAGATTGCTTTATGTGTTTTCACTCGCATCTCCTTGATGGTTCCACACCCATCAGCCAGATTGCGTACTGAGCATGACCCCAAAATCACAATCAATGATTGGGGTGATCTTCAGACACACACACACACACACCCCCCCCCCCCCCCCCCTGCGAATTTAGGCAGTTGATGTTGCCTTCTTAGACATCAATTGGATGGTCCCAGCTCCGTCTGGCCTTAATTGGGCAAGAAGGCCTTAGCCTTGTCCGGCCCTAGCTCATTTCAAGTTGGCCTTGTAAGTAAAAGAGTGAATATAATCAAAGGTATGAAATACTCCAAATATAAGGATATTTTGGGATGCATAGAATCCAAGGGAAAAAAGAAGGGGGGAAAAATGCAATTTGCATAATAACTATTGTAATATGGAACTCAATATTGAATTCTTGTTTAGACCACATACAGGTGAAAATCTCATATGACTTTCACGGTACTTATCTAATTTTTTGTGTCAAAAATTCATAATAAGATATACATTTTACAATTTTCTTGACTATTCAAACAACAAAAATCATCCTATTAACCGAAAACCTTCTTCATATTCATTATTTGGCATGAAATTCATGATTTCAAAACATGTTCTAAAAAATATTTTGACATATTCATGGAAACCGGTACCAAATTTAAAATTGCTTTTAAACTACACACCATGTTGAATGGACCGGTCACATTATTATCAGGTCATCCATTCTTATTTATAACAATGACACCACTGGATGATTGTAGTGGGCCATCAGGTTGCGCCGAGCCATTCACCACTGACTTTGGACAAGCCCACACACTGGGATTTAAAGCCCAGTCTGGCTCTCGAGTCAAATTTAGGGGTCCAAGCCCTAGCCGTACAGAGCAGCCCGGCCCAAAAATGCCCATTATGAGTTGGGCTCAGCCCAAATGGAGCCTAGGGGGGCTACTAAGTTTCAGCCTCCCATGGGACGAGGATGTGTATACTTGTATACCACAAAGGAGGTGGATTTGTCACCACCGTTTTAAAAGCTCTCTTCTAATTGGGTTTGTTATCTTTCCTCTTTTCAAAGTAGTTTCAATGATTGGACAAGCCAAACATATTGCAAGTTCATCAACGTTTATTGGATCCAAAACATTTTCTTGGTAAGTGCCACCCTAGACAGCCAACCTCCTCAAAATGATCCAATTTGGAAGATCCCACCCTTCCAATTGTTAATTTATATTATTAATTATTTTTCTTTTGGTCCATGGATATTGAATCATAACCATTTGTTTACTAAGCCCCACCATGATCATCTTGTTAGACAGACTGAAATATACCTTGTATAGCTAGCATACCTTGTATAGTTGGTTTCCATAGGTAGAGGATTTTGATTTTATTACTTTCCTTGTATAGATGCTGTAATCTCTATATATTCAACCCCTTTGGGTTGTCTCATATACACAAAAGCTTTTGGCTCCTCTCGGTTTACATGGTATCAGAGATTCACTGATCCAAATCCGGCACCACCTGTCAGATCCGACTATCCCTGCTGCGTCCGGCCACCATCTCTGCTCGTCCGACCACCCCTGCGTTGTCCGGCCACCCCTGCTGCATCGTTCGATCACCTCTGCTCGTCCAGCGCCCCCTGTTGCTCGTCCCGCGCCTCCTGTTGCAAATCCGACCACCCTCTGCTCGTCCGACCACCCCTGCTGCATCGTCCGACCACCCTTGCTGCAGATCCGACCACCCTTTGCTCCTCCGACCACCCCTCTGCTCATCCAGCGTCGCCCAGTCACCTCTATTGCTCGATCTATTCGAGTTCCAGCAACCCCTGTTGCTGTTGCTCCCATCCAGATCTGTTGTTGTTGCTGTTGCGTCGCCAGATCTCGATTATCCCGATCCAGCGCCAGATCTCGATTATCCAGATCTAGATCCACTATTGCTGTTGCTATTCCGCCAGATCCAGATCTACATTTTCCAGATCCAGAGCCCCTATTGCTATTGATGTTCCTCCAGATCCAAATCTAGCTTTTCCAGATCCAGATCCACTGTTGTTGTCACTATTTCGCCAGATCCATATCTATATTTTCCAGATCCAGAGCTCCTGTTGTTGTTTCTATTCCGCCAGATCCAGATACTACTACCCCTTGGGTATCTCCTGCTGTACGGTACATCTAAAATATTCTTCTGCTGCAACTCTTTGCGTGCTGTACATTAATTCCAATCAATAAACAAGAACTCATCACGTACAGAGGCCCCACGGTGTAGTTTTGATGGTACCAACTATTCGCTATGGGCCATCCATTTTCAGAACTTCTTCAAGGGTCATGGTTTGTGGGGACTAATTGATGGATCTGTTACTATTCCCACTTCCACCGATGCCGATAAATTAGCTGATTGGGAAATGAACAATGAACGGATTATTACCTGGATTCTCAATTCGGTCGACAAGTCCATTGTTGTTGGCCTCACACCTCATCGCACGGCTAAGGCAATGTGGGAGCATCTTCAGACAATTTATTAACAAAGTAATGCGGCCCGGTCATATCGTTTAGAACAGGATCTCGTTAACCTTACTCAAGGTGACGACAGTATTTAATCATTTTACTCTAAAATTGTCACAATTTGGACTAAGATGGCCTTGATGGATTCAATATTTTCTCATGACTTTAGGATTTTCCAAACTATGCGCGAGAGTGCGCAAGTTTGCCAATTTCTTATGAAGCTGCGTCCGGAATTCGAGCATTGTCGGGCTGCTCTCTTGAACCGTAGCCCTACTCCTTCATTGAATTCGGTTATTAATGATTTATTGGCTTAGGAACAACGACTGAAAGTTCTCTCTCTTCCTTCTTTAACTCCGGGATCATCTGATATGGTGCTTGCTGTGTCCACCACTACACCAACACGTGGCTCCTCTCCTTTGACTTGTCGTGGCTGCAACAAGGTGGGTCATGTTATCGTTCATTACAAAGAATGGTACGCTTATTGTCAATGAACTGGTCATGGTATTCAGGACTGCCGTACACGTGCCTATGCATCTTCTTCCGGCCGTGGACGTGGTAGTCATGGTCGTGGCCGTGGTCGTGCTCTTTCTGCTACTATTGCTACTAATGCAACTATATTCAAATTGATTGCGTAGCATTTAGAGTGTATGTGATGATCATTTTATCAAACACTCCTAAATACTTCAAAATTAGTCTCAATTGACAATTGGTTGAAGGGAAATTTCAAAAAACATAATATTTTAATATTTTTTTAAATTAAAAATGATTTTTATTTTTTGAAAATTGACAAGAACTTGACAAATCAATAGATCAGCCCCTCATTCATGCTTGATTTCATGTTTGGAGTGCAACATTGCAAGCAATTTGGGAAGAATTGAGAAATTTTCAATTTTTTCCTAAAATTTTCCAAATCGGACCACCTACACTCAAATTTCAAAATTAAAGTCTATGTGATGATCATTTCATCAAATACTCCTAAATACCTCGAAATTAGTCTCAATTGACAGTTGGTCGAAGCAAAATTTTGAAAAAAGTAATAATTATGGAGAACATGAAGAACCAACTATTATTGAAATCAAAGCTCCAACTCTATGATTTTTCATGCGAAACCTGACGAGCTAATGGATTTGTAACCATTTGACACTAATTTAACATAATTTCAATTAAAAAAAGATCAAAAATTGAAAATGCTCACCGAATCGAATATGTCAGGTATATCAGTACTATTTGTGCATTTCATATTGCACAGATGGGATACAAGATATATCGTGGGATATATTAGCACTATTTGTGCGTTTCGTATAACATAGGCGGGATGTATCATGTGATATATAGGCTGATATTGTCGATATTTAAAACATTGGTTATAATGTATGATTATAAAATAGGCAAGGAATATCACAAAAGCAGCATTTGCCGGCTGTTGAACACTGTTGCCTTTACTGTTTGGATTGTAAGTTCGAGTCCCACCTCCTACTCAATATCATTTTTTTTAAATGCATCAACTCGACAATTGACTTAGTTCAAGTCATGTCGATTCGACTGAGTAGGTAAGCCGACTCTCACAAGTCATGCTAAGTCTAAACTGAGTCGAGCTTGCCAGTGAGTTTCATAGCAACTCGATTCGATTTCTAGCCAAGTTGAGGACTCAGCCAAGTTTCGAGTCAAGTCAATGAGTTTTAGACCTGTGTTTCGAACTATGAATTTGAGCTTTCAATTGGGATTCTCGTAGGAACTGCAATTCTTTCTCTGAAGTCCGTGCTTCCAACTCCTAACGAACATGTTTCCAGTTGGTTTACTTCCCTGGAGTGGATATATTACTAGTTATCACCTTATATATATATATATATATATATATATATATATATATATATATATATATATATATATATATATAGAGAGAGAGAGAGAGAGAGAGAGAGAGAGAGAGAGAGAGAGAGAGAGAGAGAGAGAGAGAGAGAGAGATGCTCACACACAACTAGTTGGACCATTTAAATTGGTTCAAATAACTGTGCATTAAATGTAAGGATTTATCTTTTCATCCACATATAATCCACTACATGTGAGGATACACGACATTGAGTCATATATAAGTATGATGGGAATTATGTATCATAAATCCAACCCGTTCATCAAATAAGCCCCCTAATAAAATTTTATATACTAAAAATTAGTAAATAATCATCATTACTAGAGGCACACATGTAACTTGAATCTGGACTGTTGGAATAGATTTCTAATAGTTCATTTTTATTGTAAATGATATCATAATATTGATCATAAAAAATAATATTTTTTTCCTTCACATGCTTACAATGGACCCTATTTAATTGACAGACCGAATTTCCAAGATACGTGGCACATCACTCGAACATATCACATGTGTACAGCTTCTTTAGTCATCCCATGTCCTATGTAAATATTCTTCCTCTTCCTTTCTCTCTCTTCATTTAATCGTACTCCTCTCATTTAATACTCTCCCCATTCCCAACTATTGCATTATTTGATGGAGTCCCTCTCCCTTTTGAGTGACTTAGGACCCACCATGAATGAATGGGCCATGCACCAACGCTTCCCCATCCTAGGCCTTTCAATGGGGGTGGCCCATCAGAGCAGTTGAAACAATGTTTCCCACCTGATGGATGGAGTGGATTTACACATACAGCATGGTGGGCCCAACAGAGCCTAGGTGTTTTACGCACGTCCATAGAGCCACCATGTTGTCTGTATGACATCCACTCCGTGGTGCACAGTTGATATAAAAAATGATCAACCAGATAAACACCTAGGATGAGATACAACGTAGGTAACAATGGGCCAGAGGGGACACCAACCATAGATTTGTTTGTCGGTCCCAACATGTTGGTACATTCCATCCAAACCATTCATCAGGTGCCCCTCATAAGGAGATGTACATTCCAGATATCTATTTGATCCATAATTTAGGTGGGCCACAGAGCTTGAATGTAGAGTTTCCTACATTGCAAAGCCGTGTGGGGTCCACCACACTTTCTATGTGAAATCCACTCTGTCCACAACTGTATTGGGTTGTCGTGGCAAATTCTGCGGGCCCAGCGTGACATGTGTTATATCCACACCATTCATCCATTATTATTTTTTCATATTATTTTAAGGCATGAACCTAAAAATGAGGTAGATCAAAGCTCAATCGGACCACACCACATAAAGCAATTGGGACAATCACCCATCGTTAAAACCTTTCCATTGCTTACCATGATGTTTATTGCCATCTAACCTATGCTCTAACGTCCAACGATTAAGATAAAACATTCAACATTTTATATGTATATGACATCCAATCCGTCTAAGTTAGGATTACATGGTCTAACGTTCCAGCTATTTAGACAATACCAGCATTACAGGATTAATTACCACCTTAAATTACGCTACTTCTCTGCCAACACTGATGCTGATTAACTACTGAACTTGAGAGTAGCGAGTCTCCCTGCTGAAGTGATGTCACGTTCTGTAGGCCCCACCATGATGTATGTATCCACACTGTCCATTCATTTGGAGAGATCACTTTATGACATGAGACAAAGCACTAGGCAGATCCAAAGCTCGAATGGACCCCACCACGAAAAAAGTGGGAATTGAATGCCTACCCTTAAAACATCCCGAGGCCACATAAGTCTTTGATCAAGCTGATATTTGTGTTTTCCTGTATCCAATGTCTGTGTTAACTTAGAAATAAGTTGGATATCAAATATACATCATGGTAGGCCATATGAAGGTGTCAATGATCAGCGTCATTGTCCCCACTGTTTTCTGTGGTGGGGTTTACTTGAGCTTTGTATATACGTCATTATTTGACTCACGCTTTAAACTGATCTCTCCAAACAGATGAATGGTGTGGATACAACACATACATCATTGTGGCCCCACATAACTTGTTGACATCACTTCGGGTTCAGTATCTAATCTGGGACTGATAGCGTTATGAGCATTAACTTCATACCTAAAATTACGGGCACTAGTAGTCTTTTGGAAACAGATCATACCTCATGACTTTCCTCCTATATATATATATATATTTTTTATGGGTATACTTAATATGTATGTGAGATCCACTCCGACCATTAGATGTATAATCAAGTACTAGGCCTTACGCCAATAAATTAGGCTAACCCATGATTCAAATGAGCCACACCAATGAGAATAATTAGGAGAGAGACATCCACCCTTGATTTTTATAGGGCCAATCATGAAAAAAATGTGAAATCTATCCCAACAATTAGATGTCATATTAAAAGGAAGAATAGGTCCCAAAAATCAGGTTTATGCATGATTCATGTGAGCCACATTATGGGAAACTGTTTGGAGGATGAATCTTTCCATGTACATTTATTCCAGTCATGTGGTCCTCTTAAACTACCAATGAGGATAAATTTTGAGATCTTAATCTAAAATGGAGCGACATATGTGA
Organism: Magnolia changhungtana; assembly: GCA_030180095.1. Taxonomy (NCBI): domain Eukaryota; kingdom Viridiplantae; phylum Streptophyta; class Magnoliopsida; order Magnoliales; family Magnoliaceae; genus Magnolia; species Magnolia changhungtana. The sequence goes on from JASAUF010000349.1 coordinate 237,627, forward strand.
TGGTCGGGTTGATTCTACGTTAACACCATGATGGCCCACTTAAGCCGTTGCCACTTTTATAAGCTAAAAAAAAATAAAAAAGCAGGCCAAGGCAACGAAAACATTTACATTAATTAGGAAGAAAGTTTTCATTAAATGCACGGCTAGTTGGACAAAAACGTAATGTCCAACTAGTGTGTGAGCATAACTCATATATATATAATTTGAAAATAATCATAAGAGAACGCACTATTTGGAAATAATCAAAAGATAACGTACTATTTGAAAATAATCACAAGCTAAAGCGTAATTTGAAAAAATCATAAGATAACGCACTATTTAGAAATAATCAAAAGTTAAAGCACTATTTGAGAGTAATCATAAGATAACGCACTATTTGAAAATAATATAAAATAAAGCACTATTTGGAAATAATAAAAAAATAATACACTATTTGAAAATAATCAAAGCTAAAGCACTTGAAAATAATCATAAGATAACGTACTATTTGGGAATAATCAAAAGCTAAAGCACTATTTGGGAATAATCATAACCAAAGGCACTATTTGAAAATAATGATAAGATAAAACACTATTTGGGAATAATCATACGATAATGCACTATTTGAAATAATCAAACGCTAAAGCACTATTTGGAAATAATCAAAATATAACGTACTATTTAGAAATAATCCAAATTTGGGAATAAAGTAAGTTAAAGCACTATTTGGAAAATAATAATCGCACTAAGTTGATGCACTATTTGGGAATAATCAAAAGCTAAAGCACTACTTGGGAATAATGGAAAGTTGACGCACTATTTGGGAATAATAAAGAGCCAACGCAATTTGGGAATAATTGAAAGGTGACACACTATTTGGGAATAATCATAAGATAACGCACTATTTAGGAATAATTAAAAGTTAAAGCACTATTTGGAAATAATCATAAGATAACGCACTATTTGGAAATATGAAAAGATAACGCACTATTTGGGAATAATCAAAAGATAACACACTATTTGGAACTAATGAAAAGATAACGCACAATTTGAAAATAATCATAAGATAACACACTATTTGAATAATGGAAAGCTGAACACTATTTGGGAATAATAAAAAGCTGACGCACTATTTAGGAATAAAAAGCTAATTTGAAAATAATCACACTATTTTTGAAAATAACCATATCAAAAGATGGGAAAATAATCATAAGCTATTTGGAATAATTATTTGAAAATAATTCAATGATAAGGCATTATTCGTAGATAATCAAAAGATAAAGCACTATTTGGAAAATAATCAAAAGATATGGCTTATTTGTAAATAATCAAAAGATGGAGCGTTATTTGAAAATAATCAAATGATAAGGCGTTATTTGAAAATAATCAAATGATAAAGTACTATTTTGATAATCAAAAGATAAGATAAGGCTTATTTGTAAATAATCAAAAGATGAAGCACTATTTGAAAATAATCAAATGATTGGGCTTTATTTGTATATAATCCAAAGATAAAGCACTATTTGAAAATAATCAAAAGATGGGGCATTATTTGGAAATAATTGAAAGACATGATTTATTTATAGATAAGGCATAATTTGAAAATATTCAAAAGACAAAGCCCTTGTCAAAAGATAAGATAAAGCACTATTTGCAAATAATCAAAAGATATTCAAAAGGTGGGGCATATTTGAAATAATCAAAAGAAATATTTAAAAATATAGTTTGGTTTGGAAATATTTAAGAAATATATCTTTAAAATTATCAAGTTACTTTTTAATAATATAAAAAATAGAAAATAAATGATAGGTAAGGTGCTAATTTGAAATATTCAAAAGATAAGATTTATTTGAAAATAATCAAAAGATTGGGCTTTATTTGAAAATAATCAAAATATTGGGCATTATTTAGAAACAAATCAAAAGATATTACTTTATTTTGAAATATTCAAAAAAGCTTTACTTAGAAATAAATAAAAAAAGGTGGAGCGTTAGTTAGAAATATTCAAAGGATAGGACATTATTTATAAATAGTCAAAAAATTGGGCATTATTTAGAAATATTTAAAATATAGGATGTTATTTGAAAATAATCAAAAGATAGGGCATTATTTGTAAATAATCAAAAGATTGAACGTTATTTAGAAATATTAAAAAATAAGGTATTGTTTGGAAATATTTAAAATATAGATATTTAGAATTATCAAGATACTTTTTAGTAATATAAAAAGTAAGAAATAAATGAAAGGTAAAGTGCTAATTTGAAATATTCAAAAGATAAGAAGGTATTAAAATATAAGGGTACTCTTTAAAATTTAGTAAAAGATATGAAAATATTTAGAAATATTACAAAGGTAAAGTTTATTTGGAAGTATTGAAAAGATTGCGCCTATTTGGAAATATTTAAAATAAGATATTATTTGGAAACAAATAAAAAAATTTAGGGTATAATTTAAATATAGGGAAATATGCGTTATTTGGAAATAAATCAAAAGAAAGGAGTACTATTTAGAAATATTTAAAAGATTGGCATTATTTAGAAATAAATGAAAAGGCAGAGCTTAGTTAAAAATAATTAAAAATAGGGTGTTATTTTGAAATAATCAAAAGATTGGGAGTCATTTAGAAATATTCAAAAATAAGGTATTGTTTGAAAATATTTAAAAGATAGATATTTAGAATTAATTTAAGAGATAAGATACTTTTTAGTTATATAAAAAATAAGGTACTAATTTGAAACATTCAAAAGATAGGGAACTATTTAGAAATATAACTTTCTAAAGGTAGAGCTTACTTGAAAGTATTGAAAAAATTGAGCCAATTTATAAATATTTAAAAGTAGGGTGCTATTTGGAAATAAATCAAAAAAGTTTAAGGTATAATTTAAATTTAGGAATATAATAATACTAAATATAGGTATTATTTTGAAATAAATCAAAAGATAGAGGTACTATTTAGAAATATTCAAAAGAATAAAAAGATAGGGCGTTATTTGGAAAAAGAATCAAAAGATAGGGCGTTATTTGAAAATAATAAAAAGAGTGGGTATTATTTGAAAATATTAAAAAAGATTAGGTACTATTTAGAAATAAATCAAAAGATAATGATTATTTTGAAATATCCAAAAGATTAGCATTATTTAGAAATAAATCAAATGGTGAAGCATTAGTTAGAAATAATTAAAAGATAGGGCATTATTTAGAAATATTTTAGAATCAAGATAGATATTTAGAATTAAAATACTTTTTAGTAATATAAAAAATAGTAAATAAATGAAAGGTAAGGTACTAATTTGGAATATTCAAACGATAAGGATTATTTGGAAATAATTGAAAGATAGGGGTATTATTTAGAATTAAGTAAAAGATAGGAAAATATTTAGAAATATTATAAAGGTAGAGCTTATTTGGAAGTATTGAAAAGATTGGGCCTAATTGGAAATATTTAAGGTTGTTATTTGGAAACAAATAAAAAAGTTAAGGATTATATATAGAAAAATATAGGTGCTATTTGAAAATAAATCAAAAGATAGGGCATTATTTGAAAATAATGAAACGATAAGGCTGTAGACAGGCATATCCTTTTTTGTGTTGAACCATCCATTGGGAGTGATCATGCTATCTCATAGAAAATAGATTGTATTGGCAATAATAATCGATTTTGGTGTAGTGATCATACAACTGAAACACATCAGCTGTCATTGGCCTATCAAAGGTAATGCTAAGATAATGGATTCTCTATCCCCATTGATGTTTATCTCTCTACATGCTCATCCCATGTTATATAATTGTTGATCATCATCCATTTCAAGAAGATCCATTGTGTTTACAATTTGTGAAATGACAATGAAGGCAATTAGGAGTAATTGGAGAACCATGAAGTGATGTTTGAGCAATGGAGAACCATGAAGTGCTGTTTGAGCAATGGCTCGAGGCCATATGTCAGACATGCACCATTTTATATTGGATTCTTATGGACCGACCCATATATGAGTTCTTTTCTCTAAGAAAAAAAATATTTCAAGTTTACGCAAGTTCTTATGGAATTATCATTGTGGGGCCAATAACTTTTTATTCCACTTTTTAGGGAAAGAAGGAATTTTTATGGCTTATGAAAGAAATGATTCAAGCATTCAACTTGACTACAATTGTGAATTAGTGTTAAAAATTGGATCCAATACAAATTGATACCAAAGTCTCCAGTTGCAAGTTGCTACCATCCATTATTGGCTTTGCAACAGTACATATAGGCATATAGGCAACATTATTAACAAGGGTGAAGTAGCTTATGGTAATGCTTGATAGACATTAAAGACAAAATATTGAGACAATGAAAAGTAGTGATAGACTCACAAGTTAAAGATTCTGAATCTTTGCCAAGCTCAATGTTTCCCATTGTTAAATCAACTATTTCATGTTTCTCTCTTTGATGCTTCTATCGCAGTTTCCACTCTGAAACTTTTACAAAGAAATCTGACCCTAGGGTTTAGGGTTTAGAGTTTAGGGTTTAGGGGTTAGGGTTTTAGGGTTTAGGTTTTAGGGTTTAGGGGTTAGGGGATTAGGGTTTAGGGTTTTAGGGTTTAGGGTTTTAGGGTTAGGGTTTTAGTGTTTAGGGTTTAGGGTTTAGGGTTTAGGGGTTAGTGTAACGCCCTGAAAATCGGGGGTCGAGCATAAACTCAACTCCCGAGTTCCAGAACATCACTTATGCAACAAAATGAATGATGATTGAATGTTATTTGTATTTGTGCATTGAACATGAGTGAGATTAAGCCAAAACAGAATATCATACTCGAGAGACGGTAAATGTAGCAAGCGGGTCTGTGATAGATATATAAAATATATAAAATCTGTGGTGAGTCTCAGTGTGATAAAGTTACCGGGTTAAATAATTACAAGTAAATTATACCAAGTTGTGTAGTATGATCTAGTCAACATCCCTGCAGCCCTGACAATCAAGGTATGCGGCTCTCACGAAGCCGCCAGATACTGACATATCTGAAAGCGTTCTCGTCGTCATAGAAGTCCGGCTCGCCTCGAGTAGCGTCGCCATGCGCAATCGGACAAAGTCGGTGGGTGTTCGAAACACCGTCTTGTATCGTGGGAGTGAGTGATCAACTCAGTGGAACAATAAAGCATAGGTTAACATGTTTTCAATTTAGTCAAGCAGTAATGATAAAGCAGTACAAATCAAACAATTCTAACTACTCTTATTAAGTGCGAGAATGAAATGACATGATCTTTGTATGACCCTTGCCAAACCACCCTTAAGCGACATCATCTTACGTTCGCGAATGCTTACTCCCTCAGTGCGCCACATCTACAAAGCACATGCGGTGCGATGATGCTCATGATTACCAGTTATTATTAGTCCATTTCAAAAAGCAATATTGGGAAACTAAGGTACCTCCCTTGTATCATTCCCAAACATGATCCATTCTAGGAGTCGTCAATCTAGTTAATCTCATACGATATTATGGTTTGAGAAGCATAGTGAAGGCATCGCAAAGGGCTCGTCACCGTCAACCTTGCGGATCTGGATCTCACGGTATGCGGCTCAATTCTGTGGCCGTCGGCTAAGTTACGGTCTCACTGTGTACTCGGCTCAATCACAGCCGTCGGCTTCTCAAGTACGGGTCTCACCGTGCTCGGCTCGACTCATACTCTAGATTCTTTGTGAAAGACTCGTCGCCAATCACGAGACCCTTGAAGTATACTCGAAGATACTACGGAGGACTCGTCGCTTTGTCGGCACGAGCACGGGTCTCACCGTACTCGGCTCTCGGCTGTAAGTATCGACGGCTCGAATAAAGATGTCCCATACCACCGTATTCGGCTCACGAGTTTGGTTTGCGCAATGGTCACTACGGGAGGCACATGGCCCCCGGCGTGGCGTAAACGGCTTGACCACGGTGTCCCATACCACCATGCCGGCTCATGCGTCTTAAGCGGATCAAGGTACCATGGTTAAAAGGGTTTTCCTTTGGTAAGTTTGGTACCCTAGGTTCAAGCGATGGCGACCAAACATGGTGAACATACATTAGACAAATCGGGTTACAAATGACGAGCTCGGTTGGCTCGGCGCACAACAAGTTGAGCGACATGAAGTGCATAAAGCGCCAGCGTAACCATCATCGCCAAGATAAAGTACGACTCGAGTTCGTGAACACATCTCACGTGGCGGCATGAAACTCAACCACGGTCTCAATCTAGATGCATTATGCGGACTATAATCATAGCCCCAAGCACAATCAATCGTCATCCATAGCATGTGGAGTAAAGCATGATAACAAAGTAACTCCAAGCATGATAAATAAAGTAATTCAAACATACTAGTAGGCATGTTATAAAGCATATTATAAAGCATGATATAAAGCATATTTGTAATCAAAGCACTACGTCAATAGGAATACAAAACACATATATTGTAAGTAAGTGGTTTAAGTGATCAACCTCATGGAGGTAATCATAACACGTCGCTAGGGTAGTTGAGAATCAATCTCAACACCCTCCTAAGGCATCAACATTCAAACATTTGCTCACACAAGCATTTTCACAAACACTTAAGTACACTATTACAACATACATGGTGTATGTTAGCAAAACATGTATTAGGGCTATCCTTTAGCCAAGTGAGTATTTTATCCATGTATAATATATTACTACAACAAATAATCATGATAAATACATCTCCAAAATTTATACGTATACTGATTATTTTCTAGAATACGCATTTTCAACATACATAGTGTATACAAGCAAACATGTAACGGCGATTCCTTCGCTAAGAAAATATTTTATACGCTACATAATATATTTATAAGACAATTAATCATGACAAACACATCGCTAAAATATACATGTATATGGTACTTCTTACAATACAGTATTTCTACATACATAGTGTTTATTAGTAAACATGTATTTAAGGTAGAATCATTTCACCAAATAAGTACTTTATCCATACGTCATATATCCATACGACAAATAAACATGTCAAACACATTTCCATAAAAAATACGTATCTGCATTTTATACGAATACCTAGAGTATGTGAAATTCAAATTCTACAATTCTAATCGAAAATAAGCAGAAAACGGAAAGCACTTTGTACATGTGCAATTGCATGATGAGATCATGAATCTACCATTATTTAACATTGAAAGCGTTGAAAAGCGCAACCTATACACCTAAAGTCCCGCACTTTTAGTCGTAGAAGATAAATAACGAGTTGATAGGTTTGCTACTCTTCACGTATTCGACGGTTGACAACCTATAGAAACGAAATAGGTTAGCTATTTCATAACCTACAACCACCCAAGCCCCAAATCAGATTAGGGTTAGGGTTTCCTACCTTAAAATGGAGTTGATATCGGCGGAGGAAAAGCGCACGGAAAGAAGCGGTGCGGCCGTGGGGTGATTTTGCACTTGTGGGAGGAAGATCCTCCCACTTCTCCCTCACTTTCTCTCTCTTTTCTCTCTCCCCAAAACTCAAATTCGTATGGTGTGAGAGAGGGTGCTCTAAACCCTTATATAGCCTAAAACATTCCCAAAATAGACTCGAGGTTCAGGGTTCTTTTTAATATAGGATATTCGTCACTTTTCGGCTCAAAAGAGGTTACGGTAGCCCTCTTTGAGCCAAACGTCAAACTTAAGCTCACCACCTATGGATCTATGTGGGATTACGTTCTCGACTCGATCGGATTCCCGGATCGCACGTGGCGGACCACTTTCGAGTTCAACGGTCGGTGGGCCACGATCGGAAATTCTAAGTACATGTAAATGTTCTGAAATTTTCTTAATCCGAGGGTGTAATTTGGTCGGATTCGACGGTGGGTTGCTTAATGCTTGACACGCAAGTGAAAGGTTTGCGGATCACTATTCACGATATTTATTTTGGAATAGGAATAGTGTTTTCACACCCTCGCTCCGAATTGAAACGAATGGCCGTGGGACATCGGATGGACCTAATTTTGAGATGATGGTCAAGCCCAGCGAGGCGGTTCTAATTCCTTAACTTGAGTTATTCGGACTTTCGACGTGCGGTCCGGATCGATATGAAGTTTCGATGTGCTCAGGAAGAGTTTAGGGTAATGAGATTGATCCTAGATTTAGGGTAACCTAGCATCCATGATTTTACGAGTTTTGGGTCTTGCGGATCGTATTTAAAGCGATTGAAGGGTTTGAGGTTTAGCTAGCATTAATTGGTCTGGAACTTAGTTACTTTGTCTCATTTTAAGGATTTAGTCTAAGTGATTTACATGCGGGGTGGTACTTAGTCCTTTGTAGTTTGTATCTAAAGTGATACCAAGTTATACTACTTAGCTAGTTTAGATAGTGTCAGGGTGAAAGTCCTTAGAAAAATTGGAAGATCAAGGTGATGAAGGGTGAGATTTGTGAAGAAAATGGTTTGAAAAAGAGATTTGAGGCTTTAATTGAAGCGTTTAAAAGTTAAAGTTTTGTATTAGGTTTGATCCATTTAAGGGCGTCTAATCTGGGTTGGCAAAAAATTAGGTGTTACTGATTAGGGTTTAGGGTTTTATTTTTATTTTATTTACAATTACTTTTTTTTTTTTTTTAGGGTTTAGGGTTTTTGGTTTATTTTAGGGTTTAGGGTTTTAGGGTTTAAATTTAAAATTTAAATTTAAAATTTTAAATTTAAAATTTAAAATTTAAAATTTAAAATTTAAGTTTTAAATTTAAATTTTAAATTTAAATTTTAAAATTTAAAATTTAAGAATTGAAATTTTAAATTTAAAATTGAAAATTTAAAATTTAAAATTTAAAATTTAAAATTCGAAATTTAAATTGAAATTTAAAATTTAAAATTTAAAATTTAAAATTAAAATTTAAAATTTAAAATTTAAAATTTAAAATTTAAAATTTAAAATTTAAAATTTAAATTAAAATTTAAATTTAAAGGGTTTAAAATTTAAATTTAAATTTAAAATTTAAAATTTAAAATTTAAAATTTAAAATTTAAAATTTAAAATTTAAATTTAAATTTAAAATTTAAAATTTAAAATTTAAAATTTAAAATTTAAATTTAAATTTAAAATTTAAAATTTAAAAATTTAAAAAATTTAAAATTTAAAATTTAAAATTTAAAATTTAAAATTTAAAATTTAAAATTTAAAATTTAAAATTTAAAATTTAAAATTTAAAATTTAAAATTTAAAATTTAAAATTTAAAATTTAAAATTTAAAATTTAAAATTTAAAATTTAAAATTTAGGAATTTAAAATTTAAAATTTAAAATTTTTAAAATTTAAAATTTAAAATTTAAAATTTAAAATTTAAAATTTAAAATTTAAAATTTAAAATTTAAAATTTAAAATTTAAAATTTAAATTTAAAAATTTAAAATTTAAAATTTAAAATTTAAATTTAAAATTTAAAATTTAAAATTTAAAATTTAAAATTTAAAATTTAAAATTTAAAAATTTAAAATTTAAAATTTAAAATTTAAAATTTAAAATTTAAATTTAAAATTTAAAATTTAAAATTTAAATTTAAAATTTAAAATTTAAAATTTAAATTTAAAATTTAAAATTTAAAATTTAAAATTTAAAATTTAAAATTTAAATTTAAAATTTAAAATTTAAAATTTAAAATTTAAATTTAAAATTTAAAATTTAAAATTTAAAATTTAAAATTTAAAATTTAAAATTTAAAATTTAAAATTTAAAAATTTAAAATTTAAATTTAAAATTTAAAATTTAAAATTTAAAATTTAAAATTTAAAATTTAAAATTTAAAATTTAAATTTAAAATTTAAAATTTAAAATTTAAAATTTAAATTTAAAATTTAAAATTTAAAATTTAAAATTTAAAATTTAAAATTTAAAATTTAAAATTTAAATTTTAAAATTTAAAATTTAAAATTTAAAATTTAAAATTTAAAATTTAAAATTTAAAATTTAAAATTTAAAATTTAAAATTTAAATTTAAAATTTAAAATTTAAAATTTAAAATTTAAAATTTAAAATTTAAAATTTAAAATTTAAAATTTAAAATTTAAAATTTAAAATTTAAAATTTAAAATTTAAAATTTAAAATTTAAAAATTTAAAATTTAAAATTTAAAATTTAAAATTTAAAATTTAAAATTTAAAATTTAAAATTTAAAATTTAAATTTAAAATTTAAAATTTAAAATTTAAAATTTAAAATTTAAAATTTAAAATTTAAAATTTAAAATTTAAAATTTAAAATTTAAAATTTAAAATTTAAAATTTAAAATTTAAAATTTAAAATTTAAATTTAAAATTTAAAATTTAAAATTTAAAATTTAAAATTTAAAATTTAAAATTTAAAATTTAAAATTTAAAATTTAAATTTAAAATTTAAAATTTAAAATTTAAATTTAAAAATTTAAAATTTAAAATTTAAAATTTAAAATTTAAAATTTAAAATTTAAAATTTAAAATTTAAATTTAAAATTTAAAATTTAAAATTTAAATTTAAAATTTAAAATTTAAAATTTAAAATTTAAAATTTAAAATTTAAAATTTAAAATTTAAAATTTAAATTTAAAATTTCAAAATTTAAATTTAAAATTTAAAATTTAAAATTTAAAATTTAAAATTTAAAATTTAAAATTTAAAATTTAAATTTAAAATTTAAAATTTAAAATTTAAAATTTAAAATTTAAAATTTAAAATTTAAAATTTAAAATTTAAAATTTAAAATTTAAAATTTAAAATTTAAAATTTAAAATTTAAAATTTAAAATTTAAAATTTAAAATTTAAAATTTAAAATTTAAAATTTAAAATTTAAAATTTAAAATTTAAAATTTAAATTTAAAATTTAAAATTTAAAATTTAAAATTTAAAATTTAAAATTTAAAATTTAAATTTAAAATTTAAAATTTAAAATTTAAAATTTAAAATTTAAAATTTAAAATTTAAAATTTAAAATTTAAAATTTAAAATTTAAAATTTAAAATTTAAAATTTAAAATTTAAATTTAAAATTTAAAAAATTTAAAATTTAAAATTTAAAATTTAAAATTTAAAATTTAAAATTTAAAATTTAAAATTTAAAATTTAAAATTTAAAATTTAAAATTTAAAATTTAAAATTTAAAATTTAAATTTAAAATTTAAAATTTAAAATTTAAAATTTAAAATTTCAAAATTTAAAATTTAAAATTTAAAATTTAAAATTTAAAATTTAAAATTTAAAATTTAAAATTTAAAATTTAAAATTTAAAATTTAAAATTTAAAATTTAAAATTTAAAATTTAAAATTTAAAATTTAAAATTTAAAATTTAAAATTTAAAATTTAAAATTTAAAATTTAAAATTTAAAATTTAAAATTTAAAATTTAAAATTTAAAATTTAAAATTTAAAATTTAAAATTTAAAATTTAAAATTTAAAATTTAAAATTTAAAATTTAAAATTTAAAATTTAAAATTTAAAATTTAAAATTTAAAATTTAAAGTTTAAATTTAAAATTTAAAATTTAAATTTAAAATTTATTTAAATTTAAAATTTAAAATTTAAAATTTAAAATTTAAAATTTAAATTTAAAATTTAAAATTTATTTAAATTTAAAATTTAAAATTTAAAATTTAAAATTTAAAATTTAAAATTTAAAATTTAAAATTTAAAATTTAAAATTTAAAATTTAAAATTTAAAATTTAAAATTTAAAATTTAAAATTTAAAATTTAAAATTTAAAATTTAAATTTAAAATTTAAATTTAAATTTAAAATTTAAAATTTAAAATTTAAAATTTAAAATTAAAATTTAAAATTTAAAATTTAAAATTTAAATTTAAAATTTAAAATTTAAAATTTAAAATTTAAAATTTAAAATTTAAAATTTAAAATTTAAAATTTAAAATTTAAATTTAAAATTTAAATTTAAATTTAAAATTTAAAATTTAAAATTTAAAATTTAAAATTTAAAATTTAAAATTTAAAATTTAAATTTAAAATTTAAAATTTAAAATTTAAAATTTAAAATTTAAAATTTAAAATTTAAAATTTAAAATTTAAAATTTAAAATTTAAAATTTAAAATTTAAAATTTAAAATTTAAAATTTAAAATTTAAAATTTAAAATTTAAAATTTAAAATTTAAAATTTAAAATTTAAAATTTAAAATTTAAAATTTAAAATTTAAAATTTAAAATTTAAAATTTAAAATTTAAAGATTTAAAATTTAAATTTAAAATTTAAAATTTAAAATTTAAAATTTAAAATTTAAAATTTAAAATTTAAAATTTAAAATTTAAATTTAAAATTTAAAATTTAAAATTTAAAATTTAAAATTTAAATTTAAAATTTAAAATTTAAAATTTAAAATTTAAATTTAAAATTTAAAGTTAAAATTTAAAATTTAAAATTTAAAATTTAAAATTTAAATTTAAAATTTAAAATTTAAAATTTAAAATTTAAAATTTAAAATTTAAAATTTAAAATTTAAAATTTAAATTTAAAATTTAAAATTTAAAATTTAAAATTTAAAATTTAAAATTTAAAATTTAAAATTTAAAATTTAAAATTTAAAATTTAAAATTTAAAATTTAAAATTTAAAATTTAAAATTTAAAATTTAAATTTAAAATTTAAAATTTAAAATTTAAAATTTAAAATTTAAAATTTAAAATTTAAAATTTAAAATTTAAAATTTAAAATTTAAAATTTAAAATTTTTAAAATTTAAAATTTAAAATTTAAAATTTAAAATTTAAATTTAAAATTTAAAATTTAAAATTTAAAATTTAAAATTTTTAAAATTTAAAATTTAAAATTTAAAATTTAAAATTTAAAATTTAAAATTTAAAATTTAAAATTTAAAATTTAAAATTTAAATTTAAAATTTAAAATTTAAATTTAAAATTTAAAATTTAAAATTTAAAATTTAAATTTAAAATTTAAAATTTAAAATTTAAAATTTAAAATTTAAAATTTAAAATTTAAAATTTAAAATTTAAAATTTAAAATTTAAAATTTAAAATTTAAAATTTAAAATTTAAAATTTAAAATTTAAAATTTAAATTTAAAATTTAAAATTTAAAATTTAAAATTTAAAATTTAAAATTTAAAATTTAAAATTTAAAATTTAAAATTTAAATTTAAAATTTAAAATTTAAAATTTAAAATTTAAAATTTAAAATTTAAATTTAAAATTTAAAATTTAAAATTTAAAATTTAAAATTTAAAATTTAAATTTAAAATTTTTAAAATTTAAAATTTAAAATTTAAAATTTAAAATTTAAAATTTAAAATTTAAAATTTAAAATTTAAAATTTAAAATTTAAAATTTAAAATTTAAAATTTAAAATTTAAAATTTAAAATTTAAAATTTAAAATTTAAAATTTAAAATTTAAAATTTAAAATTTAAATTTAAAATTTAAAATTTAAAATTTAAAATTTAAAATTTAAAATTTAAAATTTAAAATTTAAAATTTAAAATTTAAAATTTAAAATTTAAAATTTAAAATTTAAAATTTAAAATTTAAAATTTAAAATTTAAAATTTAAAATTTAAAATTTAAAATTTAAAATTTAAAATTTAAAATTTAAAATTTAAATTTAAAAAATTTAAAATTTAAAATTTAAAATTTAAAATTTAAATTTAAAATTTAAAATTTAAAATTTAAAATTTAAAATTTAAAATTTAAAATTTAAAATTTAAAATTTAAAATTTAAAATTTAAAATTTAAAATTTAAATTTAAAATTTAAAATTTAAAATTTAAAATTTAAAATTTAAAATTTAAAATTTAAAATTTAAAATTTAAAATTTAAAATTTAAAATTTAAAATTTAAAATTTAAAATTTAAAATTTAAAATTTAAATTTAAAATTTAAAATTTAAAATTTAAAATTTAAAATTTAAAATTTAAAATTTAAAATTTAAAATTTAAAATTTAAAATTTAAAATTTAAAATTTAAAATTTAAAATTTAAAATTTAAAATTTAAAATTTAAATTTAAAATTTAAAATTTAAAATTTAAATTTAAGTTTAAAATTTAAAATTTAAATTTAAATTTAAAATTTAAAATTTAAATTTAAAATTTAAAATTTAAAATTTAAAATTTAAATTTAAAATTTAAAATTTAAAATTTAAAATTTAAAATTTAAAATTTAAAATTTAAAATTTAAATTTAAAATTTAAAATTTAAAATTTAAAATTTAAAATTTAAAATTTAAAATTTAAAATTTAAAATTTAAAATTTAAAATTTAAATTTAAAATTTAAAATTTAAAATTTAAATTTAAAATTTAAAATTTAAAATTTAAAATTTAAAATTTAAAATTTAAAATTTAAAATTTAAAATTTAAAATTTAAATTTAAAATTTAAAAAATTTAAAATTTAAAATTTAAAATTTAAAATTTAAAATTTAAAATTTAAAATTTAAAATTTAAAATTTAGAAATTTAAAATTTAAAATTTAAAATTTAAAATTTAAAATTTAAAATTTAAATTTAAAATTTAAAATTTAAAATTTAAAATTTAAAATTTAAAATTTAAAATTTAAAATTTAAAATTTAAAATTTAAAATTTAAAATTTAAAATTTAAAATTTAAAATTTAAAATTTAAAAATTTAAAATTTAAATTTAAAATTTAAAATTTAAAATTTAAAATTTAAAATTTAAAATTTAAAATTTAAAATTTAAAATTTAAAATTTAAAATTTAAAATTTAAAATTTAAAATTTAAAATTTAAAATTTAAAATTTAAAATTTAAAATTTAAAATTTAAAATTTAAAATTTAAAATTTAAAATTTAAAATTTAAAATTTAAAATTTAAATTTAAAATTTAAAATTTAAATTTAAAATTTAAAATTTAAAATTTAAAATTTAAAATTTAAAATTTAAAATTTAAAATTTAAAATTTAAAATTTAAAATTTAAAATTTAAAATTTAAAATTTAAAATTTAAAATTTAAAATTTAAAATTTAAAATTTAAAATTTAAAATTTAAAATTTAAAATTTAAAATTTAAAATTTAAATTTAAAATTTAAAATTTAAAATTTAAAATTTAAAATTTAAAATTTAAAATTTAAAATTTAAATTTAAAATTTAAAATTTAAAATTTAAATTTAAATTTAAAATTTAAAATTTAAAATTTAAAATTTAAAATTTAAAATTTAAAATTTAAAATTTAAAATTTAAAATTTAAAATTTAAAATTTAAAATTTAAAATTTAAAATTTAAATTTAAAATTTAAAATTTAAATTTTAAAATTTAAAATTTAAAATTTAAAATTTAAAATTTAAAATTTAAAATTTAAAATTTAAAATTTAAAATTTAAAATTTAAAATTTAAAATTTAAAATTTAAAATTTAAAATTTAAAATTTAAAATTTAAAATTTAAAATTTAAAATTTAAAATTTAAAATTTAAAATTTAAAATTTAAAATTTAAATTTAAAATTTAAAATTTAAAATTTAAAATTTAAAATTTAAAATTTAAAATTTAAAATTTAAAATTTAAAATTTAAAATTTAAAAATTTAAAATTTAAAATTTAAAATTTAAAAATTTAAAATTTAAAATTTAAATTTAAAATTTAAATTTAAAGTTTAAAATTTAAAATTTAAAATTTAAAATTTAAAATTTAAAATTTAAATTTAAAATTTAAAATTTAAAATTTAAAATTTAAAATTTAAAATTTAAAATTTAAAATTTAAAATTTAAAATTTAAAATTTAAAATTTAAAATTTAAAAATTTAAAATTTAAAATTTAAAATTTAAAATTTAAAATTTAAAATTTAAAATTTAAAATTTAAAATTTAAATTTAAAATTTAAAATTTAAAATTTAAAATTTAAAATTTAAAATTTAAAATTTAAAATTTAAAATTTAAAATTTAAAATTTAAAATTTAAAATTTAAAATTTAAAATTTAAAATTTAAAATTTAAAATTTAAAATTTAAAATTTAAATTTAAAATTTAAAATTTAAAATTTAAAATTTAAAATTTAAAATTTAAAATTTAAAATTTAAAATTTAAAAAAATTTAAAATTTAAAATTTAAATTTAAAATTAAAATTTAAAATTTAAAATTTAAAATTTAAAAAAATTTAAAATTTAAAATTTAAAATTTAAATTTAAAATTTAAAATTTAAAATTTAATTTAAAATTTAAAATTTAAATTTAAAATTTAAAATTTAAAATTTAAAATTTAAAATTTAAAAATTTAAAATTTAAAATTTAAAATTTAAAAAAATTTAAAATTTAAAATTTAAAATTAAAATTTAAAATTTAAAATTTAAAATTTAAAATTTAAAAAATTTAAAATTTAAAATTTAAAATTTAAAATTTAAAATTTAAAATTTAAAATTTAAATTTAAAATTTAAATTTAAAATTTAAAATTTAAAATTTAAAATTTAAAATTTAAAATTTAAATTTAAAATTTAAAATTTAAAATTTAAAATTTAAAATTTAAAATTTAAAAATTTAAAATTTAAAATTTAAAATTTAAAATTTAAAATTTAAAATTTAAAATTTAAAATTTAAAATTTAAATTTAAAATTTAAAATTTAAATTTAAATTTAGGGAATTTAAATTTAAATTTAAAATTTTAAATTTAAAATTTAAAATTTAAAATTTTTAAAATTTAAAATTTAAAATTTAAAATTTAAAATTTAAATTTAAAATTTAAAATTTAAAATTTAAAATTTAAAATTTAAAATTTAAAATTTAAAATTTAAAATTTAAATTTAAAATTTAAAATTTAAAATTTAAAATTTAAAATTTAAAATTTAAAATTTAAAATTTAAAATTTAAAATTTAAAATTTAAAATTTAAAATTTAAAATTTAAAATTTAAAATTTAAAATTTAAAATTTAAATTTAAAATTTAAAATTTAAAATTTAAAATTTAAAATTTAAAATTTAAAAATTTAAAATTTAAAATTTAAAATTTAAAATTTAAAATTTAAAATTTAAATTTAAAATTTAAAATTTAAAATTTAAAATTTAAAATTTAAAATTTAAAATTTAAAATTTTAAATTTAAAATTTAAAATTTAAAATTTAAAATTTAAAATTTAAATTTAAAATTTAAAATTTAAAATTTAAAAATTTAAAATTTAAAATTTAAAATTTAAAATTTAAAAATTTAAAATTTAAATTTAAAATTTAAAAATTTAAAATTTAAAATTTAAAATTTAAAATTTAAATTTAAAATTTAAAATTTAAAATTTAAAATTTAAAATTTAAATTTAAAATTTAAAATTTATTAAAAATTTAAAATTTAAAATTTAAATTTAAAATTTAAAATTTAAATTTAAAATTTAAAATTTAAAATTTATTTAAAATTTAAAATTTAAAATTTAAAATTTAAAAATTTAAATTTAAATTTAAAATTTAAAATTTAAAATTTAAAATTAAAATTAAAATTTAAAATTTAAAATTTAAAATTTAAAATTTAAATTTAAAATTTAAAATTT
>JASAUF010000349.1:260000-269494 GCA_030180095.1 Magnolia changhungtana
TTAAATTTAAAATTTAAAATTTAAAATTTAAATTTAAAAGTTTAAAATTTAAATTTAAAATTTAAAATTTAAAATTTAAAATTTAAATTTAAAATTTAAAATTTAAAATTTAAAATTTAAAATTTAAAATTTAAAATTTAAAATTTAAGGGCCAAAAATTTAAATTTAAAATTTAAAATTTAGAATTTAAAGTTTAAAATTTAAAATTTAAAATTCCAAAATTTAAAATTTAAAATTTAAAATTCCAAAATTTAAAAATTTAAAATTTAAAATTTCATTTAAATTTAAAATTTCAAAATTTAAAATTTAAAATTTAAAATTTAAATTTAAAATTTAAAATTTAAAATTTAAAATTTAAAATTTAAAATTTAAAATTTAAAATTTAAAATTTAAAATTTAAAATTTAAAATTTAAAATTTAAAATTTAAAATTTAAAATTTAAAATTTAAATTTCAGTTTAAATTTAAAATTTAAAATTTAAAATTTAAAATTTAGGTTAAATTTAAAATTTAAAATTTAAAATTTAAAATTTAAAATTTAAAAATTTAAAATTTAAAATTTAAAATTTAAAATTTAAAATTTAAAATTTAAAATTTAAAATTTAAAATTTAAATTTAAAATTTAAAATTTAAAATTTAAAATTTAAAATTTAAAATTTCAAAATTTAAAAATTTAAAATTTAAAATTTAAAATTTAAAATTTAAAATTCCCCATTAAATTTAAAATTTAAAATTTAAAATTTAAATTTAAAATTTAAAATTTAAAATTTAGGGTTAGGGATTTAAAATTTAAAATTTAAAATTTAAAATTTAAAATTTAAATTTAAAATTTAAAATTTAAAAATTTAAAATTTAAAATTTAAATTTAAAGGTTTGGGTTTAAAATTTAAAATTTAAAATTTAATTTAAAATTTAAAATTTAAATTTAAATTTCCAAATTTAGAGCACAAAATTTGAGAATTTAAAATTTAAAATTTAAAATTTAAATTTAGGGATTTAAGGTTTAAAGGTTTAAAGTTTAAAGTTTAAATTTAAAATTTAAGAATTTAAAATTTAAATTTTGAAATTTAAAATTTAAAATTTAAAATTTGAAATTTAAAATTTAAAATTTAAAATTTAAAAATTTAAAATTTGAAAATTTAAAAATTTAAAATTTAAAATTTAAGAATTTAAAATTTAAAGGTTTGAAATTTAAAATTTAAAATTTTAAGAATTTAAAATTTCATTTAAAATTTAAAATTTAAAATTTAAAATTTTAAAATTTAAAATTTAAAATGGGGTTAAAAATTTCAAAATTTAAGTGCCACAAATTTAAAATTTGAAATTTAAAATTTAAAATTTAAATTTAAATTTTAAAATTTAAAAATTTAAATTTAGGGTTGGGGAATTTAAAATTTAAAAATTTAAAATTTAAATTTAAAATTTAAAATTTAAAATTTAAAATTTAAAATTTAAAATTTAAAATTTAAATTTAAAATTTAAAATTTAAAATTTAAAAATTTAAAATTTAAAATTACAAAATTTAAAATTTTGGGAATTTAGAATTTAAAATTTAAAATTTAAAATTTTACAAATTTAAGATTTAAAATTTAAAGGATTTAAAATTTAAAATTTAGGAATTGTTAAAAGTTAAAATTTAAAATTTAGAATTTGAAATTTTGAAATTTAAAATTTAAAAATTTAAAATTTAAAATTTAAAATTTAAAATTTAAAATTTTAAATTTAAAATTTAAATTTAAAATTTAAAAATTTAAAATTTAAAATTTAAAATTTAAAGGAATTTAAAATTTAGAATTTAAAATTTAAAGATTGAAGAATTTAGAATTACAAAATTTTAAAATTTAAAATTTAAAAATTTAAATTTAAAATTTAAAATTTAAAAATTTAAAATTTAAAATTTCAAAATTTAAAAATTTAAAATTTAAAATTTAAAATTTAAAATTTAAAATTTAAAATTTTAAAAATTTAAAATTTAGAATTTAAAATTTACAAAGTTTAAAAATTTAAAATTTAAAATTTAAAATTTAAAAAATTTAAAATTCAAAATTTAAAATTTAAGATTTAAAAATTTAAAATTTAAAAATTTCCAAAATTTAAAATTTAAAATTTAAGAATTTAAAATTTAAATTTAAAATTTAAAATTTAAAATTTAAAGAACTTAAAATTTAAATTTAAAATTTTTAAAATTTAAAATTTAGGAATTTGAATTTAAAATTTAAAATTTAAAAATTTAAAATTTAAAGTTTAGAATTTAAAATTTAAAATTTAGAATTTTAAAATTTAAAATTTAAAATTTAAAATTTCTAAAATTTAAATTTAAATTTTAAATTAATTTAAAATTTAAAATTTCAAAATTTAAAATTTAAAAAATTTTAAAGTTTAAATTTAAATTTAAAAAATTTAAAAGTTTAAAATTTAAAATTTAAAATTTGAAATTTAAAATTTAGTTAAAATTTAAAATTTAAAATTTAAAATTTTAAAATTTAAAAATTTAAAATTTAAATTTAAAATTTAAAATTTAAAAATTTCCAAAATTTCAAAATTTAAATTTAAAATTTAAAATTTCAAAATTTAAAATTTAAATTTCAAAATTTAAAATTTGGTTAAATTTTAAAATTTAAAATTTAAAATTTAAAATTTAAAATTTAAAATTTAAGAATTTGAAATTTAAAATTTCATTTAAAAAATTTAAAATTTAAAATTTCAAAATTTAGAATTTAAAAATTTAAATTTTAAAATTTAAAATTTAAAATTTAAAATTTAAAAATTTAAAATTTAAAAATTTAAAATTTAAAATTTTAAAATTTAAAATTTAGGTAAAATTTAAAATTTAAAATTGGTCCAAAAATTTAAAATTTAGGAATTTAAAAGTTAAATTTTAAAATTTAAAAATTTAAAATTTAAAATTTAAAATTTAAAATTTAAAATTTAAAATTTCATTAAAATTTAAATTTTAAAATTTAAAATTTAAAATTTAAAATTTAGAATTTAAAATTTTAAAATTTAAAAGTTAAAATTTAAAATTTAAAATTAGG
Organism: Magnolia changhungtana; assembly: GCA_030180095.1. NCBI lineage: Eukaryota > Viridiplantae > Streptophyta > Magnoliopsida > Magnoliales > Magnoliaceae > Magnolia > Magnolia changhungtana. The sequence goes on from JASAUF010000349.1 coordinate 263,035, forward strand.
GTCAAAATTTAAATTCCAAAATTTAAAATTCCAAGTTAAATTTAAAATTTAAGAATTTAAAATTTAAAATTCAAAATTTAAAATTGAAATTTAAAATTTAAAATTTAAATTTGGTTAAATTTAAAAGTTAGAATTTAAAATTTAAAATTTAAAATTTTAAAATTTAGAATTTAGAATTTAAAATTTAAAATTTAAAAATTTAAAAATTTAAAATTTAAAATTTAGGCCAAAATTAAATTTAAAATTTAAAATTTAAAAATTTAAAATTTAAAATTTAAGAATTTAAAATTTAAAATTTCAAAATTTATTTAAAATTTAAAAATTTAAAATTTAAGAATTTAAAATTTAAAATTTAAATTTAACATTTAAAATTTAAAATTTAAAATTTAAAATTTAAAATTTTAAATTTAAAATTTAAAATTTAATTAAATTTAAAATTTAAAATTTAAATTTAAAATTTCAAATTTAAAATTTAAAATTTAAAATTTAAAATTTAAAATTTAGGAATTTAAAATTTAAAAATTTAAAATTTAAAATTTAAAATTTAAAATTTAAAATTTAAAATTTAGAATTTAAAATTTAAAATTTAAAATTTAAAAATTTAAAATTTAAAATTTAAAATTTAAATTTAAAATTTAAAATTTTAAGTGCAAATTTAAAATTCATTAAAATTTAAAATTTAAGAATTTCAAAAATTCCAAATTTAAAATTTAAAATTTAAAATTTAAAATTTAAAATTTAAGGATTTAGATTTAGGATTTGGTTTAAAGTTTAAGGTTTAAAGTTTGATTTAGGAATTTAAAATTTGAAGATTTAATTTAAAATTTGATTTAAATTTAAAAGTTTAAAATTTAAAGTTAAAATTTAAAATTTTAAATTTAAAATTTAAAATTTAAGAGATTTAAAGATTTAGAAGTTTAAAATTTAAATTTAAAATTTAGAATTTAAAATTTAAAAATTTAAAATTTACAAATTTAAAATTTAAAATTTAAAAATTTAAAATTTCAAAATTTAAAATTTAAATTTAAAAATTTAAAATTTAAAATTTAAAATTTAAAAATTTAAATTTAAAATTTAGAATTTAGAATTTTAAAATTTAAAATTTAAAATTTAAAATTTAAAATTTAAAATTTAAAATTTAAAATTTAAAATTTAAAATTTAAAATTTAAAATTGGTGGAGAATTTTAAAATTTAAAATTTAAAATTTAAAATTTAAAATTTAAAATTTAAAATTTAAAATTTAAAATTTAAAATTTGTACAATTTAGAAATTTAAAAATTTAAAATTTAAGACTAAATTTAAAATTTAAAATTTAAAATTTAAAATTTAAAATTTAAAATTTAAAATTTAAAATTTAAAATTTAAAAATTTTAAATTTAAAATTTAAAAATTTTAAAATTTAAAATTTAAAATTTAAAATTTAAAATTTAAAATTTAGGTAATTTAAAATTTAAATTTAGGGTTTTAGGTTTGAGTTTTAAAGGTTTAGGGTTTAGGTTTAGGAATTTAAGATTTAAGGGATTTAAAGGATTTAAGGAATTTGATTTAAAATTTAAATTTAAGAAAATTTAAAATTTAAAATTTTAAAAATTTAAAATTTAAAATTTAAAATTTAAAATTTAAAATTTAAAATTTAAAATTTAAAATTTAGGAATTTAAATTTAAATTTAAAAATTTAAAAAATTTCAAAATTTAAAATTTAAAATTTAAAATTTAAAAATTTAAAATTTAAATTTAAAATTTTAAAATTTAAAATTTAAAATTTTAAAATTTAAAATTTCAAAATTTAAAATTCAATTTAAAATTTAAAATTTAAATTTAAAATTTCAAAATTTAAAAATTTCAAAATTTAAAATTTAAAATTTAAAATTTAAAATTTAAAATTTAAAATTTAAAATTTAAAGTTAAAATTTAAAATTTACAGTTAAAATTTCAAATTTAAAATTTAAATTGAATTTTCCAAAATTTAAAATTTAAAATTTAAAATTTAAAATTTAAATTTAAAATTTAAAATTTAAAATTTAAAATTTAAAGGATTTAAAATTTAAAATTTAAAATTTAAAATTTAAAATTTAGGAGAATTTAAAATTTAAAATTTAAAATTTAAATTTAAGTTACAAAATTTAAAATTTAAAATTTAAAATTTAAAATTTAAAATTTAAAATTTAAAATTTAAAATTTAAAGTTTTAAATTTAAAATTTAAAATTTAAAATTTAAAATTTAAATTTAAAATTTAGAATTTAAAATTTAAAATTTAAAATTTAAAATTTAAGAATTTAAGATTTCAAAATTGAAATTTCAAAATTTTAAAAGTTACAGATTTAAAGAGATTTAAAGTTTAAATTTAAAATTTAAAATTTCGTTAGAATTTAAAAATTTAAAATTTAAAAATTTAAAATTTAAAATTTAAAATTTAAAATTTAAAATTTAAAGTTTAAAATTTGAAATTTAAAATTGGTCAAAATTTTAAATTTAAAATTTAAGATGGAATTTAAAATTGAGATTTAAAATTTAAAATTTTAAAATTTAAATTTAAATTTAAGGGTTAGGAATTTAAAATTTAAAATTTAATTAAAATTTAAAATTTAAAATTTAAAATTTAAAATTTCAAAATTTAAAATTTAAATTTAAGAATTCCAAATTTAAAATTTAAAATTTAAAGTTTAAAATTTAAAATTTAAAATTTTAAAATTTAAAATTTAAAATTTGGAAATTTAAAATTTAAGATTTAAAATTTAAAATTTTAAAATTTAAAATTTAAAATTTAAAATTTAAAATTGAAGTTGGAATTAAAATTTAAAATTTAAAATTTAAAATTTAAAATTTAAAATTTAATTAATTGTAAATTTAAAATTTAAATTTAAATTTAAAATTTAAAATTTAAAATTTAAAATTTCACAATTTAAGAATTTTAAATTTAAATTTAAAATTTAAAATTTAAAATTTAAAATTTAAAATTTAAAATTTAAAATTTAAATTAAAATTTAAAATTTAAAATTTAAAATTTAAAATTTAAAATTTAAAATTTAAAATTTAAATTTAAAATTTAAAATTTAAAATTTAAATTTAAAATTTAAATTTAAATTTAAAATTTAAAAATTTAAAATTTAAAATTTACAAAATTTAAATTTAAATTTAAATTTAAATTTAAATTTAAAATTTAAATTTAAAATTTAAATTTAATTTTAAAATTTAAAATTAAAATTTAAAAAATTTAAAATTTAAGGGTAAAATTTAAAAATTTAAATTTAAATTTAAAATTTAAAATTTAAAATTTAAAATTTTAAATTTAGGAATTTAAAATTTAAGAATTTTAAAATTTAAATTTAAAATTTTAAGAAGTTAAAATTTAAAATTTAAAAATTTAATTTAAAATTTAAAATTTAAGAATTTAAAATTTAAAATTTAAATTTAAAATTTAGAATTTCAAAATTTCAAAATTTAAAATTTAAAATTTAAAATTTAAAATTTAAAATTTTAAAATTTACAAATTTAAAATTTTAAAATTTAAAATTTAAAATTTAAAATTTAAATTTAAAATTTAAAATTTCAAAATTAAAAAATTTAAAATTTAAATTTAAAATTTTAAAATTTAAAATTTAAAATTTAAAATTTAAAAATTTAGAATTTAAAATTTAAAATTTCAAATTTAAAATTTGTTCAAAATTTAAAAATTTAAAATTTGAATTTAAATTTAAATTTAAAAATTTTAAATTTAAAATTTAAATTTTAAAATTTAAAATTTAAAATTTAAAATTTACAAAATTTAAAAATTTCAAAATTTAAAATTTAAAATTTAAAAGTTTAAAATTTAAAAATTTAAAATTTAAGAATTTAAAATTTAAAATTTAAAATTTAAAATTTAAAATTTAAAATTTAAAATTTAAATTTAATTTAAAATTTCCAAAATTTAAAATTTAAAAATTTAAATTTGGGAATTTAAAATTTAAAATTTAAAATTTAAAATTTAAAATTTTAAAATTTAAAATTTAAAAATTTAAAATTTAAAATTTAAAATTTAAAATTTAAAATTTAAAATTTAAATTTAAAATTTAAAATTTAAAATTTTAAAATTTAAAATTTACAAAATTTAAAATTTAAATTTAAAATTTAAAATTTCAAAATTTAAAATTTAAATTTAAAATTTAAAATTTAAAATTTCAAAATTCTAAAGTTTAGGTTAGGTTAGGGTTTGATTTAGTTTAGGATTTAGGGTTGAGTTTAGGTTAGGTTTAGGATTTAGGTTTAGGTTAGAGTTTAGAGTTTGAGTTTGATTTTAAAATTTAAAATTTAAAAGTTACAAATTAAAAATTTAAAATTTAAAATTTAAAATTTAAAATTTCAAAATTTAAAATTTAAATTTAAATTTAAAAGTTAAAATTTAAAATTTTAAAATTTAAAGTTTAAAATTTAAAATTTAAAATTTAAAATTTAAAAATTTAAAATTTCCAAATTTCAGAAATTTAAAATTTCCAAAATTTAAAATTTAAAATTTAAAAATTTAAAATTTAAAATTTAAAAATTTAAAATTTAAAATTTAAAATTTAAAATTTAGAAATTTAAAATTTAAGTTAAAATTTAAAAATTTAAAAAATTTAAAGAATTTAAAATTTTAAAATTTAAAATTTTAAAATTTAAAATTTAAAATTTAAAATTTAAAATTTAAATTTAGAATTTAAAATTAAAAATTTAAAATTTAAAATTTTAAAATTTCAAAATTTAGAATTTAAAATTTAAAGTTTAAGATTTAAAATTTGAAATTTAAAATTTAAAAATTTAAAATTTAAAATTTAAAGTTTAAAATTTAAAATTTAAAATTTAAAAATTTTAAAATTTAAATTTAAAATTTAAGTTAAAATTTAAAATTTAAAATTTAAATTCAAAATTTAAATTTAAAATTTCAAAATTTAAAATTTAAAATTTAAAGTTTAAAATTTAAAATTTAAAATTTCAAATTTAAAATTTAAAATTTAAAATTGAAATTTAAAATTTAAAATTTAAAATTTAAAATTTAAAATTTAAAATTTAAAATTTAAAATTTAAAATTTAAAATTTGTTAAAATTTTAAAATTTAAGAATTTAAAATTTAAAATTTAAAATTTAAAATTTAAAATTTAAAATTTCGCAATTCCAATTTAAAATTTGAATTAAAATTTAAAATTTAAAATTTAAAATTTAAAATTTATAAAAATTTAAATTAGGGTTTAGGGTTTAAGTTTAGGTTTAGGGATTTAGGTTAGGGTTTAGGAGTTTAGGGTTTTAGGTTTAGAGTTAGGGATTTAAGTTTAGGGTTTAAAGGTTAAATTTGAATTGGAGATTTTAAAATTTAAATTAAAATTTAAAATTTAAAATTTAAAATTTAAAATTTAAAATTTAAAATTTAAAATTTAAAATTTAAATTAAAATTGGAATTAAATTAATTGAGTTAAAATTTAAAATTTAAAGTTAAAGTTAAAATTTAAAATTTAAAATTTAAAATTCGTTGGTCAAATTCCGGAAGATTTAAATTTTAAGGTTAAAGTTGGAATTTAAAATTTAAAATTTAAAGTTTAATTAAATTCGGAATTAAATTCTAGGAATTCCGAGAGTTAAATTTAAAATTTAAAATTTAAAATTTAAAATTTAAAATTTAAATTTAAAATTTAAAATTTAAATTTAAAATTTAAATTTAAATTTAAAATTTAAAATTTAAAATTTAAAATTTAAAATTTAAAATTTAAAATTTAAAATTTAAAATTTAAAATTTAAAATTTAAAATTTAAAATTTAAATTTAAAATTTAAAATTTAAAATTTAAAATTTAAAATTTAAAATTTAAAATTTAAAATTTAAATTTAAATTTAAAATTTAAAATTTAAATTTAAAATTTAAAATTTAAAATTTAAAATTTAAAGGAGTTTAGGGATTAAGTTGATTTTAAGGTTTAGGGTTTAGGGTTTTAGAGGTTTAGGGATTTAGAGTTTAAGTTTGAGTTTTAAGGGTTTGGGGTTTAAGGGTTTAGGAGTTTAGGTTCAGTTTAGGGTTTAGGGTTTGAGTTTGAGGTTTAGGGTTTAGGGGTTTAGAGTTTAAGGTTTAGGGTTTTAGGGTAGGGGTTTTAGGGTTTAGAGGTTTAGGGTTTGAGGTTTGAGGGTTAGGGATTTAGGTTAAGTTTAGGGTTGGGTTGGGTTTTAGGAGGTTTAGGGTTTAGGGTTTGGGAGGTTTTGGGGTTTGGGGTTTAGGGTTTAGTTTTGAGGAGTTTAGGGGTTTAGGGTTTGAGGTTTAGAGTTTTGGGTTTTAGGGTTTAGGGATTTGGGAGGTTTGGGGTTTTAGGGGTTTCGAGGTTTATGAGGTTTAGAGGTTTGAGAGGTTTGGGGTTGGGTTTAGGGTTTAGGGTTTAGGGGTTTGATTTAGAGATTTTGCAAGGTTTGAGTTTAGGTTTTAAGTTTTAGGTTTGGGGTTTGGGGTTTAGGGTTTAAGTTT
>JASAUF010000350.1:0-176356 GCA_030180095.1 Magnolia changhungtana
AACTTAGTTTAGTATATAATTTGGTGTTAAACTTACATTGTTCGGATGTGAATCGAAAACTCATTTTGAAAGAGGAATTTCCGAAACCCTCTTTCAATGCCTTTTCGTTTCTCGCTTTCCCTCCTCTCGCTCTGGCTCTCCCTCACTCGTTGTGACTCTTGTTCTCCCTCCACCTCTCTGAGCAATGCCGACCCTAACCCATCTCCAATCAAAACATTTCAGCATCGTCCAAATCCCATCGTTTTCGCCCCATTGTCAGGGTAGGAACTCGCTGCACCCGTTGCCGCTCACTCATTTCCATTGTCGATCTGGTGGTGGATCCGGGATGGATTTGTCGATTTCAGGAGAATCAGGGGATATGGTTTTTTGCATAACGCCTCCATCATCCCGAGCGTCAAGTTCTTGAGGTAAATCCATCCATATTCTCTTCTAATTCAGTTGAAAATTGGGGTACGGTTTGTACATTAGCTATTTGTTGAATTTCTTGAGAGAAGGCGGGATTTGTCTTAGGATTATGCTTTTGTTTTGAAATCATTGCATTTATTAGTTCTTGAAGAATTGAGATTTGGATTTCAGGTTGATCATGATTCATGGGCATCCATCCATTGGTAACCATCGTACATAAAGAAGTTTATTGCATCAAGGTTGCTTTTTTATGATTCAGTTATGTTATTCTTAGCTTGTATGGTCACCTGACTAGTGATATCATGTGCTCTTATTTTAGATAAATATGCTCTCTGCCATGAAGTATGTATGGCAGATCTAATTGTTTGATCCATGAAGTGAAAGATGAGGGTAGGTAAAGGAGAAAATAAGACTAATTTTCAGCTTGACAATGGTTTTGTACAAATGGAAAAAATAAATAAATAATCTACTGATCTTACTGGTAAATCAGAATTCACAGAAAAACCAGCTTCCATCTATACAAACAAACCTAAAAGGCAGAATGGTTACATCCTCTCCTCTCATCTAAAACTTTTGAAGCCTAGTTATGTGGGTTTACGATGTGTTATCTCTTGGGTTTATATTATCTGGGCATATCCAAAGATCTCTCAAGTGATCGCAACCAACATTCACACAGGTGGTTACTACTTGGTTTAAGTAAATAAATCTTTTATATGTGATCACTTTTATTAACTCCATTTGAGTTAGGCCGTTGGGTAATGAGTAGAATGAGTTGTTGGGTAATGAGTAGAATGAGTTGTCTACAAATTAATGAATGAGAAGGTTGCAGGGAACAGTTCTCTTCTTAGAAGCCTTAGAGTAGCACATGGATTCTTTTCTTTATCAACATGACATGAATAATGATGTTGCCATTAACATATAACTGTAGCCTCAAATATGTTATTAAAGTTAACTTCATAATCTCACTTTCCACTATCATTCATCGTGCCTTGTTAATTGTTACTTGCAGTGTGTGGCTTTGGAACATGGTCTGATACTAGTGGACACAAAGTAAGAATTTGGAAAGGGACCTGATGGTACTGAACAAACTTTCTGTAGTCTCAATGGGTGCAATTTGAGTAAAGAAATATCTTACCCTTTTTAGCCTTTTGATAACTGTTATGAGATTTCTGAACTGGCAGGCATCTATGGAGAATTGGAGATGAAGGAACTACGCATTGAACTGAATGATAAAGTATTAGAGATCCTACCTCTCAAAAGTTTCTACTCCTTTTTCTATTTGCTTTGAATTGTGTTGGAACTAATAGATTCTTTAGATACATCTATTTAACCTTATTTTCATTTGTTCTATTTGACTGCAGGAGATGATATCCAAGCCTGAAATTGGACAATCACAAAGGTTTTATGCATGAAACAAAGTTAATTTTTCCCTTCCTATGTTACTTTTCTATTGATTCCAAGTAGCTTTTTCTTTCTTCTTTATATAGTTTTTATAATGATTTATATTTTTTAAAAAGGTTTCTGGGATATCAATCTGATATATATGGGTGGACCAGTATAACGTCTTGGAAAAATCCGTACAAAGACTCAAGTACCACCTTAGGCAGAAATCATTAAGGACCAAATCCTTAAGAAATTAGACAAAAATTAATTAAGTGTTAAACTTAATTAAACACTAGATTAGCTTGGACAACTTTCAATACAAACTGCAAGACTTAAAATGAGTAGAATCACTAACGCTACATTACCTAAAAACCTAGGATCAATCTCTAAACCTACTTGCCCTCGGGAGCACATTGAAACTCCGTATCAGACCTGGACGGCATGTCGAAAGTTCGATGACCACGAAACTATACGATTATGACTGCCTTACTGGACTTGACAACCATCTCGAAAATTAAGTCTTAATAGTATCCAGAAACGCACAACTTGAGCCCGGAGTGAAGTATGTGAGAAACGCGAATGCCTTTAGAAAATGAACTTAGATTTAAGTGATTTGGGTCGTTCACTTGCGGGCCAAATTTAAAGATTCAGACCATCAGATCCTGACCTAAATACACCCTCGGATCAGGGAAATTTTCCTACATAGGTCAGTGTAGTTGTGCCCCTGATCGAGTGACGATGACCGTTGAATTGAAGCTGGTCCTCTACAGTTGATTCATAAATCTAATCGGATTAAAAACTTAACCTGACCTAGATCCAATGTCAGAGAACTTTTTCTGGATCGTATACAAAAAAGGGGCCTCTAGATGTGCTCTGTTGGACCGAAACAACCAACTTTTGGCTATAACCTAAGTATACCATGGCCCTGGGGCCATTCTCATCAATTCTGGGCCTATATAAGGGCCTTAAACCCTCTCTCTCCCTTGCCATACGAATTTAAAAATCCTATGAGAGAGAAGAGAGAAAAGAGAAGAAGAAAATGAGGGGTAGAGAGAGAGAGAGTTAGGGATTGTCGTTGGGTTTCGATCCCACCACTCCACGTGCTTAATCACCTCATCAGTGTCGCTATACCAGCGATTCTGATTCTATTTTTAGGTAAGAAATCCTAACCCTAATCTTTTTTAAGGATTCAAATATAGAAAATGGTGAAGTAGCTAACCTATCTCATGTTATAGGTTGCCGTTGTGCCCTAGGCGAGGACTTAGTGTTTAAACTGAGTTCATTAAAAGTTTACCGGTGAAAAGCACGGACTATAAACGTTTAGGTTATGGTTTTCAAGGCTTTCAATGTCAGCAATGATTTATGTCTGACTTGATTGCTATCACATATGTTTAGATACGACATTTTTCGTATATTGCACATATATGTAAACTACATTGATTTTAAATACATTCTATGTGTTTGTTGAAATGTCTAAATGAATATGGAATTATGATTTGTGCTTGTTATGATAGATGTTTAGGAACGCATGATGGTTGTACATGTGGCAACACCTATTGTGAGACCCGTACCATAGCCCGTACTATTCCGTATGCCTTCGCGGTCCTCCCAGTTGAATTTCAACGACCCGCGATCTATTATCAGCGTTTACGCGCGATCCTTAGTTGTGTCCCATATATTAGAATTGGCTCGACCCGAGACTTGTATCATTGTGACTGCGCTGTCACCGCGGTTCCAACTTCGTGACTTGCGCACCCAACCGATAACCAGGGTAGAAGATGTAAGCCCACGTTCATTTTGAGGAAAATGCCACACGTTGCGAACTTCGAGAGAATCTCTACGACCTATCCCATCAATCAAGTTCACATCACACATCAAGTTAAGTACAACAACCCATACCCTACCCTTATCACTCTCTTACACAGGCTACCCCAAAGTCAACCCTTACATCACTTCATCTATTACTCAACCCATCACCCATCACACCTCACCCATCCTTTTCACCCATCACTCCTCTCTCTCTCGTTCCATCTCTCCACTTCCAACAACGTAAAAATTTCCACACGTCCAAGCATTCCCAAGCTCTCCCCAACAACAATAAGTGTGGCCCACTTTCCCTACCCTCTCATCTCCCATCCACACCATCAAAACTCCATCAACCTCCATCAAAAGAGAAGGCAAGGAACTAAGGAGGCTAAGGGACCAAGGAGAAGGCCTAGAGGTGGGTGATCCACCGTTGATTTTCAATTTGATGGCCCATTTGTGATGGGACCCAATTTAATGTATGTGTTGTAGTCATATGAGGGGCCCATAGTGGCAGGGCCCCTCCACTATGCCGATCTCTCTCTCCTTCTCTCTATCTCTCTCTCTCTCTCTCTCTTCCCCTTTCCTTGTTGATGGCCCACCTAATATGTGTGTGTGTGGCCCCCCATGAAACATGCATTCTATCCAGGCCGTCCGCCGAGTGGCCCACATGGCCGTCCGTTTGGACGGGCCTGATCAAAGGAAAACACAAACATCAGATTGATCAAGTGGGCCACGTGGGCCACGTCCATGTGGGACCCATCATGATGCTTGTGTTATATCCATGCCGTCTAGCGTCCCTGGATGCTGGACAGGGCACGCGGCTAACATGGAGTGCGTGTACTGACATGGGTGTGTACTATCGAGCTAACAATATATATATATATTATTAATATAAGGTATTTGGGTGGGCTGCTCCTACAGGCCCCACCTTGATGTATATATTTAATCCAAGACATCCATTTCATTCTCTAGATCATTTTAGGTGTTGAGCCAAAAAATGAAGTTAATCCGAGTATCAGGTGGGCTGTATCTTGGAAAATGGTGGTCTTTGCCATTTAAAATCCACCTGATTATCCTATACACCAAAATACCTCGGATATTAGACTCGTTTGGCTTATCTTGAGCCGTGGGAGCCAGTGGATGGAGTGGATCCACCTGATGTGGGCCCCACGTATGAAAATTCCTAAAAAATGCATGATTTTTTTTAAAAATAAAAATAATAATAACAGCAGCAGCGTCTGCTGCTGTTGCTGACAGAGGATGCAGGCAGCGCGCGCTGATGAACTGACGGATTGGGCAGGGACCCACGGTCCCAGCCGTGGGCCCCACCATGATGTGTGTTACCATCCACACCGTGCTTTGGGTGAGCCTCCCTCCTGGGTACGGGCCACCCAAAAATTGGCCGTATTCCGATCTCAGGTGGTCCACATCGCAGGAAACAGTGAGGATCGAACGTCTGCCATTGAGACCCTTTTTGGGGTCAGAAGTTTTGGATCAATATGAAATTTGTTTTTCCTCCTCAATCCAGGTCCACGTGACCTTATCAACAGATTAGAGGAAAATAAACATGACAGTGGGCCCCAGGTCCATGTGACCTTATCACCAGGTTGGGGTGCAAACAAACATTATGGTGGGCCCCAGGTACGTGTGACCTTATTAATAGATTGGGTGGAAAACAAACATTATGGTGGGCCTCAAGTACGTGTGACCTTATCAATAGATTAGGTGGAAAACAAACATTATGGTGGGCCCCATGTTTCTGTGATCTTGTCAACGGGCTGGATGGAAAATAAATGTTATGGTGGGCCCCACATAGGATGCACTGATGTATGTATTATGATCCACACCTTCCATTAGTGTGGGCCCCACCATGAGGTATGTACCTCATCTATGCCGTCCATCCTTCCCATCCCTATGGGATCCACCATGATGCATGTGTTACATCCAAGCCGTTCAACCATTTTAAAAGTACGTCTTAAGGCTTGAGACTAAAAAGAAGACAGATCTATAGTTCAAGTAGACCCCACCTTGTGTTATGTGTTGTAACACATGTGACCCGTGTGATAGTGGGACCAATGTGAGCTCTGTTTCATCCACACTGTCAGCACATGCACCAGTGGGATGGCCCACCATGTGGAAATCCACCATGATTAAAGTGTTTTGTCTACGCCACCCACGCCATCCATCTGTTGAAAGACCCACCGTGATGTATATTTTGTAATCCACACCGTCCACATATCTGGACGGTGCTGGACAATGTTTGGATGGTGCTGTCCAATGTTTGGATTTGCTGATTTACATGGACAACGTTTGGGTGGTGCCGATTTACATGAATAATGTTTGGATGGTGCTGATTTACCTGAGTAAAGTTTCGACAGTGCTGATCATCGTTAGTGGGCCATGTGCCCCATGGAATGATAGTGTGCAATGATACACATGTTACACCTATAATTATTAAAATGATTTTGGTGTGGCCCATGTGATGACGCCCACCTTAATGTATTTTGTAGCCCATTTGTCGGGCCCACTTTGATGTATTTTGTGGCCCATTTGTCGGGCCTACTTTGATGTATTTTGTGGACCATTTGTCAGGCCCACTTTGATGTATTTTGTGTCCCATTCGTCGAGCCCACTTTGATGTACTTTGTCGTCCATCCGTCAAACCCACTTTGATGTATTCTGTAGTCCATTTGAGGTGCTCACGTTGATATACTTGTGACCCACTTGTGTGGCTTACCTTGATATATTTATGGGGCTCATTAGTACGGCCCAATGATGAGGCCCACGTGTTGTACATGAGGCCCATTGGTGCGGCCCATTAACACAGCCCGACTTGATATGATGAGGCCCAGGTGCAGAGCTCACCTGTTACGTATATTAGGCCTATGTACAGGGCCCGCATGTTATGTATTTGTGGCCCTTTTTGGCATGACCCATTGAGCTGTATTCTAGGTCCATATAGTGCGGTCCATTTGATGTATATGAGGTCCATGTGTTGCGGCCCATTGAGATGTATTTTTGGCCCGTATGGCATGGCCCATTGTGATGTATTTGAGGCTCATGAACAGAGCCCACTTGTTGTGTATATGAGGCCCTAAGAAGTGGCCCAATGTGATGCACATGTAGCCCTTGTATGAGGCCCATTGCGATGTATATTAGTCCTTTGTGTGAGGCCACAGGCCCACTGTATCTTCGGCCCTATGTGGGCCACTCCTTGGGAGCAATGTTGGTTGAATGTCTATATTGATGGGCAATAATGGTTTAATGTCCACATTATGACCTTCCTTTAAGCCTTGACCGATCGATCATCGAGGTCGATTCTGATTGTCATGGCCGATTGCCGATTTCGATTGACGAGACTGATTTGCCAATTCTGATTATCAATCGATTTCGATTGTACAGACCGATTGCCGATTGACGTGATCGATTTGCAGATTCTGACTATCGATCGATCCCGATTGTCATAGCCGATTACTGATTCCGATTGACAAGACCGATTTACTGATTCTGACTATTGATCGATCCCGATTGTCATGGCTGATTGCCGATTTCGATTAATGAGACCGATTTGTCGATTCTGATTATCGATCGATTTTAATTGTCATGACCGATTGCCGATTGACGTGATCGATTCACTGATTCCGATTATCGATGGATTTCGATTGTCAAGGCCAAGTATCGAGGTCGATTCCTATTTGTCGATGCTGATTGTATAGGCTGAGTATTGAGGCCCATGTGAGAGGCTCATTGTGATGTGTATTAAGCTCTTGAGTAAGGCCCAAGGTGTTGTATATTAGACCCTTATGCGAGGCCATGAGTCCACTATATGTTAGGCTCTATGTGGGCCATTCCTTGGGGGAATGTTTGTTAAATGTCCACATTGTTGAGGCCGATTATTGATACCAATTATGAGTATGTGACAGTATAGCATCATGATACATGCCCATACACATCATCTGCATGTTTGTTATAAGATGTGGTTGACCATTGCATATGCCATTGGACAGGTTGTTATGAGACTCCCTGATAGGCGGAGGTTATCTCACATGAGCACGGTATGCGCAGGATTGATGCATGACTGGATTGTATGACTTATGCATCTTACATTGTGTATTGTGACTACTGTATGCCCTAACGACATCAGGGCCGTAGCCTCCACATGCATATCGTGGATGGCCAGATGGGACACCGAAAATGTTTGGTTCTAGCATACGGGCGCCATAGATGTCCCTGGGTGAAAATCTCTAAACCTCCGTGGCCAAGAGATGCCCCAAAGTCGAGATCGAGTGGATATATATGAGCGCACGAGGGTTGTATACCAGTAGGCCGCGTCTCCTACTGTGTCATGGTTGGTTAGGAGGGGGTGTGACCTTACCCGCCTGAGTGAGGTGGCAATGTCTAGGTTGAGTTTAACCAGCTTGAGGAATGGGTCCACTATCGACGAGCCGGGCTCGATATCGGCAGGTGGATAGTGAGGTCTCTTCTACTTACCCAGTTGTACGCTCGGATAGGGACGGCAAGCTGGCGTAGAGTGTAATAGACCCCGGTGATGATCCCAGAGAGGAACCGTACTGATACGTGGACTTATTAAGTAGGAGTTACATATTCATTCATTCATTCACTATCCACTTGGGCTGGTGGTGCGCAACTATTTGTTACGTGTATCTTCGCAATGGCTAGGATTTCGGTTGGAGCGCGCGACTAACCTGAAATCAGGAGTTTACCACATTGAGTCTGACTATCCAAATTTAGGTATGGGACTGATTTGGATAGAACTCCCTTGTGACGATATTACGTACTATCATCCCGACTTCACACTTCATCATGGTCATTCCATTCGCACCGCATATTGCATTGCATCCGCGGTATTTAACATTTTGAGTTACTATGTTTCGGCATTTATATGGCCTAGATACGGCTGACAATATTCGTGGACTCATCAGGATTTACATATTTCATTGCATCATCGACATCTAATATTTGGCTTGTTGTCTCCACGTTGCATAGTTGATCTATATTGCTTCACCAGTATATGATATTGTTTTTATTATATTTCTGCATCGAATAGCTTGGATAAGGCTGATGGTATTTATGGGCCTATCAGCATGTTTTTATATTACCCCGATATCGTATGATTTATGATCTTGCCAGTATTTCTGATACTGTATGATTTATGGGCTTATCAGTATTTTCGCTTACTCTGATTACTCTGATATTGCTTACTTGACACTTACCTTGTGCACACACTTACACCACCCTCTAAGCTTTCTATAAGCTTATGCACGATAGATGCATACAGGTGATGATAAGTTGCAGCAGTGTTGAGCTTAGAGCGTGCAACGGTCTTCTGGAGCTTGATTTTCGATTTATATATTTTCCTTTCAGCATTGTACTCAAATGATTATATTAGTGGATATGTGTTGATGATGTTGCCTTTATGAATTGGGTAATCTTATGGTTATGCTTCTTATGAGATAAAGGTATGTTGAAAAATCTTCCTTTTAAAATCCCAGGATCGGAATCTGATTTATGAGTGCTGGGAGCCGAGAATGGGGTACTACGAAGGCTATCGGTACCAGATTCGGCGATCGGGATTCCTGTGAATCCGATTTCTGGGTTTGGGGCGTGACAGAAGTTGGTATCAGAGCATAACTTGGGAATACCTGAGGATAACGTCACATATCTGCTGATAGCTACCTTGCACTCTATGATTGTTGAGAACTTAGAATGATTAGGTTCCCGAGTTTGAATAACTTAGAAATTTTCTGACATATCTCCCTACCATTGATATTGTGAGCCCGCATAGTATTTCAGTTTCCATCGTTTCTGATCCAAGATTCAAGGTTCAGTTGGATCATCGTAGTGTTGATGCTGCGTCTTGGAGGGGCGTGGTTGAGATTAGAGAGCGCTATCTTCATCTTTTTGTAGATTAATTGTGCCTTGTCATATATACTTAACAATGTTTCCTCTTTCCTTATCTGTTCTGTAAATTTTGAGGACGAAATTTTTATTAGGAGGGGAGAGTTGTGAGACCCGTATCATAGCCCGTACCGTTCTGTATGCCCTCGCGGTCCTCCCAGTTGTATTTCGACGACTCGAGATCTATTATCGGTGTTTGCGTGCGATCCTGAGTTGTGTCCCATATATTAGAATCGGCTCGACCCAAGACTTGTATCATTGCGACCGCGCTATCACCGCGGTTCTAACGCAATGACTCGCGCACCGAACCGATACCCAGGGTAGAAGATGTAGCCCACGTTCATTTCAAGGAAAACACCGCGCGTTATGAATTTCGAGGGAATCTTTACGACCTATCCCATCAATCAAGTTCACATCACACATCAAGTCAAGTATAACAACCCATACCCTACCCTTAACTCTCTCTTACACAAGCTACCCCAAAGTCAACCCTTATGTTACTTCATCCATCACTTAACTCATCACCCATCACTCCTCTCTCTCTCATTCCATCTCTCCACTTCCAACAACCCAAAAATTTCCAAACGTCCAAGCATTCCCAAGCTCTCCCCAACAACAACAAGTGTGGCCCACTTTTCTCACCCTCTCGTCTCCCATCCACACCATCAAAACCCCATCAACCTCCATCAAAAGAGAAGGCAAGGAGCTAAGGAGGCTAAGGGACCAAGGAGAAGGCCTAGAGGTGGGTGATCCACCGTTGATTTTCAATTTGATGGCCCACTTGTGATGGGACCCAATTTAATATATGTGTTGTAGTCATATGAGGGGGCCATAGTGGCGGGGCCCCTCCACTATGCCGATCTCTCTCTCTCTCTCTCTCTCTCTCTCTCTCTCTTTCTCTCTCTCTCTCTCTCCTTCTCTCTATCTCTCTCTCTCTCTTCCCCTTTCCTTGTTGATGGCCCACCTAATATGTGTGTGTGTGGCCCACCATGAAACATGCATTCTATCCTAGCCGTCCGCCAAGTGGCCCACATGGCCGTCCGTTTGGACCGACCTGATCCAAGGAAAACACAAACATTAGATTGATCAAGTGGGCCACGTGGGCCACATCCATGTGGGACCCATCATGATGCTTGTGTTATATCCATGCCATCCAGCGTCCCTGGATGCTGGATAGGGCACGCAACTAACATGGAGTGCGCGTACTGACATGGGTGTGTACTATCGAGCTAACAATATATATATATATATATATATTATTAATATAAGGTATTTGGGTGGGCCGCTCCTACAGGCCCCACCTTGATGTATATATTTAATCCAAGCCATCCATTTCATTCTCTAGATCATTTTAGGCGTTGAGCCGAAAAATGAAGTTAATTCGAGTATCTGGTGGGCCGTATCTTGGAAAATGATGGTTTTTACCATTAAAAATTCACCTGATGATCCTATACACCAAAATACCTCGGATATTATACTCGTTTGGCTTGTCTTGAGCCATGGGAGCCAGTGGACGGAGTGGATCCACCTGATGCGGGCCTTACGTATGAAAATCCCTAAAAAATGCATGATTTTCAAAAAAAATAATAATAATAACAGCAACAGCATTTACTGCTGCTGCTGACAGAGGATGCAGGCAACGTGCGCTGACGGACGGACGGATTGGGCAGGGACCCACGGTCCCAGCCGTGGGCCTCACCATGATGTGTGTTACCATCCACACTGTGCATTGGGTGGGCCTCCCTCCTGGGTACGGACCACCTAAAAATCAGCCGTATTCGGATCTCAGGTGGCCCACATCGCAGGAAACAGTGAGGATCGAACGTCTGCTATTGAGACCCTTCTTGGGGTCAGAAGTTTTGGATCAATATGAAATTTGTTTTTCCTCCTCAATTCAGGTCCACGTGACCTTATCAACAGATTGGAGGAAAATAAACATGTCGGTGGGCCCCAGGTCTATGTGACCTTTTCACCAGGTTGGGGTGCAAATAAACATTATGGTGGGCCCCAAGTACGTGTGACCTTATCAATAAATTGGGTGAAAAATAAACATTATGGTGGGCCCCATGTTTCTGTGACCTTGTCAACGGGCTGGATGGAAAATAAACGTTATGGTGGGTTGTAACGCCCTGAAAATCAGGGGTTGAGCAAAGCTCAGCTCCCAAGTTCCAACGCATCACTTATGCAACATAGATAATGATGATTATGATGAGAGCATTGAAACATGAATGGGATTATACCAAAACAGCATATCATACTCCATAGACAGTTACATTGCAAGCGGAAGATTGTGATAGATATATAAAATATCTAAACTATAGTAAGTCTCCAAAGTGTGATAATGTTATCAGGTTAATGAATGACAAGTACAATTCCAAAATATACAAAATTGTGTAAGGTCATCTAGTCGACATCCTTGTAACCCCGTCGATCAAGACACGACTCACATGAAGCCGCCAAAAACAGTATATACAAGAAAACATCCTTGTCGTCACAAAGGTCCGGCTCTGCCTCACAAGCATCGCCATCACCGACAGCTACAACAGGGTCTGGTTGGGTGCACAACACCATCTCGTAACGTGGTGTGAGTAGCTAACTCAGTGGAACAATTAAGCATAGGTTAACATGTTATTAATTGAGTTAAGCAGTAATGATAAAGCAAGCAAATTAAACATTTCTAAGTACTGTAATTAATGCAAGGATGAGATGCAATAATGATGCATGCCCTCGCCAACATACTCCCTCGTGCGACACCATCTTCTTCCGCAGCATGCTTTCATCCCTCGGTGCTCCACATCTTCCAGGCACATACAATGCAATATGAACATGATTACCGAGTTGTTATTAGTCCTTTTCATACAGAGGTATTGGGAAACTAGGGTACCTCCCTTATATCATTCCCAAATAATGATCCATTCTAGGGTCATCAGTCCTAGATAATCTCATACGATGATGTAGTTCTAGGTCGCTGTAAAGGGCTGCTAGGGCTGTTGTACGTACTCGTTGCACCACTCCCCCATCACCTTATCAATACAGGCCTAGTTTATACTCTGTTTACTATAGGAAGGCTTGTCGCCTCTCCGCAGATTCAGAGTATACTCGAGGTCACTACAAAGGGCTCGTCACCAATTAGTGTAGGCCGACAGCTCAAATACAGTGTCCCATACCACCGTATTCGGCTCACGAGTCTGGGTTGCTCACTGGTCACTACGGGGAGGCACGTGGCCCAAGCGTAGGCCGACAGCTTGACCACGATGTCTCATACCACCATGTCCAGCTCATGAGTCTTAGCGGATCGAGGTACTAAGGTTAAACGGGATTACACTGGTAAGTTTGGTACCTTAGGTTCAAGCAGTAACGTCCAAACATGGTGAACATACATTAGACAGATAGGGTTACTGACGAGCTCGACTAGTACGAGCGCACAACCAGCTGAATGACACGAAGTGCATAAGTACTCCGTGTGGCCTAACCGCTGCCAACAACCGATGTGCAGTTCAGGTTCGTCAAACACGTCCTTCGTGGCGAATGAATCTCAGCCATGAACTCAAGGCCTGTTACCGATTGCCTGGACTATACAATAGCCCCAATCACATTCAATTACAGATAGGTAAAGTAGTAATGGATCAAGATTTCAAATCATACAATCGAAGTCTGATATTATCCGCTTAGGGCTGCCAGGGCTGTTGCACGCACTCGTTACACCACTCCCCCATCACCCTTCACAGCTTTGTTTTTGCAGTTTATGGAATACAACTTAAACATGAATTTAATCATATGCATTACATAGATAAACAGACATTATAATATACGGTACGTGGAGGAAAGCATACACATAGTTAAAGGAGTTGAGAATCATATCTTAACACCCTTATATATTGCAATTTACTAACTACTTACTCATTCAGACAATTTTACAAACACTTAGACTACACGTTATAACATACATGACGTAGGTTGATCACATAGGTATTAGGCCAAATCCTTTCACTAGGGAGCTGGCCCATTTATAACACGCGTGCACCCATGGTGGATAGTCATGTTAAGCATGAATCCAAGTTCCATATTCATTCAGTCATTTCCACAAACACTTGGGCTACACACTTTAACATATATAGCGTATATTGGCCGTGGCGTGATTTAGGGCAAGTCTTTTCGCTAGGGAGTTGTTGCATACATACAAGCATATAGACACGACATATAATCATGTTAAGCACAAATCCGTATTTCATACGTATACGGTATTTTCTACAAATATGAGGAATACAGTATATTCAACATAGTTAATGTATATCTGAAAAACAAAACGGACAGCACTTTGCATATGTGCAATAGCATCCACGTCAGTAATAAATCATTAACTGACATTGAAAGCCTTGAAAACCATAACCTATACGTCTAAAGTCCGCACCTTTTGCCGGTAGACGCGAAACAAAAACGGTTTGAACACAATGCCTTTATCTACGGCACAACGACAATCTATAATAGGGAATAGGTTAGCTATTCCACCTTCTATTCTAGTTGAATCTCCAAAACAGGTTAGGGTTAGGATTTCTTACCTAAGAATGAAGCCGAAATCGCCAGAAAAGCGATTGGAAAGTGATGGTTAATTACGTAGATCGGCGGGGTAGAGTAACATGAAGATTCTCCCACATCCCTCACACTTCCACTCTCTTTCTTCTCTTCTCTCTCCTATGGTTTTCTCAAATTCGTATGGTGAGAATGAGAGAGGGTTTAAGGTCCTTATATAGGCCCAGAACTCACCAAATTACACCCAAGGCCAAGGTATACTTAGGTTATGTCCAAATGGCATCTGTTTCAGCTCAACGGAGCATTTCCGGAGCCCCTCTTGAGCCAAAGGTTGGACTTAAGCTCACTGACTATGGATCTAGGTCGAGTTAAATTTTCATTCCAATCGGGTTTCCAGATCACACGTGGCGGACCAGTTTCAGTTCAACGGTCACCGAAACTCGATCAGGGTTACAAGTACACGGACATGTATATGAAATTTTCCCTGATCCGAGGGTGTATTTGGGTCAGATTTCGACGATCTGATTGTTTATATTTGGTCCGCAAACGACAAGTCTCAGATTACTTAAATTAGATTTAATTTCTAAAGAAAATCATGTTTTCTCACACTCTTCACTCCGGGCTCAAGCGAATAGCCGTGGGACACTAACTGGTTTTGACTTCCGAGATGGTTGTCAAGCCCAGCAAGGCGGTCCTAATTCTATAACTTCATATTATTCAGACTTTCGATGTGCGGTCCAGATCTGATATGGAGTTTCGTGATGCTCCTGAGAGCAGCCGGGTAATGAAATTGATCTTAGATTTTAGGATAATGTAGCGTCGATGATTCAACAAGTTTTAGGTCTTGCAGATCATATTTAAAGTGATTGGTACTAATTTCACAGGTACTCTAGTTTAACACTAGGTAATTCTCGCTTATTTTCTAAAGGATTTAGTCTTATAAGATTTCTGTCTAAGGTGATACTCGGGCCTTTGGTAGTTTCTATAGAAGGTGGTTCAAGCTATTAACACTTAATTAAATTATGCCCTAATCATGACAGAATAAAGTCCTAGGGCAGGAGAGACTGATGTTTCTAAATAACCTATTCGTCGATGATTCCATAAGGTTAATGATCAAAAGCCCATCTTATTTATGTATGTACTATTTATAGTAATTTGTAGTTTAAGTATTGTTCTTCATTACCTAAACTTTAAGATTAGTGTCTAATGTGTAAGTACTTAGAAATATTTAAAGAACGAGGTGGTGAAAGGTAAGATTTGTAAAGGAAAGGGGTTAAAAAGTGATTTTAGACTTAGGATTGAGTTCTGACAAGTTAAAGAGGTGTTAGGATCGACCCATTGCCTAAGGACGACTATCTCTAGGTTGGCAAAAATTCGAGATGTTACATGGGCCCCACATGGGACCCACTGATGTATATATTATGATCCACACCTTCCATTAGTGTGGGCCCCACCATGAGGTATGTACCTCTACAAAACCATGTTGATATATTGTGTCCATGCGTGCACACGTGTGCGGTACATAGGCCACAAAAGGGCTGCCCTGGGACGTTAAAAACTGATCTTTTTGTGTTTTCTTCTCTGGGACGCGTCAATGGACGTTCAAAACTACCTATTCTTGACTGAAATTTCGTCCTGAGTCCAATGGACGGGGTGGATTTTCCAGAAAATACTTCTGTGGTGCCCATCGATCACGACAGTGAAAGGGTATAAAAGTTTCACACATATTAAGAAATCCGGTTTTCCAGGCGGTTGTGGGCCACCATCTTTGATCATATGGTAGATCTGAACTGTACATCATGTAGAGGACCCAAGAAAGTCCTAAGGGACGGTGTTTTTATGGAATTTGAGCAAGGAAAGTGCTGTGTTTCGAGGCCCCGAACTTAGCTGCGAAAAAGCTTTCGCTGCGCGTGCGACAGCTTCCCAAATCCGATTTTCACCACTCCAGCCACTCCATCAGCTATAAAAAGAGTTGCAAAACATGAGGAAGAGCATTAAAAAATTAGAGAATTCCAGATCCAGAGGAAAATAGCAGATCCAGAGAAGAGAAGAAAGGAGAGAAAGAGAGAGAGAGAGAGATCGATTGGTTTGATGTTCCCTTTTTATGAATTTTGTTTATCCATCTTTTTAATGGATTTTATGGGTCACTAATCTCTCAGCTAGGGCTGAGATGAAGCCCCTAATTTGAATACTCTTGTTTTATTTTGATTTTACTTTGATTTGATTGGTGTGTTTCTTTCTCTAAGTGGGTTTGATTGGTTTAAATTCTATACTTCTCCATCTATGAACTCGACTAGAGTCTATATATGGATGTTGTCTGGATGCTTATTCTAGGTGCTTGTGTCTGATCAAGAACAGGCTTCCTATAGAGGAAGAAACAGGGTGCTTTAATGAACTGTACATTCCATGTGCCCGACCAAGGACATGGGATATGTTATTCATGGCATTGCTTAAAGGAATTAGACATTCTGTATGCCCGATTAAGGACACAGATAGTGTTTTCTCTATATAAGTGGTATCAATCTAGAGTAAGGTGAATCAACAGACAAAACAAGGGTTAGGATAATTAGGGGTGGATTCGAAAGTCCTAGTGCTCTCTCTGATTGAATTTTCTTCCCTATTCTCAATTATTTTATTCATAGAATTATGCTCAGTAATTCGCTCCATTCTTTGTTGGATTAGTTAAGGAGAATCATATATTTGAATTGTGACGACCAGTCCTCGTGGGAACGATCTTGTAATACGTACCATATCTACATCTGATTCGTATACTTGCGAGGTTAAATATCATTTAAATCATGTTGGTTTAAATAAAACATCAACCGCCCCATCAAGCGCACAACTGGGTAAGTGGAAAAGACCTCACTATCCGCTTGGCTAGTAGTCAGCTAATATCTACCCGGCATGTTGATAGCGGACCCATTCACGAGCTAGTCAAACTCAGCCTAGCTATGCCTACTCCCTCAGGAGAGTAAGGCCACACCCCCTCCCAACTGGCCACGACGTAGTGGGAGATGTGACCTATTGGTATATGTCCCTCATGCATTCATATATCCACTCGGTCTCGATGTTAGGGCATCCTCTGCTACTAAGAGGTTTTAGGGATTTTCACCCAGGGCCATCTATGGCAGCCCGATGCTAATAACATATTTCCGGTGTCACATCTGGCCATCTACGATATGCCTGTGGAGGCTACGGCCCTGAAGTCGCTAGGGTGTACAGTAATCACAACACACAATGCCAGATGCATGAGTCATATAATCCTGCGCATACCATGCGCTCTTATGAGACAATCTCCGCCTATTAGGGAGTCTCATAACAACCTGCTCAATGACATATGCAATGGTCAACCACATCTCATAACAAACATATAGATGATGCGTATGAGCATGTATCATGATGCTATGTAGTCACATACTCATAATCAGTATCAATAACCGGCATCGACAATCGGCCTCGACAATGTGGATATTTAACCAACATCGCCTCCAAAGAATGGACCGCATAGAGTCTAACATATAATGGACCCATGACCTCACACAAGGGCCTAATATACAACATTATGGGCCTCACTTAAGAGTTTAATATACATCACGATAAGTCTCTCACATGGGCGTAATATACAACACAACGGGCTCAATCGCCTGACCCTCAAATGCACCACAATGGGCCTCATCATATAGGCCTCACATACATTACATAGGCCTCAAATGCATCAAGTCGAGGCCGAATGTTCGTCAGAATGGGCCTAAAAAATGGGCCGCATATACATCACAATGGGCCTCGGCAATCGACCTCAATACCTGGCCTCGACAATTGGCCTTGACAATCGGAATCGGCCTCCACAATTAGAATCAGCCTCAATAATCGGAATTGACCTTGATAATAATCGAAATCGACGTCGACAATCAGAATCGACCTTGATAATAATTGGAATAGGCCTTGATAATAATTGGAATTGGCCTCGACAATCGGAATTGACCTTGATAGTCGGAATTGGCCTTAACAATCGGAATCGGCCTTAATAATAATCGGAATCGGCTTCGACAATCGGAATCGGCCTTAATAATCAAAATCGACCATGATAATAATCGGAATCGGTCTTGATAATAATCAGAATCGGCCTCAACAATCGAAATCGACCTTGATAATAATCAGAATTGACCTTGATAATAATCAGAATCGGCCTCGACAATCGGAATCGGCCTCAATATTCGGCACCAATAATCGGCTTATAAGCATGGCGGGGTCCATATATGAACAGCTGATCAAACTACAATATAAAGATCGGCCCTCGGCCATGGTTATATTAGACCCGATAGCGCGAGCCATCCGTCTATGGCGAATGGGGCCCACTGATTAGGGTTAACCCATGAGAGAATGATGAGGAAGGGCCTAACAAGGCCTAAGGGAAGGTCGCAATGTGGGCGTCCAACTATCATTGCCCATCAATGTGGACTTTTAACCAACATTGCTCCCGTGATGATGTGTATTAGACCCTTGTATGAGACCGTGGACCCATTATACGATTGACCCTTTGGAAGGTCACAATGTGGGCGTCCAACCATCATTGCCCATCAATGTAGACTTTTAACCAACATTACTCCCAAGGAATGACGCTCAAAGGGTAAATTGTAGTCTCATACAAGGGTCTAATACACATCATCATGGGCCTCGATTATGGGGCATATACACATCGCATTTGGCCTCGCTCATGGGCCAATGTATATAACATCGGGTCGTATCAACGGGTCGAATCAAATGGGCCGAATCAAATGGGCCGGTACAAATAGGTCAAATCAATTGGGCCGAGTTAATGGGCCAAATCAAATGGGTCAAGTCAATTGGGTTGATCAAATGGGCCGACACAAATGGGCCGAGTCGATGGGCCGAATCAAATGGGCCAAGTCAATTGGGCCGATTAAATAGGCCGATGCAAATGGACTGAGTCGATGGGCCGAATCAAATGGGCCAAGTCAATTGGGTCGATCAAATGGACCGATACAAATGGGCCAAGTCATTGGGCCGAGTCAAATGAGCCGGTATAAATGGGCTGAATCAATTGGGTCGAGTCAAGTGGGCCGATTTAAATGGGCCGGTACAAATGGGCCAAATCAATTAGGTCAAATCAAATGGGCCGATCAACACAATTCATTTTATTGTTAGAGATTATATTAGAGCATTATTCAAAAAAAATTATATCCAAGGGATCATTTGGACCATGCCATACCTAAGAGTGGTATTAAGGGTTCCTACTGTTAAAATCCTAGTGGGTCCACCATAACATTTATTTCCCATCCAGTCTATTCATAAGGCCACAAAGACCTGGCCTTAAAAATATTCTTTCAAATTGGATTGGACGTTGCAGATACAACACATGCATCATGGTGGGGCTATGCATGGCATGAGAGATGTGTCCCAAATCCCATGTGTGGAGGATTCACACAAATCATCCGGCCAGATGGTTGATGGTTTGGATTCGATACATAGATCATGGGTGCGGTCCCACCCATCCAAATTTACTGGATGGTGTGGACAAACTCCACACACATTACGCATGGCCAACCGTCCACTGCTGCATGTACAACAGCTGTACGTCAAGGGTCCCACTGTCTTGAGGTGGGGACGGTGTGGATCGTGCCACGCTAGCCACACAGCCCACGTCAATACAGCAGCTATTTAGCTGATGTATTCCACTGGCCATTCGGCCATCAACAAAGGTGGGTCCCATGTGGGTGTGGCCCACCAAAATATCATTTTTTAAAAAATATATAATATAATATAATATTATATTATATATATTATATGCCTTACATGCATAACAGGTGGCAGCCCAAACCCACGTACGTCCAGGAGGGTGCAGATTTTCATATTAAAGGTGGGTTCCATGTGGAAGTGGCCCACCATAACATATTTATATAATATGATATATTATAATATTATATAATATCACCATCCAGCAGGTGGGTCCCACATGGGGCCCACCACGTACACGTGTGTATGCACACATATATATATATATATAAATTTAATATAATATTATATCTTATCTCTCTTTTCTTTCCCCCTTTTTTTTTAAATATTATTTTAATTTTAGGAAGCTCCAGCGTCCAAGGTCTGGATGCTGAACTGACGGTTTGTATACACCATATATCTGCTGTGGGGTCCCACCGTCCTGGTAAATGGAAGGTGATGGATACACATGAATACATCAAGGTTGGTCCACGTGGCGGCCCACCAAGGTTTAGATCAACTGATGTTTGTATTTTCCTTCATCCAAGTTTGAACAGCAAGGTGGGCTCCACCAGTGGGTTGTAGTGTGGTCTACTAAATGGACAGCATGGATACAATATATAAATCATCGGGTGGGCCATCAACAATGAGAGAGAGAGAGAGAGAGAGAGAGAGAGAGAGAGAGAGAGAGAGAGAGAGAGAGAGAGAGAGTGATGGATTGGAGGGACCCTGCCACTATGGGCCCCTCTTTGATCACAGCACATAAATCAATGTGGGTCCTATCATAAGTGGGCCCTTAAATGGAAATCAACGGTGGATCACCCACCTATCGGCCTTCTTCTTTAGTTCCTTGCTTAGCTTCCATTTTAATGGAGGTTGATGGAGAATGAGTGGTTGAGATGGGAGATGAGAAGGTGGGCCACACTTAGTTTTGGGAGAGAGCTTGGACGTTGGAAGCTCTCATGGGATTTGGGAATTGCTTAGAGAATGAGAGGGAGAGAGGAATGATGGATTGATATGGGATGGGTGTTGTAAGGAAGGGGATGGAGAGGTAAGGTTTTGTTTGAAATTTGGAAAAAGAGGGATGGGTAGGGAGAGAGAGTGTTGACTTGTGAAAAAAGAGGGAGTGGTCATTTATACTTGGGATAGGGTGAGGTGGCATTGAGGTATGGTGGTATACTTGACTTTATTTGATGTGACATGTTGTAGAGATTCTTTTGAAATTTGCAATGCGCGGCGTTTCTTTGGAATAAACACGGGATCACATCTCCTGACCCAGGTATCGGATCGGTACGCGAGTCGCGGCGTTGGAACCGCGGCGACGACGGTTTGCTAAGGTAAAAGTTTCTGGTCGAGCCGACTTTGGTATTCAGGAATTGGCTTATGATCGCGCGCAAACGTCGGATACAGGTTGAGAGTTACCAGAATTCGATTGGTAGGACCACAGAAGCCTACGGAACGATACAGTTTAGGATACAGGTCTTACAACCAGCATGACTTCTGTGAACTTAGGATGGGTTAACATGGTTTAATGTGCGAGTGGTAATGATGACACAGTGACTTCTAGGGGTACCAATGCATCGTGTCCATATGTTAACGCAAACATACTTATTCCGATATTGGTACGGGGTGAATTCCTGAATGCCCAAAGTGCTATAAACAGTTTTGCATGTCGCTTGTGGGAATTCTCTTCGTTCGTCTTCCTCAAAATATTTTTTATTACCTTGTTACTAGCTTTAGTATGACCGTTCACTCGCACATAATATGGCGTTGAGTGTAAAATTTTGATTTTGTATCAGTCGGCCATCGTATTGACTTCTTTTGCTAAAAATATTGCGTCTCGATCCATAGCAATTGATTCGAGAATTCCAAACCTATGGATAATATGAGTTTTGATAAAATTGATAATCTCCTTTAACTGGCTCCTTTCATGGGTCTTGCTTCCACCCACTTGGTGAAATAATCAGTGGCCACAATGACGAAAGAATTCATACGCGATAAGGGTGGATGAATTTATCGATCGCTCATCACCGAAATGGCAATGGCTTGATAAATGAATCAATTTCAGCTGCGGGCAAGTGCTGTATCGGTTTATTTTTCTGGCATGCCTCACACTCTTTGGCATACTGAATGTAATCGACCATCATTTTTTATCAGAAATATTTGTAACACTTTAATGTAAGCTTCATTTTCCTCCCGGCTTGATGAGCTCCACACAACCCTTTATGGACTTCACCCATAGTCAGCCTAGCTTCTCCTTTAGCTAGGCATCTCAATAGCACACCATCGGCCCCTTTCCGGTACAATTCATTATCAATCATAACATAATTAATGGCCGATCTTCTCAGATCTTTATCAGCCTTATTTTGTGGGCTTTGAAGATAACCCATAAGGAGAGTCCTCCAGTCATCATTGTCTATCTCGACCTAATATACTTCCACAATTGAAAATCGAGGGTCGAGCAAAGCTTAACTCCCGAGTTCCAACGCATCACTTATGCAACATAGATAATGATGTTTGAATGTTGTCCATATTAGTGCATTAAACATGAGTGGGATCACACTAAAATAACATATCATACTCCAGAGTTAATTTAAATAAGCAAGCGGAAGACTGAACTAAATATATAAAGTATATACGTGTTTCATGACCTCCAGAGTATGAACAAGCTACTAGGCTGAATATGTACAAAATTTGTTTCAAGTTATACAAAATGATAAAATGTGAATGTTCCACTAATCCAATATCCCTGTAATCCTGATGACGTAGCTCTAGGTCTACACAGACTCATTTAAGAGCTGAACGTAGGAGAACTCCTCCTCCTCATCATAAAAGTCCGACTTCGTCACATAAGCTTCGCCACCATCTATAGCTAAAATAGAGTCTGGTTCGTGTTTTAAAATACCATCCCAGAGTGAGAGTGAGTGATCAACTCAGTGGAGCTATAAGGCAAATGTTAACATGTTATCAATTCAGTCAATCAGTAATGATAAAGCAGTACAACAGTCATGTCCTAAGTACTCTTGTTAATGCAGAAATGGTATGCTATAATAATGCATGCCCTTGCCTGCATTCCCTCAGCGACATCATCTCACGGTCGCGCATGACAAACTCCCAAAACATGTGCTTCCTCGCCAAAGCACATGCAATGCGGTGTATGGTCGTGTTAGCCAAGTAATTTATTAGGCTTATTCATACAGTAAATTTGGAAAGCTAAGGTACCTCCCTTTATATCATTTACCCAAACGATGATCCATCTAGAGTCGTCAATCCTAGTTAATCACATACGATAGGCAAGTTATAAGGCAACATCACCCCTAATTTAAAAGCAGTGGATAAGCAAGTTCACAAGTTTACACTCGAGGTCACTACGGGAGGCTCGTCACCTCAGCGTAGGCCTAATTTATACTCGAGGTCACTATGAGAGGATCGTCACCTGATCGTAGGCCGACAACTCGAATACAGTGTCCCATACCACTGTATTCTGCTCACGAGATTGGATAACTCACTGGTCACTACGGGGAGGCTCATCACCCCAGCGTAGGCCGACAGCTCGACCACGGTGTCCCATACCACCATGCCCGGCTCATGAGTCTTAGCGGATCATGGTACCAAGGTTGAAACAGGCTTTACATTGGTAAGAGGTACCTTAGATTCAAGCAGGAGCGTCCATATATGGTAAACATACAATAAGCCAATTGGGGTATTTAACAAGTTCGATTGGTATGAGCGTACGCTAAATTAATTGACATAGAGCGCATATGCACTCCTTATGGCCTAACCACTGTCGAGAATCACCGTATAACTCGGATTCATCGAACGTATCCGTTGTGGTGAGACTAGTTCGGCCACTCGATCGGACACCCTTACTAATTGCCTGGACTACGTAGTAATCCCAATCACACTCGAATGCAACAGGTAATCACATGTGATGGTCATAACAGTATTGAACAAATAATTCAGACATTACAATCATTTGAGCATTTTATAAAACACATAACGAACATATTATCATACATAAAATCATGTAGTTGAATTTAAGTTACATGAAGGAATTTATACATATAGCTAAGGTAGTTGAGAATCCTACTCAACACCCTTAGTAAGTACAATTCACCAAACACTTACTCATTCAGACATTTTATTAAACACTTAGACTACACATTTCAATTTAAATTAGTTATAACATATATTAGGGCATATCCTTTCATAAGGAGTTATCATATATATAACAATCACCTATTCTAGGTTAATAGTTATGGCAAGCACAAATCATGATTTCACTTTCATTCAAACATTTCAACAAACACATAGAATGCATTTTAATTTCAACATATTTTATATATGTGTGGTATATGGAAAATATCGTATCTAGGTGCATGTGGCAGTAATCAAGTCAGTCATAAATCATTAATTGGCATTGAAAGCCTTGAAAACTATAACCTAAATGTTTATAGTCCATACCTTTCGTTGATATGGCCGTTACGAACTCAGTTCGTACACTACGTCTCCGTCCACAGCACAACGACTATCTAAATCATGAAATAGGTTAGCTATTTCATCGATTCCTCTATTTAGATTCATAAAATGAGATTAAGGTTAGGATTTCTTATCCAAATCAGAGTCGGAATTGCTGGTGTAGTGAAATAGGAGAGATGATTCGGTGCGTGGAGTGGTGGGAGTGAATCCCAGCAACGATATACTAATCCCTCTCTCTTCTCCTCACTCTTCTCTCCTATTTTCTCTCTTCTCTCTCCTAGGGTTAGAGAAATTCGTATGGAATGAGAGAGGGGTAGGTTAAGGGCTTTAAATAGGCCTAAAAGTGATGTAAATGGCCCAAGGGCCATGGTATACTTAGGGTATAGCCAAATGGTGCCTATTTTTGACAAACGGGGCCCTTACGAAGGTCTATTTCTCACCTAAGTTGTGGAGTAAGTTCCCTGACAATGGATTTACGCTAGGACTATGTTTATGGTGCGATCTGACAAACTGATCGGCCGAGAAGAACCTGTTTCAGATCAACGGTCGTCATTACTCGATCAGGGTTATAAGTATATGGATATGTGTAGGGAACTTTCCCTGATCCATGGGTATAGTTTGGTCAAAAACTAACGGTCTGAAGTCCTCAATTTGGCTTATAAGCGAATGGCTTAATTCACTTAAGTTTCAAAGCATTTTCAAAGGATATTCGCGTTTCTCACATACTTCGCTCAGGGCTCAAGTTGTGCATTTCTGGATACTATTTGGGCTCGATTCCTATGATGGTTGTCAAGTCCAGTAAGGTGGTCATAACCTTATAGTTTCGCGGTTATCAGACTTTCAACACGCCGTCTAGCTCTGATACGGAGTTTCAATGTGCTCTCGAGAGCAACTGGGTTTTGAGATTGCTCCTAGGTTCTTGGGTAATGTTAAGTTAGCGATTCTAGTAGTTTTGGGTCTTGTAGTTCGTATAGATAGTGTTTCAAGCTAATTCCACTGATTATTTAGTTTAGTATTTAATTAATTTTTATCTAATTTCCACAGAATTTGGTCCTTAGTGATTTCTGCCTGAGGTGGTACTCGGGTCTTTGTACGGATTTTTTTGAGATGTTACACCCACAGAACTTGGGTGACGTAACTTAAGAGTACGATATTAGGGCGTCCAGAGAGGGATGCCTTAATTCTCGCACCCTCTCCCTCCTCCCTCTTTGTCTCTCTCTTCCTCTCTCTCTGATCTCTCCACCCTACTGCGCGTTGCCGAATGGCCTACCCATGCACACCCTCTCCACCCTACCACGTGTTGCCGATCGGTTGAAGGCTAGCATTCACGATCGCGAGTAGCTCTCTCTCTCTCTCTCTCAATCTCTCTCAATCTCAATATCGATTTAGGGTTTTGGGGATTTAGCGATTTTGGGATTTAGCAATTTGTGGATTTTAAGGATTTGGGGATTACTTCACATTGTTGAGGTGGTGCATCCAAACAGCCCTAAATCACTAGCCTAAAGTCAGGTTCCACATGCAACACCCTGGGCTCTAAATCACATTGTTATCTCTCTAATAAAAATACTACTTGTTATATGTACTGTGTATGGTATTATGTGGATATATGAATAAGAGTGCGGATGGGGAATTCCTAAGCATTGATTTTAATATTAGGTAGTTCTGTCATTTTCTGTGAACTGCAATCTTTGAGCTTTTATTTTCCTTTTATGTCGTCCTTGATGCAGGTTTGTTTTTCCTCTCTCGTAATACATGAAGCTTAAAATTTACCATGGAAATGTAGGTTCTCATGTCCATTCAGTTGCATTTTTAGTAAATGGTATCATCCATACAAGACCTTCATGGTTGCATTTTTGGTGTAGGATCTAGACCACCTTGGATGAACCATGACCCAACAATTGCACTGATTGAAAGTTTGTAACTCTTTGGTCCATCACCAAGTTATTGATGGTCAATAAAAGTTTTGAACAAGGGTCCAGGAAAAAAGGTTCATGGTTGAATGGTTTGGAACAGGCAGTTCCTGTAAAATATTATAATTGGCTCGTCCATGAGTTTTTGCCTATCAGTTTGTCAACTTTGATTGATTGACAGATTCAACAATCTTTTATGGGTTAATAAATGGTAGTGAATACACACTGGATAGATCGTCCTTTATCATGATTGTATATGAAATTGGGTCCTGATTGAAAACCATCAAGCTTCATCTATCAAAACCAACACATGAGGTAGAAATGATTGAAACACTGATGTTCTCTCCTACAACCTTTGGCTCTGGAACATTTTGGAATATGTTCTTGTACATTGATCAAATACTAGTTTATGGTGGGGTCTGCTGAGTAGGTCAATTTTTCCAAAACTTAGGCCGGTCAACGGTTAGATAGGCTGGACATGTATGGAAACAATGGACAGTTTGAACAACTTTCAAATTTTCCTAAACCATCCCTTGTCTTCACACATGGGTGGCCCACCTTATGGACCAGCTGGATTGTTGTGGCATTGCATCTGCAAATTGGGTCCACCTTATGCATGGCACTGATGTCCTGTACACGTGTAAAAGATTGCATG
This sequence comes from Magnolia changhungtana, assembly GCA_030180095.1. Taxonomy (NCBI): domain Eukaryota; kingdom Viridiplantae; phylum Streptophyta; class Magnoliopsida; order Magnoliales; family Magnoliaceae; genus Magnolia; species Magnolia changhungtana. The sequence continues at coordinate 26,821 of JASAUF010000350.1, forward strand.
TCAGGGTAGCTAACCATTTTGAGGTGGTGCATCTAAACAGCCCTAAGTCATTGGCCCAAAGTTAGGTTCCATAAGCTTCTACATGGTTAATTGCTTTGATTCTACATTTAGAAATGAATTGTATTTTGAATTATGTTCATTTAGATTACAAATTTTGATGTGATTGTATATAGATTAGGACAATCAGTTACCCATTTGAGGGTTTTTATATGGCCAGGCATAGATACAGTGTGTTCCTTGGTGCATAAAAATCCTTAAGTTGTCCTTGTTTAGACAGTTCAAGACTAGATAGAATGTAATGCTTTCATTTTAGGAATTCAAATGCACTTGCCTTTTCCATGCATCATCTCTCTTTCTCTCTGGATATGTTTCTTACATTTATTTCCATTGTTAAATATCTTCACTTTTGTGTCGATACCTGACATGAGAATCAAATATAAGATAAAAATATATGGAGAGACATGGGGATGCTGCCGGAACTTCGGTGTAGGCATTGAAATTTGAAAATGAAACTGTTACAATCTATCTGGTCTTGGATGAGCGACTGATTTAGTCAATTAGATAGACATACTCATTCATAATCTAACTTAAACACATCATGTACGTGTTACCAGAGATGGCTTCCATGACACCATGTAAGAATTGGATGAGGATGGGAAGGTTAACTGTTGAATACATGGAAGCTGTTGCAACATTTCTAGAGTACGTGAAAAAAATTCAAATGGGGATGACTGGCATAGCTGTCCTTGTGCCAAGTGTTGTAATATATGTGGGAAGATGACATTAAAAACCATTTTCGAACACTTGGTTTGTAATGGCATAAATCAAACATACACGACATGGTTTCTCCATGGGGAACGTCTCAAAACAGGTGCGAGTACATCTGTTGATAAGCGCAACGAAGAGGTGTTGCCCAGAATGGTCAATTTGGTAAATGATGCTTTTGGTTGTTTTCAACCCGATGAGTTAGATGCATGTATGGATGAGGTTAATAAAGAAGATGATATTGAACCTCATGATGACTTGGGAAGTTAATGGAGGATGCAAAACAACCCATATATCCATCGTGTAAACCTGAGCATACAAAGTTGTCTGTGATAGTGGAGTTGCTAAGTATGAAGGCTAGGTTTCGTTGGTCAGACAATAGCTTTATAGAGTTGTTAAACTTGCTCAAAAAAATTTTCCCAAATGAGAACTCTTTGCTAGATAGTACTTATAATGCAAAGAGGCTGATCAGTTCATTGGGTTTAAACTATGACACAATACATGCATGCCCTAACGATTGTATTTTGTACTGGAAGGACCATGTTGATAAGCAGTGTTGTCCAAAATGTGGAACAAGCAGATGGAAATTTAATAGTGTTGTAAGGTCAACCGCCCCACGTGTACCTTGTAAGGTGCTAAGGTACTTCCCATTAACACCGAGGTTAAAAAGACTCTACACTATACCAGAGATTGCAGAGAATATGATATGGCATTCAAAGTCTGTTCAAGATGATATTTGCATGCGTCATCTTGTGGATTCGTCTATGTGGAAGATTGTAGATGAAAGGTATTCTGATTTTGCTGTGGTGCCACGTAACGTTTGTTTGGGACTTGCAACGGATGGATTCAATCTTTTTGGGAATATGAGCAACTCATATAGTTGTTGGCTTGTTATGATTGTTACGTATAATCTCCCACCTCATCTATGCATGCGAAAGGAGTTTACCATGTTAACACTTTTGATCCTCGAAAAAAAGGGTTCAAGACATGACATTGACGTTTACTTGCAACCGTTGATTGCAGAGTTGCTTGAATTGTGGGAAGGATTTGTGACATATGACTTGCACAGTAAAAATATGTTCACAATGAGGGCAATTTTATTATGGGCAATACACGATTTTCCAGTATATGGACATCTTTCTGGTTGTAGGACAGGAGGAAAGTACACATGCCCTATTTGTAGTGAGGAGACGGAATCGGTTTGGCTTGAACATGGAAAGAAGTTTGCATCTATAAGACATAGAAGATTCCTCCCATCAGGTCATGACTTTAGGACCGACAAAACCAGATTCAATGGGAAAGAGGAAAAAAAGGAAGGCTCCGAAGCGTATGAAAGGTTCAGATGTACTAAGTAAAATGAATAATATTGAAGCCATTTTTGGAAAGAAAGTGGGAAAGAATAAGAAAAACTCTAAAAATGACCCGAATAACATTACTGCTTGGACGAAGAGATCAATCCTTTTTGACTTGCCTACTGGGAGCATTTACCCATTCGTCACAATTTGGATGTGATGCATGTTGAGAAAAACGTCATTGAGAACCTTTTTGCCACAATCATGGATACAAAAGATAAAACTAAGGATGGTTTACAAGCCCGTAAGGATCTTCAGGCTATGAAGATAAGAAAATCTCCGTGGCTTGAAGAAAGGAATGGCAAGTTATTCTTACCCAAAGCTCCTTTCACGTTGTCCACATTTGAAAGAAACTTGTTTTGTCTGACACTGAGCAATTTAAAAGTCCTGAGAGGATATTGTGCAAACTGGACTCATCATGTCAATTTAGAGGATTGTCAACTCAAGGCCCTTAAGTCGCATGATTATCACCTTGTGATGCAGCAATTGCTACCAGTTTTGTTGATGCACTCGTTTTTAGGAAAGAAGAAGACATTGCGCACCGCCATTTGTGAAATGTCAAGATTCTTCAACGTCATATATTCAAAAGTTATTAATCGTGAAGAACTTCAAAATATAAAAAAAAAATAAAATAGTGGAAATATTATGTGTATTGGAAAAATATTTTCCCCCATCTTTTTTTGTTCCTATGACACACCTAGTGGTGCACTTAGCAGATGAAGTACAACTTTGTGTGCCTGTCAGATATCAGTGGATGTATCCTTTTGAGAGGTAACATTATTATCAGAATTTATCAACTTTATTTTTCTAATTTTTTCTATTTATATCGATATCTGATTTTAAATTGTACAGGATGATGAGAACATACAAAAGGTATGTGACGAATCAAACTTATCCAGAGAGTTGTATTGTTGAATGCTACATACTAGAAGAGTCCATGATGTACTGCATGGACTACATGCCTGATAAGATGTTAGAAAGCAATAAGAGAGTAAAAAAAATATTCTATGATGAGGGTGATGATAATGCCGATAATTTCCAAATTGATATGAAAGGGAAAAGTTATCTTCTTACTAATGTGCAATATCAACAAGCACGCATATGGGTGTTACAACATCATGTTGAAAATGCTCAATGGTTGGGGTATGTTGACAAAAGTTTATGTTTCTATCCTTAATGTTTTTAGATTATACCATGTAAAGTAAAAATTTAATTTTCATATTATATTATATGTGACTTGTAGGAAATACAATGCATACATTCATGGCCAAACACATAGGGGACAAAACCGGAGGGGCAATCCGTCGGTACAAAAAGAAGTAGACTACAATGCTTGGTTAAGGGAACAATTAGAGAATGAAGAAATGTCACAATTTAAGAGAATCGCTACTGGTCCTAACTATAATGCCACATCATATAGTACATACTCAGTAAATGGATATGTTTTTGCACATCAGACTCTAAAAAAACTTGACGACACAAAACAGTGGGGTCTCTATGAAAGCCTTAACTATGTTCAGGGCAAGTGCTAGGGATAAGAACTTGGTAGAACAGGAAGCCACCTACTATGTCATCATTAGAGAAATTCTTGAATTAAACTACTTCACCTTCAAGATAACATTATTCTACTGTGATTGGGTGCATATCGAAGATACTTCAAATGGATGTTATGTAGATCCTAAAATAAATATGATATTTGTTAATCTAGGAAGGTTTAGAAGGAATATCAAGGAAGAGGATGAGCCATTTATCTATGCATCTCAAGCGGCTCAGGTATTTTATTGCAAGGATCCGATAAGAGATAACTAACATGTTGTATTAGATGTTCCAAAGCGACTGACAAACGATGCATATGCATTTGACGATCCGCTAGTGTTTGAGGACAGGTTGACTGCAGGTTCCTCGAGCCCTTAATATATGATCTGTATGACCCAACTAGTGAAGATATACAAGAAGGGTCATATGTAAAAATTGAATCGAGTAACCCACGTCTTCAGAAGTGGAGAAGAAATTGATCAAGTTTCATATCCGGTTGAAGTAAATTTAATTAAATTTACTATACGAGATTATTTTCCTTTTCAAAATTATTTTGTTGAATTCAGCAAAAACATATGCATGTGTATAGTGTCATCTCTTTATAATATATAACAACATATTAAATGACTAATAATCTTAATTTTTTTATAGGAACTATGTCGTTTGCAGGGCCTTCTTCTAGTTTTACCCCAGGAAGCACCACAAAGATAAAAGTTTCATTCAATGAAACTAGAGAGATTATTGGAGAAAATAAAAACCAATTCTCCTCAATTTTGGGAAATGTGGTCAGGATACACTGTCCAATTTCATACAAAGACTGGTGGCTTATACCAAATACCATTAAGGATCATGTTTGGACATCCGTTTTGGTAAGCATTGAAATACATGAATTTTAGTTTCTAATGTTTATAATGTAATTGTTGTTGACTATTTTCCCTGTGTAATGAAATACGTAGGCTAAATATGATGTCAACGATGATCAGAGATGTAAAAAATATATAATTAAGAATGCTAATGATAGATGGAATGACTGGAAGAATAGATTGCGAGTATTTGTCTTGGATATGTATGATCATGAAGCAGACAGGAAAAAAAATTGTCCTAATGGTGTGAAGCTAGAAGATTGGGTCAAATTCGTTGATTACGAATCTACATAAGATGCGAAGTCTCGTCGTGGAAAGGGAAAGGTATCCAGAAGAGAGATGAAGTTCCCTCACACGATTGGTCGACGAGGATCTACTAGGACGACAGAGTTGATGGTAAGTTTTTAACATAACTTTGATTTCTTTTAATCCAGTTTAAGAATATAGAATAATTAACATGATTTCTCATTGTAAATTATAACAACAAAAAATCCAGATTCTCAAATCACGAGAACAGATTTGTTTATGGCAACTCATATTAGATCCGATGGGTCTCTCCCTTCAGAGGAGCTGAGCATCACAACGGAAAAAATAAAAGAAATAGTTGCCAATGACCCAACTAGTATACATAACGATTTAAATCACGACCCGGTTGCACAAGTTTTTCATTCATTCTCTTCACTTTGACATACTTAACTTTTTGAACCTTTTCTATTACTAATATACATGCATTACTAATAATGTTGGATTATCATTTAGGTTTGTGGTCTTGATAAAAGAGGATGTGTAAGGGGGTTGGGTCATATTTCAAAAACTACTATTATTGCTTCAACCCCTTATATTAATGAAATTAGAGAAGGAAAGAGCAAAATTGCTAAGGTTAAAACATCGATGATTGAATTAAAACAGGAAACGGATAATAAGATTAACATGTGCCAGAACATGATATCCAACATTGGAGAACATTTGGGTGATATTCAGAATCAATTAAATAGTCTAGTTCAACCAATGCAATGCTCTCCTGGCACTGCTGGTTCTCAGGTATTTTAACAATTAAAGAATAATATATAGTTACTATTTTATCCATGAAAATAATAAAAATTATTTGTTGTAGGCATTTTTTTTTGATCTGGCGAGATCTCAAGTCGTCATGATGATTCAGCTCCACCTCCACCTCCACCTCTACGACTAGAACAAATCTGTCATTTGACAAATATTCGTAGTCGAGTTGTTGCACATGGGCGTTTGCTTAGAGATAATGCAGGCATCCCTTCATATTGCATCAAAGTTATATTGGATTTTGTTCAAGATCCCAGTGCAGATGTGTTTGGTGATGCTGAAGACAAGACGTTGGCCGATTGCGACATGGGTGATGTTCTCGTTTGGCCTAGAGTGCTGACGAAAACATAGATATTAAAGGAGTTTACTTAAAACTTTTCTTAAGTCAAGAACATACTTTTTAAATTTGGTCAGGACATGTGGATTGTGTTTGAGGTTTTTTTGGATATTATTTGACTAAATATTTATCTTAAATTATTTAGTAGTTTTGCTTGACTAATCTAGTGATTTGTTTAAGCTTTTCATCTTCTTATCCATAATAGAAGGTACACATATTTTTATTATGATTTATTTTGATTTTTTCTTCACTTATGCGTAAAATGTTCTGATTTAAATATTAAGAACTACGTAGTGGTTTGATCCCAATCTTTCGAACATTGGGTACGTAGGCAGCCGATTATATTAGATCGTATCGGTGCAGCCACAAAATTTTTTTTCCCCTTCTTGTATTGTAAATGCATTTTCATCAGGACTACTTGACAATATGAGTGAGGTGGATGTAAGTTCTCGAAACCTTAAATTATTCTTGAATCATTTATATCTTTATCGCTTCATTTATATGTTATCGTCAGGGTCAACTTGTAACTCCTTAGAACTCGCTTTGCCGTAAGATATTACGATGCATGACGGTTCCTAGTAGGTTAAGTTACAAATTATTATTAAGAGTTGGTTGAATATCTTTTATTTTTTGTAAATGTTGTTAATAGTTAGATGGATGATGAATGTATTTGCGAATGTAAATGAAAATAAAGAACTTAATATATATATATATATATATATATATATATATATATATATATATATATATATATATATAATGGAGGATACCTTGTTCAGGGGGACATGAATTTTGTAGCTTATTGTATGGTGCCTCAATATTGGTTGTATGTTACTAGTATGTAGTAGATAATACTAGGTCCAATATTTTTTGTATGTGGTTAAATTTTATGGTATGAGAACAATGGCTAAATGAAATTCTTATAGCTTATGGTATGGTGCCCCAATATTGGTTGCATGATTGGCTACTCCCCCTGCCACCAGCCAATGGCTGGTGGTCGGTGCTCAGTTGGCCCTTCCATGATGTATGTGTTTCATCCAAGAATCATGTGCAGTTTGTGGCGAGGATTGCATGGGAAACTGCTGGATGCCGGAAGTAGAAGGCAACACTGAGAAATGAGAAACAAGGTCAGTGAAGCACCTAGAAGAGCAAAATATGGAGGTTCTCTCTTGCAAGGACACCTCCATACAAATCCGACGGTTAGCGCACAAATTCCAGATTTGGTGCACTGCATTCAAATTGGACTCACATGGCACTATAGTCCATGATCCAAGCTATTTAACGGGGGTGGATCCCCCAAATTGATCAGCCACCTCGTCCCAACCTTACTGATATGATGATCTAACTGTTGGATCCATGATATAAAGATGAACGTATGAGAAATGTATAAGCAACAATCAGAACTGAAAGGAGAAAGGTCCACTAATCAGATAGGTGGGTCATCCAAACTATGCAATTTGGAAAACACTATAAGAAAACCCACTTTTACCGACGAAAGTTTTCATCGCTAAAAGCTTATTTTTCATAGGTAAACAGTTTTACCGACGAAAATTTTCGTCGGTAAAAGACTGTTGGGAAAGACTTTTACTGACGAAAAATTTGAATCGTTGGAAAAGGTAAGACTTTTACTGACGAAAATTTTTGTCGGTAAATAACAAGTAAAAAACGTTTACTAACGAAAATTTTCGTAGGTAACAATAATTCCAAAACTTTTACCGAGGAAAATTTTTGTCGGTAAAAAATACGACGAAAACTTTTACCGACGAAAATTTTTGCAGGTAAAAGTAAGCAAAATACTTTTACTGACGAAACATTTTGTAGGTAAAAATAGTTATAAAACTTTTGCCGATAAAAGTTTTCGTCAGTAAAAAAAAGTAAAAACCTTTTACATACGAAAATTTTCGTAGGTAAAAATAATTACAAAACTTTTACTTACGAAAATTATCGTTAAGTAAAAACTTTTTACCTACAAAAATTTTTGTAGGTAAAAATATTTACAAAACTTTTACCTACGAAAAGTTTCGTAGGTAAAAGTCTTATTTTTTTTACACATATTACAATAAATTTCACAGATATTCTTCCTGATATACACCTATTAATATATTTCATCATATTCACGTTCACATCCATGTAAACCCAAACTAGTAAATCCATCCAAACATAACCTACATTCATCCAAACACAAACAATCTTATCCACATCACATTTATCACGTATAAATACATATAAGTTTAACATCATAAATAAAAATATAAAAAATCACAAAGATGAAGGCAGAGGTTATAGGTTAATGTTATAGGTTTAGGTTATATAGGTTTAGGTTTAGGTTTAAGTTTAGGTTATAGGTTTAAGTTATAGGTTATAGGTTTAGGTTTAAGTTATAGGTTTAGGTTTAGGTTTAGGTTTTAGGTTTAGGTATAGGCTATAGGTTATAGGTTTTACGTTTAGGGTAAGGTTACAAGTTTAGGTTATAAGTGTAGGCTATAGGTTCAGGTTTAGGTTAGGTTATAGGTTAAGGTTTAGGGAATTGAGTTTAGGTTATAGGTTAAGGTTGTAGGTTAAGGTTATAGGTTTAGGTTATAAGTATACGTTTAGGTAATTGAGAATAGGTTAAGGTTTAGGTTTAGGAAATTAGGTTCGGGTTCGGGATCCTGTTTAGGTTTGGGTTTTCAAGTTTTAGGTTTAGGTTAAGGAGTTAAGATTTGGATTAGGTGTAGGTTTAGGTTTAAGGATTTGAGAATACATTTAGGTTTTAGGTTTAGGTTTAGGTTTTAGGTTTAGGTTATAGGTTTAGGTTTAGGTTAAGGTTATAAGTTTAGGTTTTAGGTTTAGGTTTAGGTTTAGGTTTAGGATTTGAGAATACATTTACGTTTTAGGTTTAGGTTTAGGTTTTACATTTAGGTTAATGTTACATGTTTAGGTTATAAGTGTTAGTTATAGGTTTAGGTTTAGGTTAGGTTATAGCTTAAGGTTTAGGTTTAGGAAATCGGGTTCGGGTTTGGGATCGGAGTTTAGGTTTGGGTTTTCAAGTTTAGGTTTAAGTTTAGGTTTGGGAGTTGAGATTAGGATTAGGTTTAGGGATTTGAGAATACATTTAGGTTATAGGTTTAGGTTTAGGTTATAGGTTTAGGTTTAGGTTATAAGTGTAGGTTATAGGTTTAGGTTTAGGTTAGGTTATAGGTTAAGGTTTAGGCCCTGTTTGGGCAACAGGATTATAAGGGATTAGGTGGGATTGGATTCATCTGGTTCCGTGCCAATTCCACTCCATGTTTGGCAAAGCTTGGAATTAGATTGGATAGAATTACATTGGGTCCCGTGCCAATTTCACTCAATGCTAGCAAGTTGTGTAGGTCCCACCCTGATGTGTGGGCTATATCCACACCGTCCACCCATTTTTTGAGATTATTTTAGAGCATGGGCCAAAAATCAGGTAATTTTAAAGCTCAAGTGGGCCCACCACTGAAAGCAATGGGGATTGAATACTTACCGTTGAAAACTTCTTTGGGGCCATGTAAGTTTTGGATCTACCTCATTTTTCGGCCCATACCATAAAATGAGGTTACAAAACAAATGAACGGTTTAGATATAATACATATGTGTTATTTTGGTAATTTCAAATGATGGTGGGTATATCCATTCAATGTACCACCGTATTACCAACAAAGCAGAGCATTAATCTAATCCCAAGGAATCAGGGGACAATACCTGCCATGGGTAATAATGATGTTTTTTTTGAATACAATCGCACCTAATCCCTTCTAATCCAGTTGCCCAAACAGGGCCTTAGGGAATTGAATTTATGTTATAGGTTATACGTTATATGTTAAGGTTTAGGCTATAGGTTTAGGTTTAGGTTATAAGTGTAGGTTATAGGTTTAGGTTTAGGTTATAAGTTAAGGTTTAGGGAATTGAGTTTAGGTTATAGGTTTAGGGAATTGAAAATAGGTTAAGGTTTAGGTTTAGGAAATTGGGTTCAGCTTTGGGAACGGGTTTAGGTTTGGGTTTTCAAGTTTTAAGTTTAGGTTAAGGAGTTGAGATTAGGATTAGCTGTAGGTTTAGGTTTAGGTTATAGGTTTAGGTTTAGGTTTAGGTTTAGGTTATAGGTTATATGTCAAGCCCCAAACCCAGAAATCGGATTCACAGGAATCACGATCGTCAAATCCGGTGCCGATAGCCTCCGTAGTACCCTATTCTCGGCTCCTAGCGCCCATACGCCAGATTTCGATCCTGGGATCCTACAAGGAGGTTTTTTTTTTGTACATTTAACTCGTAATAAGCATAACCACAAGAATACCCAAATCACAATGGAAACATCATCATTATCATCATCATATATCCACTAATAATCATTTGATTCAATCTTGAAGGAAAATACATAAATAAAAAATCAGGCTCCAGAAGACTGCTGCATGCTCCAAGCTCAACACTGCTGTAACCTAACATCACCTGTACGCATCTATCGTGCATAAGCTTATGGAAAGCTTAGTAGGTGGTGAAAGTGTGTGCACAAGGTAAGTGTCAAGTAAGCAATGTCAGAGTAATCAGAGTAATCAGAGTAAGCGGAAACACTGGCAGTCCGTGAGTCATACAATATCTGGGTATGCGATGCAATTCAACTATACAAATGAGGAGTTAAAGAAAGCCAATTATTAGATGCCAAGGATGCAATGCCATAAATCATACAATATCGAAATATGCGGAAATATACTGATAAGTCTATGAGTGCCTTCGGCCGTACAAAAGCTATGCGATGTAAGGCATGAATGCTAACGGTCATATCAATATAGAAACATGGCAACCCAAAATACTAAGTACTACGAATGTGATGTAATATGCAGTGCGAATGGAATGACCATGCTGGAATGAAGTCGGGATGATAGTACGTAGTATCGCAGGCTATGGGGTCCATCACAAGAGACTTCTATCCAAACCAGTCCTATACCTAAATTTGGATAGTCAGACTCAATGTGGTAAACTCTTGATCTTTGGTTAGTCGCGCGCCTAATCAAAATCTTGGCCATGCGAAAGCACACAAAACAAATGGTCATGCACTATCAGCCCAAGTGGATAGTGAGTGAATGATGAATGAATATGCAATTCCTGCTCAATAAGTCCACATATCAGTACGGTTAATCTCTGAAAAATCACTGGGGTCTATTACACTCTAAGCCAGATTGCTGCCCCATCATGCACAACAAGGTGGGTGAAAGAGACCTCACCATCCACTTGCCAATATCGAGCCCGGCTCGTCGATAACGGACCCATTCCTCAAGCTTGTTAAACTCTGCCTACATTGCCCCCTCCTCTCGGGCAGGTAAGGCCGCACCCCCTTCCAACCGACCACGACATAGTGGGAGACACGGCCTAACGGTATACGACCCTCATGCGCTTATGCATCCGCTAGGTCTAGACGTTGGAGCAACCTCTGGAACCAAGAGAGTTTAGGGACTTTCACCCAGGGATATCTATAGCACCTCATGTAGAACAGATTTTCGGTGTCCCATTTGGCCATCCACGATATGCCTGTGGAGGCCACGGCCCTGATGTCGTAGGGCGTATAGTAATCACAGTACACAATGCAAGATGCATGAGTCATGCAATCCAGTCATGCATCAATCCTGCACATACCGTGCGCTCATGTGAGATAACCTCCGCCTATCAGGGAGTCTCATAACAATATGCTCAATGACATATGTAATGATTAACCACATCTCATAACAAATATATAAATGATACGTATGGGCATGTATCATGATGCTATGCTGTCACATACTCATAATCGGTATCAATAACCGGCATCGACAATCGACCTCGATAATGTGGACATTTAACCAACATTGCCCCCAAGGAATGACCCACATAGAGCCAAACATATCGTCGGCCCATAGCCTCACACAAGGGCCACATACATCAAGTGGGCCGCATCACATGGGCCAGAAATACATCTCAATGGGCCTTATCATATGAGCCTCATATACATCAAGTGGGTCGCATCAACTGGGCCGCGGCAATGGGCCCCGAATAAATCCAATGGGCCGCATTAAATGGTCATATACAATCTCAATCGGCCGTATCCCATGGGCCTCAAATATATCATAATGGGCCTCATCATATGGTCTAATATACATCATAGTGGGTCGAATACACGGGTTTAATATACATCACCTTGAGCCACGACCCATGATCCTCAAGTACATCATAATGGGCTACGACCCGTGGGCATCAATATACATCAAGTGGATCGCATTAATGGGTCTCATATACACCAAATGGGCTGCGTACCTGGGCCTCGAAATACATCAAGTGGGCCACACATCATGGGCCTAATACATATCACAATGGGCCTTGCCCTTAGGCCACGAGTACATCACAATGGGCCTCTGACATAGGTCTAATATACATCATGAGGGGCCACATCCTATGGGCTTTAATTATATCACAATGTGCCATGTCCCATGGGCCTCAAATACATCGTAATGGGCTGCACCATTTGGGCCTCGAATGTATCACAATGGGCCATAACCCATGGGCCTCAATACGTCACAATAGGCCACAGCTCATGGGCCTCAAATACCAAACAGGTGAGCCCCACATATATATATTAAGTGGGCTAAATGGGGCAGTCCATGGTTTAGCAAAACAAATGGACAGCGTGGTTGAAACATATTCATCATGGTGTGCCCCTCATGCCGATGGGTGGCGTGGTGAATACATTCATCATGGCGGGTTCCCACACTACCCTGGACAGATGGATGGATTGAGAACCACATACATCAAGTGGGGTCCATGTCCTCAAGTGGAAGGATGGTTGGATATAACAATACATCATTGTGGCCTTACACCACTAGTCCAGATGGATAGTCGAATATAGAGCATGTACGTCAAGGTGGGTCCCACCTTCCATGGACGGAGTGGATATACAACACATCATCAAGGTGGGTCCTAGGAATAGTCTGCTCAATGGCGTATGTTATGATCAGTCATTTCTCACATCAGGCATATATATGATGCGTATGAACATGAATTATGGATGTATACTAAACATGTGTTGTGGTGATGGGCTCTGTTCATAACGAAGATGGGCCTAGGCGGTCTACACACTACAAGTATGAACTTATCGTTAGACCCTAGGGAGAGTCACAATGCGGACATTTAACCAACATTGTACTTACAATGTGGATGTCAAACCAACATTGCTCCCAAGGCATGACCCGCCATAAAGGTCAACACATAAACCACGGTGAAATCACATTACAATGGGCCTCAACCCATGGGCTCCAAATACATCACAATGGGCCTAATCACATGGGCCTCATATTGATCAAATGGGCCGCACCAATGGGCCGCACTAATGGGCCTTATGTACATTGCAATGGCCATAACTCAGGGGCCTTACATTCATATCAAGGTGGGCCTCAACAACGGCCTCATACACATCAAGGTGGGCCTCGACAACGACCTCATACACATCAAGGTGGGCCTAATCACATGGGCCTTATGTGTATCAGATGGGTCACACCAATTGGGCCCCATACGTACATCAAATGGGCCTCAACCAAATAAGTGGTGATAATGATTTCCACCATTGAAATCCCAAGGCCCACGATAATATTTATTTCCCATCCAATCTGATCATAAGGTCACAATGACCTGAAAGGGAAAAGCAAATATCATATTGGTCCAAAATGGGTGGCCCAAGGGTTTTAATGGTGGACAGATTGGATGCAACACATGCATCATGGTGGGGGTCCACATGGAGGCCCATATCAAGTATATAATATATAATCTATATATAATATATATAATATATACAATATTATATATAATATAATACAATTATATATATAATTGTATTATATTATATATATATATATATACACACACACAGACACACTGCACACACAGACACACTGCACACACACACACACGCACACACTGCACACACACACACACAGCACACACGCTCACACAGCACACACGCTCACACACATTGCACACACACACACTCACACACACGCTCACACATGCTCACACACACAAGCTCACACACACTCACACACACACACCGTCCAGGGGGACGCTGTGGATAGAACACATAATCATGGGGGGACCCACCGTCCACCGTCAGTGGATGGTGTGAATATACACATACATCACTGTAGGTCCCATGTGGGGCCCACCATAGCGTTTATCTTCCATCTAACCCGTTCATAAGGTCAGGCAAACCTGGCTGCTGAGGAAAAACAATTTTCGTAATGATCCAAAACTTCTGTGGACCTAAAAAGGGTTTCAATGATAAACGTTTAATCAACACTGTTTCCTATGATGTGGGCCACCTGAGCTTTGGATGGGCCTGATTTTTGGAGGGGGCCCGCCTTAGGAGATGGCCCACCAAATGGACGAGTTGGATGACAAATATACATCATGGTGGGACCCATGGCTGGAGCCGTGGGTCCCTGCCCGTTTCACGCTGACGCTAGCAGCATCCTACTGCACAGCAGCAATAGGCGCTGCACCCTTATTTCTTATTTCTTTTTTTTTTTTAAATCATATTTTTCCATAGTTTTTCGTGTGTGGGGTCTGCATCAGTGAAATCTGACCCCACCACTAGTCTCCAGGGCTCAAGACAGACCCATCAAGCCCAATATTGGGTATATTTTGGAGTATCGAAACGTCGGGGTGGATTTAAACGGTAGATACACTGTTTTCAATGTTATGGCCCACTGATACTCGGATCAACCTCATTTTTTGGCTCAACGCCTAAAATGACGTGGGGAAGGGAATGGACGGTGTGGATTGAATACATACATCAAGGTGAGGCCTGCATGAGTGGCCCTTCCCAAGAGCTGAAACAAGCTCATATTTGTGTTTTCATTTCGACGTCCCTAGACGTGGACGGTCAATGTACAACACATGTATAAGGTGGGTCTTACCCAAGTGGGCCATCAAATGATGAATGGTGTGGATACAATACTTATGAAGTGGGATCCAACCAAGTGGGCCACACATCACACAAAAATAAAAAAAAAGGGGGAAAGAAAGAAGCACCCACCTTAAGGATCTAGATCTTCTTCTTCTTCCACCTTCGATCTTCTCAGCTTCAAAGGAGGGATTTTATCAGTGGAGATGGGGTTTGGAGGGTTGGATTAGGAGGGGCTAAAGCTTGAAGTTGCTAGATTTGGGAGCTTCCATGGACGGTTAGAGATTGCAAGCAATAGAAATGGAGAAGGAGAGAGAGAGGTAAGAGAGAGAGATATGTAATGATGGCTTTGTAAGGCCATCATTAATGCCTAAGTAAGGGTAGATGTTGACTTTTGGGAAAAGGGGAGGGAATAATTACCTAGCACATTACCCCATGATGGCTTAGAAAAGTGTGCCATTCAATAGGTGGGTCCCACAAACGTGATCAAGGTCCAAATAAAGCGCGGCCTAATCTTTTGATGTACAACTCGGATTGCCGCACGAGACGCGACGTTAGAACCGCGACGACAAGGCGGTCGCTATGGCACTAATTCTGGGTCGGTCCAGGTCGGGCTTACATGTTTGAACTTAAGGGTCATCGCAAGTGAAATTCATAGGTCGCGGGTCGCCGGAATTTGACCGGGAAGATTGCAGGAGCTTATGAAATGGTACGGGCTAGGATATGGTCTCATAGCTCTCCCCTCCAATAAAAATTTCATCCTCGAAATTTAAAGAACATACAAGGGAAGAGGAAACATCATCTAGTATAAATGTGAAGGCATAATCAATCTGTAAAAGGATGAAGATAGCGGTCTCTAATCTCAACCTCGCACCCTAAGACGCATCATCAACCCTATGGTGACCCCTACGGAACCTCGGATCCTAGGTCACAAATGATCGAAACTGGGATACTATGCAACCCCACATCCTCAGCGATAGGGGCTTTGTTTAGAAAATCTCTAAGTTATTCGAGCTTGGGGATCTAACCATTCTAGGTTCTCAACAGTCATCGAGTGCAGGATAGCTATCAGCAGATATGTGATGTTATCTTCAAGTATTCCTAAGTTATGCTCTGATACCAACTTCTGTCACGCCCCAAACCCAGAAATCGGATTCATAGGAATCCCGATCGCCGAATTCGGTGCCGACAGCCTCTGTAGTACCCCATTCTTGACTCCTAGCGCCCATACGCCAGATTCCGATCCTGGGATCCTACAAGGAGGATTTTTTTTATACATTTAACTCGTAATAAGTATAACCACAAGAACACCCAAGTCACAATGGAAACATTATCATCATCATCATATATCCACTAATAATCATTTGATTACAATCCTGAAGGGAAATACATAAATAAAAAATCAAGCTCCAGAAGACCGCTGCATGCTCCAAGCTCAACACTGCTGTAACCTAACATCACCTACACGCATCTATCGTGCATAAGCTTATGGAAAGCTTAGTGGGTGGTGAAAGTGTGTGCACAAGGTAAGTGTCAAGTAAGCAATGTCAGAATAACCAAAGTAATCATAGTAATTAGAGTAAGCGAAAATACTGGCAGTCCGTGAGTCATACAATATCTGGGTATGCGATACAATTCAGCTATACAAATGAGGAGTCAAAGAAAGCCAAATATTAGATGCCGAGGATGCAATGCCATAAATCATACAATATCGAAATAAGTGAAAATATACTGATAAGTCTATGAGTGCCTTCAGCCATACAAAAGCTATGCGATGTAAGGCATGAATGCTAACGGTCATATCAATACAGAAACATGGCAACCCAAAATGCTAAGTACTACGGATGCGATGTAATATGCGGTGCGAATGGAATGACCATGCTGGAGTGAAGCCTGGATGATAGTACGTAGTATCGTAGGTTATGGGGTCCATCACAAGAGACTTCTATCCAAACTAGTCATATACCTAAATTTGGATAGTCAGACTCAATGTGGTAAACTCTTGATCTCAAGTTAGTCGTGCGCCCAACCGAAATCCTGGCCATACGAAAGCACACGTAACAAATGGTAACGCACTGTCATCCCGAGTGGATAGTGAGTGAATGATGAATGAATATGCAATTCCTACTCAATAAGTCCACATATCAGTGCTGTTACTTCTGAAAAATCACTGGGGTCTCTTACACTTTAAGTCAGATTGCCGCCTCATCACGTGCAACAAGGTGGGTGGAAGAGACCTCACTATCTGCCTGCCAATATCGAGCTCGGCTCGTCGATAACAGACCCATTCCTCAAGCTGGTCAAACTCAGCCTACATTACCTCCTCCTCTCGGGCAGGTAAGGCCGCAACCCCTTCCAACCGACCACGACACAGTGGGAGATGCGGCCTAACGATATATGGCCCTCATGCGCTCATGCATCCACTCGGTCTAGACGTTGGAGCAACCTCTGGAACTAAGAGGGTTTAGGGACTTTCACCCAGGGATATCTATAACATCCCATGTAGAACAGATTTTCTGTGTCCCATCTGACCATCCATGATATGCCTGTGGAGGCCACGACCCTGATGTCGCTAGGGCGTACAGTAATCACAGTACACAATGCAAGATGCATAAGTCATGTAATCCAGTCATGCATCAATCCTGCACATACCGTGCGCTCATGTGAGATAACCTTCGCCTATCAGGGAGTCTCATAACAATATGCTCAATGACATATGCAATGATCAACTACATCTCATAACAAACATGCAGATGATGCGTATTGGCATGTATCATGATGCTATGCTGTCACATACTCATAATCGGTATCAATAACTGGCATCGACAATCGACCTCGACAATGTGGACATTTAACCAACATTGCCCCCAAGGAATGGCCCACATAGAGCCAAACACATCGTGGGCCCATGGCCTCACACAAGGGCCACATACATCAAGTGGGCCACATCACATGGGCCAGAAATACATCTCAATGGGCCTCATCATATGAGCCTCATATACATCAAGTGGGTCGCATCAACTGGGCCGCGGCAATGGGCCCCGAATAAATCCAATGGGCCACATTAAATGGTCATATACAATCTCAATCGGCCGTATCCCATGGGCTTCAAATATATCATAATGGGCCTCATCATACGGTCTAATATACATCATAGTGGGTCGAATACACAGGCTTAATATACATCACCATGGGCCACGACCCATGATCCTCAACTACATCATAATGGGCTACGACCTGTGGGCATCAATATACATCAAGTGGATCGTATTAATGGGTCTCATATACACCAAATTGGCCGCGTACCTGGGCCTCGAAATACATCAAGTGGGCCACACATCATGGGCCTAATACATATCACAATGGGCCTTGCCCTTAGGCCACGAATACATCACAATGGGCCTCTGACACAGGTTTAATATACATCATGAGGTACCACATCCTATGGGCCTTAATTATATCACAATGTGCCATGTCCCATGGGCCTCGAATACATCATAATGGGCCGCACCACCTGGGCCTCGAATGTATCACAATGGGCCATAACCCATGGGCCTTAATACGTCACAATAAGCTACAGCTCATGGGCCTCAAATACCAAACAGGTGGGCTCCATATATATATATATTAAGTGGGCTAAATGGGGTAGTCCATGATTTAGCAAAACAAATGGATAGCGTGGTTGAAACATATTCATCATGGTGTGCCCCCCATCCCGATGGGTGGCGTGGTGAATACATACATCATGGCGGGTTCCCACACTACCCTGGACAGATGGACGGATGGAGAACCACATACATCAAGTGGGGTCCATGTCCTCAAGCGAAAGGACGGTTGGATATAACAATATATCATTGTAGCCTTACACCACTCGTCCAGATGGACAGTCGAATATAGAGTATGTACGTTAAAGTGGGTCCCACCTGCCATGGACAGAGTGGATATACAACGCATCATCAAGGTGGGTCTTAGGAATAGTCTGTCCAATGGCGTACATTATGATCAGTCATTTCTCACATCAGGCATACATATGATGCGTATGATCATGAATTATGAATCTATACTAAACATGTGTTGTGGTGATGGGCTCTGTTCATAACGAAGATGGGCCTAGGAGGTCTACACACTACAAGTATGAACCTATCATTAGACCCTAGGGAGAGTCACAATGCGGACATTTAACCAACATTTTACTTACAATGTGGACGTCAAACCAACATTGCTCCCAAGGCATGACCCGCCATAAAGGTCAACACATAAACCACGGTGAAATCACATTACAATGGGCCTCAACCCATGGGCTCCAAATACATCACAATGGGCCTAATCACATGGGCCTTATATTGATCAAGTGGGCTGCACCAATGGGCCGCACTAATGGGCCTTATGTACATTGCAATGGCCATAACCCAGGGGCCTTACATTCTTATCAAGGTGGGCCTCAACAACGGCCTCATACACATCAAGGTGGGCCTCAACAATGGCCTCATACACATCAAGGTGGGCCTAATCACATGGGCCTTATGTGTATCAGATGGGTCACACCAATTGGGCCCCATACGTACATCAAATGGGCCTCAACCAAATAAGTGGTGATAATGATTTCCACCATTGAAATTCCAAGGCCCACGATAATATTTATTTCCCATCCAATCTGATCATAAGGTCACAATGACCTGAAAGGGAAAGGCAAATATCATATTGGTCAAAAATGGGTGGCCCAATGGTTTTAATGGTGGACAAATTGGATGCAACACATGCATCATGGTGGGGGTCCACATGGAGGCCCATTATTAAGTATATAATATATACAATATTATATATAATATAATACAATATTATATATATATATATATATATATATATACATATAAATATATATATATATATATATATATATATATGAACACACACACACACACACACTACGCACACACACACTGCACACACACACACTGCGCACACACACACACACGCACACACCGCACACACACACACACAGACACACACACTCACACACACACGCTCACACACATTGCACACACACACACACACACTCACACACACGCTCACACACACACGCTCACACACACATACACACACCGTCCAGGGGGACGCTGTGGATAGAACACATAATCATGGGGGGACCCACCGTCCACCGTTAGTGAACGGTGTGAATATACATATACATCACTGTGGGTCCCATGTGGGGCCCACCATAGCGTCTATCTTCCATCCAACCCGTTCATAAGGTCAGGCAAACCTGGCTGCTGAGGAAAAACAATTTTCGTAATGATCCAAAACTTCTGTGGACCCAAAAAGGGTTTCAATGATGGACGTTTAATCAACACTATTTCCTATGATGTGGGCCACCTGAGCTTTGGATGGACCTGATTTTTGGAGGGGGCCCACCTTAGGAGATGGCCCACCAAATGGACGGGTTGGATGACAAATATACATCATGGTGGGGCCCATGGCTGGGGCTGTGGGTCCCTGCCCGTTTCATGCTGACGCTAGCAGCGTCTTACTGCACAGCAGCAGCAGGCGCTGCACCCTTATTTCTTTTTTTTTTTTTTTTTTAAATCATATTTTTCCATGGTTTTTCGCGTATGGGGCCCGCATTAGTGGAATCTGACCCACCACTGGTCTCCAGGGCTCAAGATAGACCCATCAAGCCCAATATTGGGTATATTTTCGAGTATCGAAACATTGGGGTGGATTTAAACACTAGACACACTGTTTTCAATGTTATGGCCCACCTGATACTCGGATCAACCTCATTTTTCGGCTCAACGCCTAAAATGACGTGGGGAAGGGAATGGACAGTGTGAATTGAATGCATACATCAAGGTGGGGCTTGCATGAGTAGCCCTTCTCAAGAGCTTGAAACAAGCTCATATTTGTGTTTTCATTTCGACGTCCCTGGACGTGGACGGCCAATGTACAACACATGTACAAGGTGGGTCTTGCCCAAGTGGGCCACCAAATGATGAATGGTGTGGATACAATACTTATGAAGTGGGATCCAACCAAGTGGGCCACACATCACACAAAAATTTAAAAAAAGGGGAAAGAGAGAAGCACCCACCTCAAGGATCTAGATCTTCTTCTTCTTCCACCTTCGGTCTTCTCAGCTTCAAGGGAGGGATTTTATCGGTGGAGATGGGGTTTGGAGGGTTGGATTAGGAGGGGCTAAAGCTTGAAGTTGCTAGATTTGGGAGCTTCCATGGACGGTTAGAGATTGCAAGCAATAGAAATGGAGAAGGAGAGAGAGGTAAGAGAGAGAGATATGTAATGATGGCTTTGTAAGGCCATCATTAATACCTAGGTAAGGGTAGATGTTGACTTTTAGGAAAAGGGGAGGGAATAATTACCTAGCACATTACTCCATGATGGCTTAGAAAAGTGTGTCATTGCAATAGGTGGGTCCCACAAACGCGATCAAGGTCCAAATAAAGCGCAGCCTAATCTTTTGATGTACAACTCGGATTGCCGTACGAGACGCGACGTTAGAACCGCGGCGACAAGGCGGTCGCTATGGCGCTAATTCTGGGTCGGTCCAGGTCGTGCTTACATGTTTGAACTTAAGGGTCATCGCAAGTGAAATCCATAGGTTGCGGGTCACCGAAATTCGACCGGGAAGACTGCAGGAGCTTATGAAATGGTATGGGCTAGGATACGGGTCTCACATTATAGCTTTAGGGAATTGAGAATAGGTTAAGGTTTAGGTTTAGGAAATCGGGTTCGGGTTCGGGATCGGGTTTAGGTTTAGGTTTTCAAGTTTAGGTTTAGGTTTTGGTTAGGGAGTTGAGATTAGGATTAGGTGTAGGTTTAGGTTTACGGATTTGAGAATACATTTATGTTTTAGATTTAGGTTAAGGTTTTAGGTTATAGGTTTAGGTTTAGGTTTAGGTTATAGGTTATAGCTTTAGGGAATTGAGAATAGGTTAAGGTTTAGGAAATCGTGTTCGGGTTCGGGATCGGGAAAAGCAATTTGGGTTTTCAAGTTTTAGGTTTAGGTTAAGGAGTTGAGATTAGGATTAGGTGTAGGTTTATATTTAAGGATTTGAGAATACATTTAGGTTTAGGTTTAGGTTTAAGTATAGGTTATAGGTTATAGCTTTAGGGAATTGAGAATAGGTTAAGTTTTAGGTTTAGGAAATCGGGTTTGGGTTTAGGTTTTGGTTTGGGTTTTCAAGTTTAGGTTTAGGTTAAGGACTTAAGATTAGGATTAGGTGTAGGTTTAGGTTTAAGGATTTGAGAATACATTTAGGTTTTAGGTTTAGGTTTAGGTTAAGGTTATAGGTTTAGGTTAGGTTTAGGTTATAGGTTATAGGTTATAGCGTTAGGGGAATTGAGAATAGGTTAAGGTGTAGGTTTAGGAAATTGGGTTCGGGCTTGGGATTGGGTTTAGGTTTGGGTTTTTAAGTTTTAGGTTTAGGTTAAGGATTTGAGATTAGGATTAGGTTTAAGGATTTGAGAATACATTTAGGTTTTAGGTTTAGGTTTAGGTTTAGGTTATAGGTTATAGCTTTAGGGAATTGAGAATAGGTTAAGGTTTACGTTTAGGAAATTGGGTTCGGGTTCGGGATCGGGAAAACATTCGGGTTTTCAAGTTTTAGGTTTAGGTTAAGGAGTTGAGATTAGGATTAGGTGTAGGTTTAGATTTAAGGATTTGAGAATATATTTAGGTTTTAGGTTTAGGTTTAGGTTATAGGTTTAGGTTTAGGTTTAAGTATGGGTTATAGGTTATAGCTTTAGGGAATTGAGAATAGGTTAAGGTTTAGGTTTAGGAAATCGGGTTCGGGTTTGGGAACGGTTTTAAGTTTTGGTTTGGGTTTTCAAGTTTAGGTTTAGGTTAAGGAATTGAGATTAGGATTATGTGTAGGTTTAGGTTTAAGGATTTGAGAATACATTTAGGTTTTAGGTTTAGGTTTAGGTTAGGTTTAGGTTATAGGTTATAGGTTATAGCGTTAGGGAATTGGGAATAGGTTAAGGTGTAGGTTTAGGAAATTGGGTTTGGGCTCGGGATTGGGTTTAGGTTTGGGTTTTTAAGTTTTAGGTTTAGGTTAAGGAGTTGAGATTAGGATTAGGTGTAGGTTTAGGTTTAAGGATTTGAGAATACATTTAGGTTTTAGGTTTAAGTTTAGGTTATAGGTTATAGCTTTAGGGAATTGAGAATAGGTTAAGGTTTAGGTTTAAGAAATCGGGTTCGGGTTGGGATCGGGAAAATAGTTTGGGTTTTCAAGTTTTAGGTTTAGGTTAAGGAGTTGAGATTAGGATTAGGTGTAGGTTTAGATTTAAGGATTTGAGAATACATTTAGGTTTTAGGTTTAGGTTTAGGTTATAGGTTTAGGTTTAGGTTAAGGAATTGAGATTAGGATTAGGTGTAGGTTTAGGTTTAAGGATTTGAGAATACATTTAGGTTTTAGGTTTAGGTTTAGGTTAGGTTTAAGTTATAGGTTTTAGGCTATAGCGTTAGAGAATTGAGAATAGGTTAAGGTGTAGGTTTAGGAAATCGGGTTCGAGCTCGGGATTGGGTTTAGGTTTGGGTTTTCAAGTTTTAGGTTTAGGTTAAGGAGTTGAGATTAGGATTAGGTGTAGGTTTAGGTTTAAGGATTTGAGAATACATTTAGGTTTTAGGTTTAGGTTTAGGTTATAGCTTTAGGAAATTGAGAATAGGTTAAGGTTTAGGTTTAGGAAATCGGGTTCGGGTTCGGGATTGGGAAAACAGTTTGGGTTTTCAAGTTTTAGACTTGGGTAAAGGAGTTGAGATTAGATTAGGTGTAGGTTTAGATTTAAGGATTTGAGAATATATTTAGGTTATAGGTTTATGTTTAGGTTAAGGTTATAGGTTTAGGTTTAGGTTATAGGTTATAAGCTATAGTTTTAGGGAATTGAGAATAGGTTAAGGTTTAGGTTTAGGAAATCAGGTTCGGGTTTAGGATCGGGTTTAGGTTTGGGTTTTCAAGTTTAGGTTTAGGTTTAGGTTAGGAAGTTGAAGTTAGGTTTAGGTGTAGGTTTAGGTTTAGGGATTTGAGAATACATTTAGGTTTTAGGTTTAGGTTTAGGTTAAGGTTAAGGTTTTAGGTTTAGGTTTAGGTTGTAGGTTATAGGTTTAGGGAATTGAGAATAGGTAAAGGTTTAGGTTTAGGAAATCGGGTTCAGGTTCGGGATCGAAAAAATAGTTTGGGTTTTCAAGTTTTAGGTTTAGGTTAAGGAGTTGAGATTAGGATTAGGTGTAGGTTTAGATTTAAGGATTTGAGAATAAATTTAGGTTATAGGTTTAGGTTAAGGTTATAGGTTTATGTTTAGGTTATAGGTTATAAGCTATAGTTTTAGGGGATTGAGGTTTAAGTTTAGGAAATCGGGTTTGGGTTTAGGATCGGGTTTAGGTTTGGGTTTTCAAGTTTAGGTTTAGGTTAAGGTTGTAAGTGTAGGTTATAGGTTTATGTTAAGGTTTAGGTTTAGGTTTTAAGTATAGGTTTTGGGAATTGAGAATAGGTTTAGGTTAAGGTTATAAGTTTAGGTTTAGGTTATTGGTTAAGGTTTAGGTTTAGGTTATAAGTATATCTTTTGGGATTTGAGAATAGGTTTAGGTATAGGTTATAGGTTAGAAGTTTAGGTAATTGAGAATAGGTTTAGGTTATAGGTTTAGGGTGTGGTTTAGGTTAAGGGTGTGGTCCCTGCAAATACAAATATAAACACGGCCTGTTCAAATGGCCAGGCCCCTCCAATGTTGTCCATAAGAAATGGACAGCATCATCATGATCGTAATAGCGGTTCCCACCTTCCAGGGACCCCCGCTCATCCGGATAGCTTCGACGCACATCCGGGTCTGCTCCATTAATTTCGAGCAAATACATAAACATGGCCTATCTAAATGGTCAGGCCCCTCCAATGCTATCCATAGGAAATGGACAGCTTCATCATAGTCATAACAGTGGTTCCCACCTTCCAGGGACACCCGCTTAACATCCGGATAGCTCCGACGCACATCCGGGTCTGCTCCATCAATTTCGAGCTAATATATTTAAAAACAACATAAATATATCTAAAAACATCTGGATACCTGGGGAAGGCCTCCCATATTTGTATTGTTGGTTACTCATCCCTTTGTATACAAGCCATAGTCGACCAGTAATTTCTATCGCTACCTGTACTCTGAAACCAACACAAATATAACTGAGAAATAATATAAGGAATAAGAAAAAATGAATTTACCTGTACACATCATTAAATGTTTCCCTATAAGGACGTGATATTATATCTTTGATACCACAACCTGTATGACAAAAAAATGCAACCGATACAGTTTGTTACAATTCAAAGGAGAAAAAAGATTTGTGGCTGCGCCGATATTCTAGTACATTACGAATGTCTGCCTACGTGCCCAAAAAGTCAGAAAGGGATCAAGCCACTATGTAGTTCTTTTTAATTAACCAAGTTACTAAAGGTCATAAATTTCATATTTAACAAAGTATCATTGAACGTCATCTCAAATCGTTTTTGGTTGGTGCATTAAAAAAAATTCAAATACACAATCAATGTATATTCTTCAATTAATGGTTGTAAATATACGTCGATTGTCCTGATTATAATGGCATGTGATTTTCAAATACACAATCAATGTTTTTTCCTAGAAACATTGATTGTGTATTTCCATTTCTTTCTTTCTAGAAACATTGATCGTAAAAATTTAAATACACAATCAATGTTTTTTCCTAAAAACATTGTGATTTTAAGACTGAACATTAGGTGAAAGAAAGAAATGACAATTTCAGAACAAACTTCTTGAGACAAAAGACATGTTGTCTCCAAGTATCCCACTATACAAAAGCCAATGTAAAGCTGACACCTCCATAAAAGCTACTAGCAACATAACTTACTAAACCGCAACAACTTATCTACCAAACAGGTTGAAGTACATGCCAACCGAATCATCCAGATCATGGGTCTTGCTATGGATGGAGCATTGCCCAGAAATCACATGGATTGGCTGATCCAAACTGTCCAACTTTGTGCATGTAAGTTGGACAACAGACAGTTTCTTAACTACCCATTGGACTTCCATACTAGCCATTTGAAAACTCTTATATGAACATCCTACATTCAACAAAGCTGAAGTGTAACATACCACCTTGAGGATTAATCACATTCAACTTAATTTATGTATTCAGACTAAAAATAATGGCATGATGATTTTGCATACACATGCACACAACCAGCTTGCTACATGCTTAAATGCAAGATTGGACATAAAAATAAACTGGCCAAAGACCCACTTATCATGAACAGGCCCTTCTTAACCATGAACTTTTTGATAGTATCACCTTTTAAACATGGAGATGTTCTGATAAACTGGGCCATAAAGTTCAGATGTGGAAAATCATCACCACAGACAAATCAAAGAAAAACACGAAAAGATGGCATCTTTACAACAAATTCCAGGGAAAAAAGAACTCTAATGGTAGACATGCTGATGTACAATGTTTTGGTGACTAGACATGTGATGTACAAAACCATCATCAATGATCCAACGTAGATTGTCTTTATTATAACACTGAAGCACAACGAAAGATAATTGAATATATATTGATATGTTTTTGGGCAAGGAATTGAACCCATTTTTTGAAGCTTTAAGCAGGTATTGCAATTAGCTTCAAGACTTCTGTGAATATGATAGAGAAAAGCAAAGAATAGTAAATCATGAAGGTCATTACCAACATGATGTGAAAGCAATTGTATTTCATAAACACCTACCCTTTGATTGGTTCCAATCAACAAGCCTTCGCAAATCCACTTTCTCATTATCCTATAAATGTTATCATCAACAAACTATTATTGATTTTCTACTAAAAAGAAAAAAAAAATTGAGAAAGAAATCATGACTTGCTCCTCTCACTGCACTAGTGTTGTCTCCCTTTTACTCCATTGTGTATCCACCAACCTGACATAATTACACTTTCCTATCACTATTTTCACTTCACAACACCATACTTTTTAACTAATTAAAAAAAAAGAAGACCCAACTCAGCTGGGTCTCAGTTCAATTGATGGTGGGAACCATAAGATGGTACATGTACTTCAATTGGGTAGAGGATCCAAAAAAAGATGATACTTCACAACATTTCATTCTCTTTATGAGTACTTCAATTGGATTTTATTTTTCCAAATTATAAACCGTCAGAATTGAAACCCTGTTATGATTTCTTCATAATTGTTGCACACATAACCATCAAAGCTTGTCATATTTAGAAAGCAGTTCGCTAATGATCTCACAACACCGAGAATGGATGAATAATGCTTTAAGTGTATCTAATATATACTTCAGAGCTTGGCTTGAAGTATGTTTTCTGTTTTGTTTCATTTCGGGAGGGTTTAATTTGAGTTACATATGTGCCAAGCATACAATTACACGCTAGTCTCCATACAGGCCATGGCCTAAAAAATGGGGCTGGTCCACTGACGATAGAAGCCACATTTTACTAAAAGCTGGACGGTTAAAAGAGTGAACATTTTACGTACAAATGTCCTATATTACCCATGTGGCCTACTTGGTGATTGGTTAGGCTCACCCAATGAACCTCCATGATCTTGCATTCTTGATTGGGTAGAGGATCAGAGATTTAATGAGGCTTCAAGTGCACAAGATCAGAAAAAAAAATACGGAAAAAATTTAGGAGGATTTTATTAAGAGACCCATATTTCCGAATTGATATCAGAACTGTTGAAGAATCGATTCAAATAAAAAGATTCGCAGATTCGCATGGATATAACACAATGTATTGAGCATGAGTATTTCCCAAATGAATGAGAAATTTCAAATTAGGTGAGAGCCTAATCTTAAAAAAAAAATGGCAGAATATATAAAAAATCATTGAAAATCTTCCAAATCCTTTGGATCATTGACATATTAAAAACCAAATAAACCCTAAAATCTCTAGATTGATTCAGAATAAATGAAGAACTAAAACTCAGAGAAGAACATTTACAGAACCCAGAACTAAAAATAGAGAATCTTTCCAAAAAAAAAAAGGAAAAAAGAAAAAAAGAAGAAAAAAAAACTGAAAACAGAGAACAACAGTGTGAGAAATCCCACCACAATCACTTTCCCTCATGATTTCTCCTTGATCCTTTAAATCCAGGACAGAAATCACAGAAGGAGAAATGAGAAATTCCAGCAGAAGATATTGTTGGTGGGTTTCCTCTAGGTTATGGGGTATCCCATAAATCAAGAGTCTAGAATTCAAGTGGGCCATGCCATTTGAAAACATGTGAAATTGTGCCTAAAACATATAAAACCACCGGGGCCTACCTGAAATTTTGATATGGCTGAAACTTAGTGTGACCACTCCTCCAAGTGGGACACAATGGATGGCTGGATGTCTGAATCACATCTTAGTGGGCCCTATCAACAATCACGAAGGTTTTAATGAGCTGGGTCTCAGTTAACTGGTACATGAAAACATAACAAAAAATTACACCAAATCGATACTCTGTCCCTGTTTTGTGGATGATACACATGCATTGAGAACTTGTACGCATGACATATAATTAATTCAAACTAAACTGGCCAAATTATGGCTCCAAGTTTAAATGTATTGTGAACTAAAAATTGTATTTAATTGTTTAAAACATCAGATTGGTGCACATCTAACAACGGTTGAAATGAAAACAAAAAAAAATGAAAAACAAAAAATAAAATTCCAACAGTCCTGTTTCAGCAAAGAAGCATCCACTAATATTGTTCAATCAATCTTATTTTTTGGGATTTGGAGTTGTGTGATTAGGAAGCAAAGAATAGTTCATATAAGTAATAAAATGGTATGTGAAATTTTCAGTCATTGATGTGCACGGATTTCATCAAACAACTGGCGGGCATCAATCATCATCCCACATTTCTGTTGGAGATTGAGAGAGATTTAGAGAGAGAGAGAGAGATTGAATCGGGAATCCCCAAATCTGTAAGCCCTAAAATCCCCAAATCCCTAAATAGGGGTCCACATCGAATCGGGAATCCGCAAATTACTAAATCCCCAAATTCCTAAATCAAAACATTGAGATTGAGAGAGATTGAGAGAGAGAGAGAGAGAGAGAGAGAGAGAGAGAGAGAGAGAGATACCTCGCGTTCAGCGTTCGTGAATGGGTCTTCAACCGAGCTTCAGAGAGAGAGAGAGAGAGGGGGCATGTGTGGGTAAGGAGGGCGTCGTTTCAGCTCCTCCCTTCTTTAGATCAAACACACTCAAAGAGAGAGAGAGAGAGAGAGAGAGAGAGAGAGAGAGAGAGAGAGAGAGAGAGAGAGAGAGAGAGAGAGGTGAGGGGATAGAGAGTGGGGGAATCGTGGGTGGAGAGAGACGGAGAGAGGAGAGGGAGGAGATTAGGGAGAGAGACAGGGAGGGCACGCGCGGATTAGCTACTGAGGTTGAGTAGTCATGAGACTCTCAACTGAAGTGACGTCACCAAGTTATGTGGGCCCCACCATGATATACGTGTTGTATCCACACCGTCCATATATTTGGAGAGATCATTTTAGGACATGAACCAAAGAATGAGGTATATGGAAAGCTGGAGTGGACCCCACTATAGAAAATAGTGGGGAGAGTGACGCCCACCATTGAAACCTTCCTAAGGTCCACCGTGATGTTTATTTGAGATCCAACCTGTTCATAAGTTAAAACATACATTAAAGAAGAGAAAACACAAGTATCAGCTTGATCGAAAAATTTTGTGGCCCTTAGAAGTTTTTAATGGTGGATGTCATTCTCTCCACTGTTTTCTGTGGTGGGGTCCACTCGAGGTTTGGATCTCACTCATTCTTTGGATCATGCTTAAAATGATTTGTAAAAACGTATACACAGTGTGGATATAAAACACACATCATGGTGGGATCCACAGAATTAGGCGATGTCACTTCAGTAGTACTCTCGCTGCTTAACCTGTCAGTATCCAATTTGCGTCCGAAACAGATTGGCTACTCCCCCTGACACCAGTCAATGGCTAATGGTCGGTGCTCTGTGGGCCCCACCATGATGTATGTGTTTCATCCATGCCGTCCATTTATTTTTATAGATCATTTGACGGTATGTGAACAAAAATGAGTTATATCCTAATCTCATGCCACAAGAAATAGTGTGGAATAATGATTTCCATCGTTGATACCTTCCTTGGGCCCATATTAATGTTTATTTGTCATTCAACCTGTTCATAATATCAAAAAAATATGAATGAAGAGAAAACACAAACATCAGCTTGATCTAAAACTTCCATGGCCTCCAAGAATTTTTCAATGGTAGAGGTTCAATCACAGTATTTCCTGTGGTGTGGTCCACTTGAGCTTTGGATATACTTCCTTTTTGTTGTTTAGCCCTCAAATTGTCTATTAACATAGATGAGCGGAGTGGATAAAATAAATTAATAACGGTGGACTCCACAGAGTTTACTCTGGTAAGGGCAATGAATAACTCACCTAAATATAGTGGATAGGGGTTTTCTTAAAACTTTCATAATCATATATTGGGCCTACCTAAATGTGATTCACATATCTAACCCACTCATTATGTGTGTCCTACTTGGATGAGGGGTCAGACCCAGTTTCAATCGCATTCAAAACTCATGTGGGCCCCACCAAGTGCTTTTATATTTTTTTAGATGCCTTCACATAGTTTTAGATGGTATGGCCCACCTGAGTTTCGCATATGGATGATTTTTGAGATATCTCATAAGCTAAAGGGGACACATCAAATGCACGGTGTTGATGTTCGACACACATTATGATGGGCTTCACAAAACTTACTAACATTAATTCTTAGGTTCTCAGGGTGTCAATAAGTTGGGTCACAATTTTGACCAGAATATTTGACCCATTTTACATGGTTGGTTCACTCACTCTATTTTACTGATCATTACCCTCAATTTGACTAATTACTCGCCCCGATCATGCTACATATGAGAAAGATATTGGGCAAACAAGATTGATCAACAAATTGAGTGAATTTTGATTTAAACATCTGAAGTTATTTACTCTTCAATTTGGACTAATCAAATTGTCCAAAAATGGTTAAAGGTTGTTCATAATATCAAAAATATATGAATGAATAGAAAACATAAACATTAGCTTGATCCAAAACTTCTATGGGCTCCAAGAAATTTTAAATGGTAGAGGTTCAATCACACTATTTCCCATGGTGTGGTCCACTTGAGCTTTGGATATGCTTCCTTTTTGTTCTTTAGACCTCAAATTATCTGTTAACATGGATGAATGGAGTGGATAAAATAAATAAATAATGGTGGACCCCACAGAGTTTACTCTGGAAAGGGTAATGAGTAACTCACCTAAATGTAGTGGAGAAGGGTTTCCTTAAAACATTCATAATCATATATCTGGTCACAATTTTGATAAGAATATTTGTCCAATTTTACATGTCTGGTCCATTCACTCTATTTTACTGAACATTACCCGTAATTTGACTAGTTACTCGCCCCGATCATGCTACATATGAGAAAGATATTGGGCAAATAAAATTGATCAACAATTTGAGTGAATTTTGATTTAAATATTTGAAGTTATTAACTCTTCAATCTAGACAGATCAGATTATCCAAAAACAGTTAAAAGTTCAATTAGTGGATGTGCCTAATAATTTAGTAATTTTATTTTTCACAGATAAATTTCAATTTCCTTTTAAAAATAACATTTTTTTTTTCAAAATGTATATTTTTTCTCTTTTAACAAAATATCATTTTTATTAAAAAATATTTCAAAAAATATTTAAAATACAAATTCTGAATTTTTATTTTCAAAATCTCAAAAAATTTCTCATATTTTAATTTCTTCTCAAAATTTTCAAATTGCCAATTTTTTTTCTTCAAAAGCATTATTTTGTTCTCAAAATTTATCTCAAACATAGTTAAAATTTCTAAACTTTTCAATATTCTTTTTCATTTGATATTACAAATCATTTAAATATTACCTTTTAATTATACACACACACACACACACACACACAAACCATTTAAATATTACCTTAAAAATATAACATTTTTACCGACGAAAATATTCGTCGGTAAAAGTGTTATATATTTTTTTTTACTTAAAAATATTATTCTCGACGGTTTTGGCTCGTCGGAAAAAGTCTTACCACTAAACTTTTCCAAGGCAGCGGAAAAATTTTACTAGTTAAAAATTAGATCATTATTACCAACGAAAATTTTCGTTGGTAAAAGTAGTTACGTGATTTTTACTAACGAAACTAGTCGTCGGTAAAACTCTCAGCGGAAAAGTTTTAATCTTAAAAACACCGACGAAAATTTTCGTCGATAATAATATTATTTCTGACGGTTTTGGTTCATCGATAAAAGTCAAGGCGGGTCATTATTACTGACGAAAATATTCGTCGGTAATAATATTATTCCCAACGGTTTTTGTTCGTCGGTAAAATTCAGGGCGAAAAGTTTCTTCAAGTTAAATAGACCACTTTTACCGATGAAACTTTGTTGGTAATAATATTATTCCCGACGGTTTTAGTTCGTCGGTAAAAGTCAGGCGGCAAATTTTGTGTTAAATAGACTAACAATTTTACAGACGAAATGTTTCGTCGGTAATAATTTTATTCCTGACGGTTTTGGTTCATCGGTAAAAGTCAAGGTGGAAATTTTCTAAGTTAAATAAACAACACTTTTACCGATGAAGATTTTCGTTGGTAAAAGTGGTTTTGTACTTTGTACCGACGAAAATTTTCATCGGTAAAAGTCTTATCGCGAAATTTTCAAAATAGCACCAAAATTTTTATCTTAAAAATTAAAATACTTTTCCCGACGATAATTTTCATCAGTAAAAATATTATTACCAATGAAAAAAAAAATTCGTCGGTAAAAGTACGGTTTTACTGACGAAAAAAAATTTCATCGGTAAAACTCAACTTTTACCAACGAAAAATCTTTCGTCGGCAAAAATTTCGTCGGTAAAAATGCTGTTTCTTGTAGTGAAATGGTCCATCCACAATGGACCTATCCTTTCAGCCATCTGGATCATGACTGCAGTTCATGTCTACACTTTGAGGCAATACACCAGTAATTGAACTGCTATGTTGCGCTCAGGTTAGATTATCCCTAAATTAAGATGGATACTTGAAAGGAAAAACAAAAAAGAAAATCATGCTTCTCCCTATCAAAATTATTTAGATCCTAAAACCAACCTATAATACCTACAAAAGGGGAATGATAGGATGGTGCCAGGCCTTACAATATTGGCTACACATTTAATGTACCTCAGATCCTAAATGCCTAAACAATGAAACCCACGGTTTATCTGTCATCATCATCATCATCTAAGCCTTATTCCAATTAATTAATTGGGGTAGGCTATATGAATCCTGTTCCACCGTTCTATTCCATGAAGGACCACCCACTGTAGATTGGTTATATCCCCAAATTGAATTGACCAGACAATTTTACGCTCTTATTAGTTGGACATTTGTTTGTCGAATTTAGACAGTTTGCTGCTTTTAATTTGAACCGTTCATTGGTCGACCAGTTAGGATCGTACTTCCCATGTAAGTTGGGAACCACTGTTTGCACAACTCAAGAGTCGAGGTACATGCCATGTGTACAGTCGGGAAGCCTTCTCAGTACCAATTTTTAAAAGAGAACAATAATTAATTACACTCAAGTTTCTTGGTTACTCCAAATGATTCATGAGAAATGCTCCAGTGCTCTTCCTAGTTGCATTGGGTCATTTGGAAAGTCTAATCAATTGATCTGAACTGTCCATGAAATTTATAACTTATTTCATGGGCTACCAATTAAAAATTAGACTTAACGGCTGACCCAAGCTATCCTTGATTTAGATTTATCTTTTGTAGCCATCCTTTTTCTACGCCAAGGATGTGATGGTAATTAAGATTGATTAATAAAAGTGATCTGTTGCATTATAAATAATCTGCCATGGGCGCTAACAGATATATACATGGATCAGATTGTTGATTGGACCTTTTGTGTGTAAACAATCTTGGCTGACACTATTATATGATATTGATCAGATGGTTAAGATCGTTAGATCAGTGTAGTTTTTGCAATTGTAGCCATGAAATGACTACTGAAACTAATGAGCAGTCTAGATCAACCGATTGGATTGTCTAAGTGTCCAAATGGAACTAGGAGCGGTATCACTTATAGAGCTCTAAAGAGCATTAGAGCATGTCTCATTTGATAATTCTAGTAGGAAACATGAAATAGGATTTTTTCTTCTTTTTCTTTTCTGGAGGGCAGAAGACAAATTTGGGAAAACCCATTTGTAGAATTAGAACTTTTGTACCTCTGGTTATTACCACTGATATGAATGGAAAGTAATCACTAAAATAGCATTAGAACTTGAGGTTGATTAAAAAAAATCACTTCTTGGGGATTTTTTTAGGGGAAGTTTCAATTTCTCATGTTTCAATGGACTACCCATGACCTTTCATCTAATTAGATTACATTAAAAAAAAATTCAAAATTTATCCCAAAGGTGTGATTAGAACTAATGCTTTATATGAAACAAGTACTACCTTCCAATTTTCATGAATTTTCTTTTTTACATATCCATGTATGATTTGGTATTAACCATCGGCTTCAAATAGCTATATATATCAGTTCTGACACTGACCCTCAGATAATATCAGTTCTGAGATCAAATAAATACATCAGGCCTTCAAATCTCTCTCAGTGATGGGAGCTGGGTTTCAGTCCCACCCGACCACAACTCCTTTGTCATTGTTGGTGATTCCTTGTGGGTATAAATCTCTTTACATAACCTTATTTCATCAGTAGCTGACCTAATTTTGGCTATTTACCATATATTTATATCAGTTTCTTATTCAAGCCTTTTGAGCATCCAAACACATTGATATTTAATCTAGTTTCATATTCAGCCCAATCTTGTGAATTTGTTTCTTATTAAACAATCTTGTGAATTATTTTTTGAATGACTATCAGGTGTAAGATTTTTTTTTTTTTTTTTTAAATATTTTTATTTATTCAAAGATATTTTAGCGACGGACCAAATCCGTCGCTAATTTCCGAACAAGAAAATCAACGACGGATTTGAGGTCCGTCACTATTATTTTAATGACGACATTTTTTTTTTGGAATTTAAGCGACGGATTTTTTTATTTTTTGCGACGGATCTTATCCGTCGCTACAATACGACGGACCTTATCCGTTGCAGAGTAGACGACGAATTTTATTCGTCGAAAAAAAATGACCTGGTAAACAGTGACGGACCAAGCAACGTACCAAATTGGTCTTTTTTTGGTTTTACGATGGATTTGGTTCGTCGTAAATTCGCGATTTTGGCGTAGTGCAAGTGCATTTCCCTATTTAAAAAAAATCATTGGATTGGCAAGCTTTAAAATCTTATTTAAGAGTTTAACTTGCTTTGGGACATTGACTTCTTTTCTAAATAGAAATGAAAGATTACCCATAACTATAATTTATCTTACATTCACCTATGTGCAAAAGCTATTCATTTGCTTATTCACCAACTTATAGTTGTGTAGCACCTATTGTATTGTGCATGCAACCAAAGAAATCTATGCAGCTCTCACTCGCTTCAACTATAAGAGAACACTTTGAGACTTGTCTGAGAGTCTAATGGCTTCAGCGAAGGGTGTCTTATTTCTTTTGAAAACAGAATTATACTAACCTTGTCATGATAGGAATGCACAATCCAAACATAGTGTGTATGATATGAGAGAAATGAATGCTTTGTTGAGGTCAGTAAGATAGATTTTCTTGAAGTGATATGAGACTAAGATTTTAACATCTTCGGTCCAATGCATCAGGTGCTATGATGATTATCCAAAATAGGACTAGCCCATCATAAGGTGAACCACACCACAACCACTCCAAACCTTCCAAATTCACATGGTGGCCACATGATGGTTGGATAAGCCTATCTTTAATGCATCCAACTTTCATGGTAGACCAACCCTTGTGGTAGGGTTGGTGATGGGCCAGCACTTACAAATTACTTAGAGGATATTTAGGAGGTTTTTCGATTATAAGTTACTTTACATAAGCTACTTATGCCTCATATAGCTTATCTTGGTTTCTAATTATTCAGTTGATAAGTGTTTTGGTAAACTACATATTTCTCGATTAAAAAGTAGAATAGTATGTTTTGTTTCCTGCATCATA
This sequence comes from Magnolia changhungtana, assembly GCA_030180095.1. Taxonomy (NCBI): domain Eukaryota; kingdom Viridiplantae; phylum Streptophyta; class Magnoliopsida; order Magnoliales; family Magnoliaceae; genus Magnolia; species Magnolia changhungtana. The sequence continues at coordinate 62,829 of JASAUF010000350.1, forward strand.
TAAATACTTATCCCTCAAGTTTGTTTGGTGTACCTTAATATTCATTGTCCATCATGTGGACCCAACCTTTGATGTGAACCATTCATTATGTTGGGCCCACCTTGGATACGGGCTGTCTATCATGCATGCCCACCTTTAATGTGGTCCATCCATCATGCAAGGCTTAGCTTCGTAGTGGGTCATCTATCAAGCAGGGCCCGCCTTCTATGTGGGTCATTCATTATTAGGGGCCGACCTTTAATGTGAATTATCCTCATGTGAGCCCACCTTGATATGAGTCATCTATCATGTATGGCTTACCATCAATGTTATTGTCCATCATGTGGGGCCCACCTAATTTAATATCCATTGCCCACCATTTGGAGTCCACCTTTTGCTGTGGATCGTCCATTATATGGACCACGCCTTTGATGTGGTTCATCCATCATGCAGGGCCCACCTTGGATGTGGTTCATTCATCATTGGCGCTTTTGATGTCGATGAGAGTCATCCATCATGTGGGGTCCGCCTTCAATATCCACCACCCATCATGTGGAGCCCATCTTTGATGTAGACTGTCCATCATGTGGGCCCCACTTTCGATGTGGATCGTCCATCATGCGGGGTCGGCATTGGATGTGGGTCATTCACCATTAGGGGTTAACCTTTGTGGGCCATCCATTATGTGGAGCCCACCTTTATGTGGGTCATCCATCATGTGGGCCCACTTTCAAGATCTACCACCCATCACGTGGGCCCACTTTTAATGTGGATTGTCTATCATGTTGGCCCCATCTTCAATCCATCCATCATGTAGGGCTTACCTTAGATGCGGGTCATTCATAATTAGGGGCCAACCTTTGATGTGGACAATCCATTGTATGGGGCCCACCTTCAACATCCACCGCCCATCACATGGAGCCCGCCTTTCATGTGGACTGTCCCTCGTGCGGGCCCCACCTTCATGTGAGCTATCCATCATGCAATGTGGGCCATTCATCATTAGGGGCTGACCTTTGATATGGGCCCATGTTAATATGGGCCATCCATAATGTGGGTTTCACCTTTAATGTGAACCATCCATCGTGTGGGTCCCACCTGCGATGGAGAGAGGAGAGGGGGAGTAAGAGAAGTAGGAAGTAAGAAAACAAGAACAAAAACAGAGACAACTTTCATCACATAAGTTCTACAATAGTTTTTACCAAGCTGACTTAAGTTAAAAAATAATTTAATAACTTAAAATAAGTTTTAAAAAATTCTTATTGGGCGTCATCCCTTATAGATTACTAAGAAATTGGATGCATGATATGTGATTAGTTCAAATTAAGCTGTACGAATTGGGTGCAGCAGTTTAGAAGTATACCATGGCCTTTATTTAAAAAAAGAAAAAGAAAAGAAAAAGTCAATTCTACAAATTCAGAGGTTTAGATTGTGAACCAAACAGATTTTTGGACTCTAACTTAGAGACGGTAGTTTTCACAGTCTAACCAATTCAATTTGATTTAATGTGTGATGGGTTTTTTTGACCCGTTGTCCCTTCGCAACTGGGATGCGCAAAGTCCTTTCGTAACTGGGATGTGCAAGTCCTTTCGCAACTGGGATGCGCAAGTCCTTTCGCAACTGGGATGCGGAAAGGAGTTTCCTAAAACTATAAAAAAGGGTCCCTAGGATTTTTCTACATATGTTGAGTTGATGAAAAAATACAAGAGGGCTATCAAAGGTGAGAGAGACGGAGAAAGAGAGAGAGAGAGAGAGAGAGAGAGAGAGAGAGAGAGAGAGAGAGAGAGAGAGAGAGAGAGAGAGAGAGAGAGAGAAGCTAGAAGGGAGGTTCCGCTCGTGGAGGTTTTTCTACTTTGCAATTTATATCTCAGCGCTTCTATGTCCTCATAATCGGTTAGATCTCTTCGTTTTCTCTATTTCTCTTATTGTTTATCCACTCCTGCGTGAGTGAAGAAGATTGTAACGTTCTACTTCATAGTGGATTATTGATCTGGACGAGGTCCCGTGGTTTTTACCTCTTTGAGGGTTTTCCATGCAAAAATCTCGTGTGTTGTGTGATTGATGCTTTGATTTATTTCATTGCTTTATTATCCATAATTCTGGTTTGTTTCGGGAGGCTAGATCCAAAGGTTTGTGCAAGGCAACCCAACAAAGTGGTATCAGAGCTAAGTTCATTGAACGGGTAGGATCGATTTTGAATTATGGAAGGTGGCTCAAGGATGATCAGCCTCTATGGTTCTAACTGGACCATATGGAAGGCTAAGATGGAGGACTTGCTTTATTACAAGGACCTATATTCTCCAATCTTAGGCATATTAACAAAATTCAGAGATATGACTGATGATGATTGGAAGAAGACGGACCGAAAGGCGGTGGGGTTTATTAGACAATGGTTGGATGATTCTGTGTTCTACCATGTGTTTACGAAAACCTCAGCCGCAAGCCTATGGCTAAAATTACAAGGGCTGTATGAGAGGAAGACAGCTGGTAATAAAAATTTTCTGATAAGGCGACTTGTGAATCTCAAGTTCAAGGATGGTGGTTCTGTGGCCGAGCACATGAATGAGGTCAGCAATATAGTGAACCAACTCACCTCTATGAAGATGGTCCTGGATGATGAATTGCAGGCTTTACTATTGCTTAGTTCATTGCCTGACAGTTGAGAGACATTGGTGGTGTCTCTAAGTAACTCCGCGTCAGACAGAAAGATATCCATGGAACAGGTAACTAGTTGTCTCTTCAATGAGGAGACAAGGAGGAAGTCTCAGGGGTCTACTTAGCAAAAGGCCCTTATGACACAGGAACAGGGGAGAAGAAAGAACAGGAAGGGCGGAAAGGCCCGAGATAAATCAAGAGGCAAGTCGAGTAACAGAAAAGATGTTGAATGCTGGAATTGTGGCAAGAAGGGCCACTACAAGCATGAATGTCGTGGTAAGAAAAACGACAAGAAAGGAAAAAGGAAGGAAGATGAATCAGATTCCACTGCGGTCGCTTCAGATGGCGACATGGTAGTTATTCTTTCTACAGATCATGACGTATGTCTCACGGCTATGAGTCAGAATACCGACTGAGTGATAGACTCAGGAGCTTCTTTTCATGCGACTCCACACAGGGACTCCTTCACAAGCTACAAGTCAGGTGACTATGGGACTGTGAAGATGGGAAATTCTGGCCTATCAAAGATCGTGGGAGTTGGTGATATTTGTGTGAAAACTGATGTGGGCTGCACATTGATTCTCAGGGATGTGAGGCATATCCCAGATCTTCGCCTCAACTTGATGTCGACAGGAAGGGTGGATGATGATGGCTATGAAAGCCGGTTTGCTGGTGGGCGATGGAAGCTCATCAGGGGTTCATTGATCGTGGGCAGAGGAAAGAAGTGTTGCACCCTGTATAAGGCAAGTGTCAGTATGTACAAGGGTGGGTTGAACGCAGCGGAAGATTCAGCTATTGACATGTGGCACAAGCGTCTAGGCCACATGAGTGAAAAAGGGCTTCAGCTACTAGCAAGGAAGCAGCTCCTTCCAGATGTGACAGGTATGCCTCTCAAAACCTGTCTTGATTGTTTATCAGAGAAACAACATAGAGTTTCATTCATTAAAACTTCTTCTCATGTTAATAAAATGCATGCATTAGGTTTGGTTTATTCTTATGTTTGTGGTCCTATGAGGACAAAAACCTTGGGTGGGGCATTGTATTTTGTCACTTTTATAGATGATGCATCTAGGAGGGTTTGGGTTTATGCTTTGAGATCCAAAGACGAGGTCTTTGGTGTGTTTAAATTGTTTCATGCTATGGTCGAGAGAGAGACAGGTAGATCATTGAAGTGCATCCGCACTGACAATGGTGGTGAATACATTGGTGACTTTCATGAGTACTGCAAGTCCTTGGGTATACGACATGAACAGACGGTTCCCAAGACCCCCCAGCATAATGGTGTAGCTGAGCGAATGAATTGCACCATTGTTGAGAGAATCAGATGCATGTTATCCCATGCGAAGTTGCCCAAGACGTTCTGGGGAGAAGCAATGCGCACGGTGGTATATTTGATAAACAGATCTCCATCAGCCCCGTTGAATGGAGAAGTACCTGAGAAGGTGTGGACTGGACATGATCCATCGTACAGTCATCTCAGGGTATTTGGATGCAGGGCATCCGTTCACGTACCATAGGACGAGAGGTCCAAGCTCAATATGAAGATCAGGCAGTGTGTGTTCTTAGGGTATAGTGATGAAAAATTTGGTTACAGGTTATGGGATCCGACCGAGAAGAAGCTCGTCAGGAGCAGAGATGTGGTTTTCTTTGAAGATCAGTGTATAGAAAACATTGGTAAGCCAGAAAAGAATCAGCCTAGTTCAGGTGAGCTAGAGGACATGGATCCGATTACTCCTCCCGTGGTGCCTGATGACGGGGGAGTACAGCAAGGTGCAGAGGACGAGAGAGTTCCTTCAGAAGATGGACCAGGGGAGCAGCCCCCACTTGATCTACCTGTTGAGCTACAGGTGAGGAGGTCATCTAGGGACAGACAGCCGTCCAAGAGGTACTTGCCACATGAGTACATTATGCTAACTGATGGGGGAGAGCCAGAAGATTATTCTGAGGCCCTAGCGGACAAGCATAAGGGGGAGTGGTTGAAAGCTATGTAAGAGGAGATGAAATCTTTGCATAAGAACCACACCTATGATATGGTGAAATTGCCAAAGGGCAAGAAAGCTTTAAGCAACAAGTGGGTGTTCAGAAAGAAGATTGAGCAGAAGAATTCACAGACGAGATTCAAGGCCAGACTTGTGGTGAAAGGGTTTGGTCAGATGAAAGGCATAGACTTCGAGGAGATATTCTCACCAGTGGTGAAGATGACATCCATTACCGGTGTTACTTGGGTTGGCGGCTAGCATGGATCTGGAGATAGAGCAGTTAGATGTTAAAACTGCCTTTCTCCATGGTGACTTAGAAGAAGAGATCTACATGCACCAACCAGAGGGGTTCGAAGTCAAGGGCAAGGAACATATGGTGTGTAGGCTGAGGAAGAGCTTGTATAGGCTGAAACAGGCTCCACGGCAATGGTACAAGAAGTTCAACTCGTTTATGTTGAAATATGGGTATTACAGAACGGAGTCAGACTACTGTGTGTTCACACGCAAGTTCTTAGATGGTGATTTCTTAGTTCTGCTATTATACGTTGATGACATGCTCATCATGGGAAAAGACATCAAGAAGATCGACAGGCTGAAACAAGAGTTGGGAAAGTCTTTTGTGATGAAAGACTTGGGCCCGGCTAGACAGATCCTAGGAATGGAGATAACCCGTGACAGAAGTAGCAGGAAGCTCTAGCTGTCATAAGAGCGGTATATTGAGAAGGTCCTAGAGCGGTTCAATATGAATGCAGCGAAGCCGGTCAGTACTCCACTAGATGGTCACTTCAGATTGAGCGATAGACAGTGTCCCAAGAGGAAGGCAGAAGTGGAAGAGATGCAGAAGATACCCTACGCGTCAGCGGTTGGAAGTTTGATGTATGCTATGGTGTGTACACGCCCAGACATAGCATATGCGATTGGTGTTGTCAGCCGGTATCTTGCCAATCCTGGCAAAGAGCATTGGGCAGCGGTGAAATGGATACTGCGGTATCTAAGAGGCTCATCCAGTTTGAGCTTATGCTATGGTGAGGTAAACCTATGTTAGAGGGCTACACAGATGTAGATATGGCAGGTGACATAGACTCCAGGAAGTCTACATCGGGGTTCATGTTCACGTTTGTAGGGGGAGCGGTTTCTTGGCAGAGCAAGCTACAGAAGGTCGTAGCATTGTCAACTACAGAAACCGAGTACACTGCAGTCACAGAGGCATGTAAAGAGATGCTTTGGATGAAGAGGTTCCTACAAGAACTTAGCCTGAAGCAGGAGGAGCATGTGGTCTATTGCGATAGTCAGAGTGCTATACACTTGAGCAAGAATCCAAGTCAGCATTCCAAGTTAAAGCACATAGAGATTCGGTATCACTGGATCATGGATACTTTGGAACAGAAGGTGTTACAGCTTGAGAAGGTCCACATGGACGATAATGGGTCAGATATGATGACCAAGGCCTTGCTTAAGGGCAAGTTTGAGGTTTGTAGAAACCTGGCTGGCTTAAAGAAGGTGAATCCCTCCTGGGTCAAAAAGGGGGAGATTTGATGGATTTTTTTGACCCGTTGTCCCTTCGCAACTGGGATGCGCAAAGTCCTTTCGGAACTGGGATGCGCAAGTCCTTTCGCAACTAGGATGTGGAAAAGAGTTTCTTAAAACTATAAAAAAGGGTCCCTAGGATTTTTCTACGTATGTTGAGTTGATGAAAAAATACAAGAGGGCTATCAAAGGTGAGAGAGATGAAGCTTATAGAAGGGAGGTTCTGCTCGTGGATGTTTTTCTACTTTGCAATTTATATCTCAGCGCTTCTATGTCCTCATAATCGGTTAGATCTCTTCGTTTTCTCTATTTCTCTTATTGTTTATCCACTCCTGCGTAAGTGAAGAAGATTGTAACGTTCTACTTCATAGTGGATTGTTGATCTGGACGAGGTCCCGTGATTTTTACTTCTTTGAGGGTTTTCCACGCAAAAATCTCTTGTGTGTTGTGTGATTGATGCTTTGATTTATTTCATTGCTTTATTATCCATAATTCTGGTTTGTTTCGGGAGGCTAGGTCCAAAGGTTTGTGCAAGGCAACCCAACAAAGTGTTCGACACGTACCATTTTGAAGTGCCTGTGTATCAAGCATCCTAAGCAGCCAGAGACTCAAATAACTTCCCTAATCATATATCATTATCAAATTTAGGTCAAAACCTAGTACTTCGAATAAATAATGAGCGTTGAAAGCACCCGAATGAATCAACGCCAAAATCGCCGATAATACGGCAGATAGCCAACTTGTCATGGCTCAAGGGCATCTGAGGCATAAAAAAAGTGGTCTCCGACTGAAGATTCCTGCCTCTCTTGGCAGGGGCTCTGTGCCGCTCACCTGATGTATTTGTTTCATCCATGCCGTCCATCCATTTTAAAAGATCATTTTATGATATAAGCCAAAAAATGAGGCAGATCCAAAGTTCAAGTGGACCACACAGTAGGGATTGAACACCCACCATTAAAAACTTCTTTGGAGCAGCAGAAGTTTTCATCCATTTGATATTTATGTTTTCCCTTCATCCATGTCTATATGATATAATCAACAGGTTGGATGGAAAATAAGCATCACGGTGGACCCTAGGAAGAATTCAACGGTGGGCATTATTATCTCCACTGCTTCCTGTGGTGTGGTCCACTTAAGGTTTGGATCTCCCTCCTTTTTAGGCATTGGGCTCATTCCTTAAAATGATTTAAGGTAATGGATGGATGGCGTGGATATAACACATGTCAATGGGCCCCACGGATCCCCTGCCAGGACAGGGGCAGGATACAATCTGCGTCCCTTCTTATGCAGGCCACTTGATCATCAGTAACAATAATCTATAATGAGTCCGCTGTCCATCATATTGTACGGTGACTCCAGATGAAATTGGAGTACAAAATAAGTACACAAGAGGCGGTTGGTCCGCAACTATACAATAATAAGCTTATTCCACAGCTACGCATGTGGGGCTCACATCCACTCCGTCCATGAGGTGTGTACCTTTGAAACGGATTGGCTACTCTCCCGGCCACCAGCCAATAGTCAGTGCTTTGTGGGCCCCACCATGATGTATGTGTTTTACCCATGCTGTCCATCTATTTTTTTAGATGATTTTACGGTATAACACCAAAAATGAGGTAGATCCCAATCTCAAGTGGAATACATTACAGGAAACAGTGTTGAATGAAAGTCGACCATTAAAAACTTTTTGGAGGCCATAAAAGCTTTGGATCAAGCTGATCTTTGTTTTTTTATTTATCTGTTCATCTGGGTCTGTATGACCTAATCAACAGATTGGATGTCAAATAAACAGTACAGTGGGCCTTGGGAGGATTTTAATGGTGGATATCCAATCACTATTGTTTTCCTGTTGTGTGGTCCACCTGAGATTTATATCCCTCTCATTTTTGGGTTTAAACCCTAAAATGATCTGTAAAAATGGACCAAAGGAATGAATGAAACACATACATCATGGTGGGCCCACAAAGCACCGACCACAGCCACCGGGCTGATGGCAGGGGGAGTAGCCAATCCGTTCCTAAATTCACTTAAAATAAATACGAAAATCAGATCCATCCAAAACACAGGTGAGTCACGCAAGACGTAACAATGGGGCTCGCCGTACTTTTTATCCACCATCCAATCCATGCAGAAGTTGTGCGAAACCAGTATGAATGAGCATCCCAAAATTTGAGCCATTCTAAAATTCACTTGGGCCACCTCATGGGATGCGGATTTCCTAACAAAACCTTTTGCAGGAACGTCCTGCGACGGGAAGTTAGATGGGGCTCACCGTGGTTTTTATGGGAAATCTACCACGTCCATCGGTTTTGCAAAATCATGTTAGTACTTGGGATCAAAACTGACGGAAATCTAACACTCAGATGGGCTACACGACAGAGGATTGAACGTCCACAGTTGAAACATGACTCTGGTCACAGAAGTTTTGAATCTGGCTAATTTTTATATTTTCTGTTCATCCTGACCTCATGAACGGTAAGGATGGTATAGAACCAAAAAGGTTTCACCGGTAGGAATCTACCTATGTACGTTTTCCTGATGTAGAATCACTTTAAGTTTTGGGATTTAGATCATTTTCGAGCCCATCACCAAAGGGTATGTTTGGGAGTGTGGATTCTGTTGATGTCAAAATCAGGACCACCCTCCACTCAGCCAATCAAACATCCAAGGAACCTTGAATCTACACAGAGAGTGAGTAAAGGAAACCCTGGCTAAACCGGAGGACCCTCCGATGCCTAAGTTAGGTCAAGGGAATCTGAGTCTAAGTTGATAGTAGAGAGAGGGTGTCAGATTTTATGTACCTGTAGCAATGATGTTTTATTGTATTTATACCTAACTGTCGAACAGTCGAGGTCCGTCAATTTCAGCATGATTCACTCAATCAGTGAGATTTTCGAATTGTGGGGATACTGTGTGCAATTCGAGGATCGTGTAAGATATTATGTACATCACGCATATCTGCGAGCAAAGTAACCGGCCACGTCCACTTATGGTAGTTTCTAAGCTTAGCTTGTGGAGCGCCCATTTCGGGATCTGGACTCGGCTCGGTACTCTTTTTGGCAGATGAGGCCCTAGTTGGAGTGATTACAAGTCTTCATCACACAGCGACCGCGTTTACGGTTCGAGTCGAGCTGGTGGGCAGCCTCTCGCCAGTCGTGCGTTTCGTCCTTTCACGAGGTCTGAGGTGAAGCGTCAGGCCTACTTTATCGGGTTGAGTTTCCTCTTAGTCATTAGTCTTAGGGTCGAGGCACCTTGGCGACTCGTTGGTGAGTCTTTCAGTTGTGGGCGTCGTATGGAATAGTTTTCTGTTCGATGACGTCAGCCCTCGGAATTAGAAGGGACTCAGATCTTCCTATAACAGAAGCTAGTTTTTTGTTCGATGACGTCGGCCGTATAAGGGGCTCGGATCTTCCCATAACAAATTCAGAACCCCCTGGATTTGAAATCCTCCTGTTGTGTTTGACACCCTGGATTGGGAATCAACTTTAATCCAAAACTAACTATTCATGGTATATTTATAGGGGTTTGAATTTAATTACTAAATCAACTTTAATATCATATGAAATGTTTGACACATTGGTTGTAATGATCTCACTGAAATATATGCTTTGTCGGACGATGATGAAATTCCAAGTCTTGGATGGGTCAAGCCACTACAAGAAAAACAGCCTTTATTGGCAGCCAAAACTGCCCCTAAAAGTCCAAAAAACCGCCGGTATAAGAATTAGCGGCGGTCGGACACATACTGCTAAAGGGGGGCGTCGCTGTGTGTTTTACCGGCGGTCGCCATTTATAGCGGCGTTTTTTATGCTGCCGCTAAACATCTAATTTCTAGCGGCGTTTATTAGAGTTTAGCGGCGCTTCTATTGATTGTCGAACGAAGCGCCACTGAAAACTATATAAACGCCGTTAATTAGATATGAGAAACGCCCATAAAAGTTATTAAAAATGTAGGTAAATTTGTAGCAAACACCGCTCAAGTTGAAACAAACTCCGCTATAAATAATTAAAAGCGCTGGTCCAAGTGCCGATAATAGAACAACCTACTGATTCTTTACTAATCCTTTCACACAAACTCCTATTGATTCTTTACTGTCATTCAGTCTAACTATCAAATCTCTATCAACATAACTATCAAAACCCTATTACTGAATGATAAGAATTTGGATTACCTAATAATCCGATTTCATAAAAACTAAAATGAGAATGGAGATGAAAAGACAGTAAACCAGATGAGTAACCCAGCCCAAAATTCAATAGACTCCTATTTAGATCATTAAAGCAAGTCTTCAAACTACAAGGTAAAGCTTCAAATGTTTTCAATTAAAAATATTTATCGATGTACAAAACTTGTGTGACAAGCCCCTATTTGGTAACAAGACTAACAAATATCAAGTAATGCAGAAATGGAGCACCTATTACTCAAGGCAAAGAAATACCATTGGCAGATACCAAAAAATTCTACCATACATGTGTAGCACACCTAATGACTTGATGCACAACATCATGTAATTTTTAAATAGGGAGAGAAACCTGATGCACTGCTTACTCATCTATGTATAGAAGTGACTGTGGGATTAGAAAAACTCATCAAACAAAAGCTTCACTTGTATAACCGCACATTCTTGTGGCTTTTCACAAGTAGACCTGGCTACATACCGAGAAATCCATGCCACCGAAGTCCATGTCATCTCCAGCTGGGACATACAAAAACAATCAGATATCTAGCACAGAACAACGAATAAAAATGCAACCTGGCATACAAAAAAATACTTAAAAAGGTAAGTGTTCAAGATTTTTTAAAAAAAGGGTGGACAACTTACATTTGTGTTCTTACTCTTCATCTTCATCGACCCATTTGTCCTAGTCTACTTTCAAAAACACAGGAGGCTTCCCTTCCTGCTTTAACAGCCTACTCCATTTCTTCTCTGCTTTTTTCACAAGGTAACATATATTCCTCACCCCAAAAGAAGGGCCTGTAGCATTTATCTCATCACTAACCACTTTCACAAAAAATCATAATAATAACTGATCTTGAATGTGACAAGCATGAGAATTAGTCACCTGGAATTTCATTAGGCTTGCTTGAAGTGGCGAGGCATAGCCAAGCTTCTTTGCAAAAGCATTAGCCTACAATAAAAAGAATAATTCTGCTTAGTGGTTTGCATTGAAACTACAAGCCAATAACTCTGCTTGCTTACCCTTTGGGGTGTGCATCTAATAGTTGGCTTGGGGGTCAATATTGGGTGGAATCATGCTTGCATGTGAGTGGTGTTAATGTTAGCCTCTGTCGTGGCAAGTTCAGTAAAAGAGAGGGTTGATGTCCAGTGGACAGCCAACTGTAGAACTTTTGCCAATATATCATTTGAAACCGAACCACGAATTGGAGAAAATTGAGATGATGATGATGACAGGAGACAAATTGCAGATACAGATGTGCACAGTCCCAGCACAGATCCTACAGATATGGATTTTAGGGTACATTGCTTTGTTAAGTTACTTGTTTACATACCTGAAATTCGAAAGGTCGGCTGACAAGGTTAAGACCAAAGCTTACGAGGTGCTGAAGAGGTATAACAGTGTGCTACAACAAATGAGAACACTGCATTACAAATCAATGCTTTCAAGAAAAGAAAGGAAAAATGAAAAAAAGAAAAAAGCTGGAGATCAAACTGTTCACCCTACAATTTCAACCACCAGCTTGAACTGTGATATCATCCCCATGTCCATAGATTTACATGTGTTTACATATGTAATTATGGTAAAACCTAACAGTTGATATGTGTTCAACTGCAGTTTGTACAACTTTTTAGTGGTTCAATAGACAGCTCACAATGGTTCAGACAGTTTTTGAGTTTCTAAGTGGTTTGGATTGAACTTGTGAAGTAGGCCATATACATCCACCACCTGACAAAGGGCCACAATAACTTATCTCTAAACCCACTTCATTTATACATCATACAGCCTAGCCTGCAATGAGGTCAACTACAAGCCGCATCCAACAGAAAACTTGTAACCGTAGCAGCTACTGGCCCCATTCATCAATATTTATATTTTACATAACTAACCAAGATTGGTCACTTCTCAAATGGAACCTGCAAGGGAGACACTATTAAGTGATTGCAACCATACCAAAGCTCAATCCCATAATTAATGAACCTGAATAAAAGGACACCAACTCAACTCTCGCAAGACATTGGCTCATTTGATTTTCTCAAAACAAAAACAACCAGATCTCTGGAAGAACAAATGCAACTAATATATTCAAGTACGTTGGCAGAGTAAGGGTAAAACCAAGATTGGTCACTTCTCAAGTCCACACATATAAAATCATGTTAAACTACTTCTAATGAGATCATGTGCTAAATTTACTGCCCAATTAGCATAACTAACAAACATCTCTATATCTCCAGTATATATAGCACGAGTAGCTTTGGACAATTTTACCAATGCAATTACTCCTCTGAGAGTCGTGACTCGGGAACCTTGGGTTTTAAAAGGACATTGGAAGTAATTTTGATCATAGAAGAGGGTATTTAGCTTATTGGCACAGGTTTTTTTTTTTTTTTTTGGGTTAGCTTGTTAATACACACCCCACTGTCAGTACACACTCCACTGTTAGCCACCCCCACAAGCATCATAACACTTATCATAGAGATCCGCTGTGGTGAATATTATTTTGAGAAATAAGGTTGCGTATATGAATTAAGATTTTCATATTGTAGGCCTCATTGAGACAACCAGCTTGCCCAAGGAGATCAACCATGCTAATGCTCAACCCTTCTTTGTCTGGAATCTGGAATCTGGAATCTGGATTGCTCCGAAAACTATTGTTTCCTATCATATGTAATTACCAAATGCTTGATTAAACAAACTTAGTGGAATTCAAGACTAATGAATAATGACACAAAACTCAAATTTCCAATGATTTGGAGATCTCCTGCAAACATAACTATAAGCATGATAAGTTACCGTAAGGATGCAGAAAAAGCGATCTGTGATATCGTCACCTTTAAGTTGCCCACTTTGCTGCAATTGTGCCTAAGATGCATCATTCATACCAGGAAGTCCACAAATCCGACACTATTCAGCGAATAGATGAGAAACCTGCAACATTTTAATGGACATCATTGAGAAAAGCAACAAATATAACTATCCACCAACTGCTTAGTGATTATGCCCATAACAGATCATTTGGCAAATAAATGGACTGATTATATCTTTTCCCTATATCAAGCACCAAAATTTTCATGTGCGGCATGATGAACTTCTTTAACAGTGTAGGAAGTGTTGTTGTTTATTTATTATTTATTTATTTATTTATTTATTTTTTGCTTTTTCTACCAGTAAAAACATCTAGTTTACCAAAACATGTAGAAATCGGGTCATATGCATACCTTTACTCCCTCACAGACTACAAAACAGAACCTGAAACACAACAATCTGACAAATCTCAATAATGTATTTACTTAACTCCATGGAACCTAAAATGACATCAACCATTCTGCAACATTTTCTGTTCTCCCTAGTAGTGCTGGGAATAATCAAAGCTTAAGGGTTGCTGATAGAAGGGCGCTCGAAACAAATGCTTTTGTCCGAAATGCTCATGGATTGTGCGTACATCATAGCAGGTGGCTCGGCTAGTGAAGATAGACAGGATCCCTTCGAGGCTGGTTCGATCCAACAGTATGAGAAGGGGTTCATGATTGTATTCGAGGGCCTGTAGTTCATGGAAGCTTGGGTCCCTGGCAACTGACCCAACTAGGGATAACCAGTTTTATATTGAACAAAAGGGGGATGGAGCATGGTAAATGGATCTGAGCTGAAATTCTGATTGTGTGAGAGGCTCCTAGCATACCTATAGCTTACACAAGAGTTCTACATTGAAATCCTATACTAGTAGTGCTATTTTCAAGTAAACTCGGCACATTCAAATCGTTGGCAAGACAAGAAGGGCTCATTTCCATTCCTTAGTTGTGATTTAGATTCTGCTTACAAGGTGGATTGGTTGTGCTGGAAAAAAAAACACAAACTAGAACTAGATTTTGGGTCTCCCAAATGGGACTTAAAAATGATGTTTGGTTCCATAAGGGTAGTTTTCAAAATTTCCATAATCAGGCCAGCTCTAGTAATTTATAATTGTGGGAATCCAGAGTCTTAAGGATTAAGAAATTATAGTTGCATCCGTCTCTCAATCGGATTAGAATTAAGATCGTTTACAGTTTAGAACGATGCATCTAAATGCACAAGTTAACTAAATTGCAAACTCGATGTGTCCCATCTAATCAAGAGGAAGAATAAAGATTAGTGATGATTACTAGCATTCAAATGAGGAAGTAGCCTATTATGTTCAATTAAAGTCTGGAGGCTGGTTCCTCTAGAACAATCATAGAAAATTTCTTGCAACTAGCTACATATGGGGCCCATCATGCTGTTTGTATGGAAACCAATCATCCAGCAGGCTCACCTACCATTAAAATGGGGCAACACAAAAATCAAGCCAATCCAAGCATCAGATGGGCCACACATTAGAAAACAATGAATAACCTCTAAAAACATCAAATTCAAAAATTGACTCACCTGATGATTAGATCACCTAATTTTGAGTTTTCCCATTCTCACTCATGGGGTGATCTAGCTGGACCGATTGATATGTAAATACTGGCAAGGAATTCTCTTAAAACAGAACCTCAATGTAGTGCTAACAAAAGACAACAAATTCATCATATCCACATTATTCAGAAAATACATTACTCTTCCTTTGGACTCTTGAAGCTCAAATCTTCCAACACCCATACTAATACCACCATGATATATGACACATCATCTAGACCTACCCATGTTCAACACTAAACATATTAAGCATAGAACAACAATACATACATACATATTGAACTTTGGTGACTGAACTTCAAGATCATGAAAAGCCATACATATTGAATAATACATACCAGCTTCAGACAATACTTTAAACATTGATCCAGACATATCTCTCACACGCATTCCGTATTGGCACATGTGTGCCTGCAAGTGGAATAAGCAACCTCGAGAAATGAGATAGTTTTGTTTCCACCAATCAAGAAAGAACAAAATCGATATGAATTCCAAACGTTGCTGTGTGGATGAAAAATCAAATAAAAAACTAAAATTCCAAAGGTCTTGTGCCTCTAGAATGCTTTAATCATGCAAATTTTATTTTCATATTTCAATCATGATGTGGTGTGCTTTTTTAGCTTTGAATATATATAATTAAAATAAAATGTTTTTACATAAACATTAAGTGATGAGGCAATGAGTCATGCATATGTATAAGCCAAACACAAGCGCTCATGTGCGAGATCTAGCTGTTAATCAAATGGGCCCTCAATGAATATCCACACCCAAAAATCAGGCAGCTCCACTTGTCAGGTAGGCAACATGCGTACAAGAAAATGTTAGGTTAAAAAACCAATGGTCCACATTCAATATACACCTATAGCCCTATTGATAAGTGGACCAGCCTGGATTTAGGCCAGGTCACTTCCCCTCTGGGGCCTATCAAATAAAAAGTCAAGATCTTACACACCTGCCAGTTTGGCACATGAAGGGAAATTATGTTCGGTGCTTCCAGCTGCAAGTTGCATTCCTGCAAAAAGATAATTAAGTCAACGTTTTCAGTTCTGGCTATTTCCTTAATTCCAAATTTGGTTAGATTTCTCTGGACTGCAACCATCTTCCCAGGATCCCCAGTTACTTGAATGGTTAGAATTACAGAAATGAACATTTTAGCATTATGAAAGGATCTAGAAAAGAGAGCAGGGATCATGATTGATCAACCCACATTAACTGAAGATTCAATCAAGCTAGAAAAAAAAATGACTAGGGTTACTTCAACAGTTAGTGAATGTTGATCATGATCGATCAACCTGCATTTACATAAGATTTAATCAAGCCAGAAAAAAAAAAGACTAGGGTTACTTCAACAGTTAGTGAATGTTCTGAAATATCTATAATTTTAGCTCTGAAAATATCCACCAGTCCCTCAACCTGAAGACAAAACCAAGCATTAGTTAGTGAATGCTCTGAAATGTCTACAATTTTAGATCAGAAAATATCTACCTGTCCCTTTACCTGAAGACAATACCAAGCAGTATGCTATCAGTGTGTTAAACATGGAAGGGAGAAATAAGATAGCGATAAACGAGAATATGCTTATTAAAAGAGACAGAGAGAGTATTGCATGTTTGTGCCAAGAAGCAACAATAATAATGATAGAAAATAAAATAATAATTAAAGTGTCAATACTCTTTAAGAGCTAATCATAGTGGCATTAGAAAGCTCAATGATCGTATCGTACCATGTTAGTTCAAACAAGAATAAAGTGTAGAGAAAACCTATTTAGTTACAATAATTCGATTCAATAATGTAGATGTCACAAAAGGAAATACAGACATTCTACGAATAAATCCTGTCGTGACAAACCCAATAGGCCACCTGTGAGATTGCCTCGCCACAGGGTCTTCTAGTATCTGCAGCTCCCACTTGCCAGACTGTTGCTGTATGAAATATGAAAACATGGCTACATATAGAGAAATGAAACATAGAAAGTTCCCTCTGGAACATTGCCAAAACATAGAGATGAACATGTTGCAAGACAAGGGAGAATCAAAACATTGAAGTTTTAGAGATATGTGATTCCCATTTTGGGCTGCAATGGTATGTGATATGCACAAATGGCATGAGATTTTGATGATTTTACCTTGGTTAATTTCACTTTGAGTTTTAAAACCTTAAAAATAGCCAAGTCCTCTTTTTCTTCCTCTGATTTCTTTTCAGCCTTTTTCTTAAATTCTCTGGCCTTTGCCTTATCAGCTGCCCACTGAAGCTGTTGCCAAACTATTTCTACTTTCATCTTCTCATAGCTGTCCCAATCTAGTTCTTGTTGATCCAAGCCACCTTTCTTGGCTTCTTCTGCAATGCTTTTGGCCCATTACAAATAGCACTTTTCCTGTAACCTTTTCAATTTCAAGCACTCCCCCCAAATTCTTCTCAGTGCAAAGCCTATACTTGCCTTCCTCTGCGCGCTGCAAAAAAATGGCCATCTTGTGCTGAATTCTATATTTAATTTTTTACCTTGAAGAGAACCTTCACCATGTTTTTATAGCCTAGAAAGCCTACAGATATAGCGAATCTACCAGCTTAATAAATAACTATATCCAGGAATAAAGCAATACCTATGAGCATGAGAGCATTTAAACATCTTCCTCCTGACCTGAGAGAGAGAGAGAGAGAGAGAGAGAGAGAGAGAGAGAGAGAGAGAGAGAGAGAGAGAGAGAGAGAGAGAGAGAAGAATACAAATTTTCATGAAACATTGAGAAATGAAAGATCTGAACAACTAATGATTTTTATACTTCTCATTCTAGGATATCAATTATAGTCATATAGCAGATTAGCACTGAAATAGAATGATTTCTTCAAAGAACTAAAGGACAAAGGTGCATCCGACGATGAGAAATATAATACAACCCCAACAATATTGTTCACTAATACAAATATAATACAAAAGTTGGTATCTGCAGCTTCAGTTTTAAGCTTATAGACATACTTTCTAGCCACTTGTACTTGTAGCTGAAACAGGAAGCTTAATTGTTTCTTTCTCCTTAAGATAAGATGATCTCAAATTATAAGCCATCCCAAAAGCCAACCAAATTGAAAATGCAAATGCTTCAGAAACAAGCCATGAATATTAAATCACTTCATGATCATTTAATTAAAGTTTCATTAAAGAAATATGACAATTAAAGTTCCATCAAAGAAATATGACTATGTTCACCTCTAATCATCCCATTGAAGGCAATATAAGGAAGATGGCCAAAAAAAAAAGTCACTCCATTTCCGCATATAAGGCCTCTATTCTGTTTCCTTCAATCAAACCTGTACGAGTATAGATCCGAACTTGTGCAAGGATGACAAATCTTCTAAAGTTTGAATGGGGGCTATGTGGGGATTCCATACCATGAAATGTAGTCCAACATTAAAATGATACAACAGAATGATAGCAACAACAAATCAGGTCTTACCTGAAATCTTTGAGATGGTAGAGATATGATATGGAATGTGAACAATCCACAAACGATTGGGGACTTCATTTGGTGGTGGTAATTATTTTCTGAATAGAACTATTGTCAATACCAGGCCTATGCAATCTATCGATAGCTTCAGCAAATATCATTTAAAAAAGAAATTAGTCAATGAATGGACCTCGCAGTAACTTCAGCTAAAAGACAAACTTTGTCTAGAATGAAATTTTCCCTGCCATTCAATAATAAAAAAAAAAAAAAACAAAAACATGTGAATAGATTGAAAGAACAAAAATCCACTATCAAAATAGTGTGAAAAGTATACTAAGAAGCAAAGGAATGAGAATGCCCATTCCACCATGCATTCATATGAAATCAACCAAAAACCAGAAACTTATAATGATAGAAGCATATTGTTGGAAAGCCCTACTGTAAGTGGTGCTACGTCATCAGGGCAATAGCACCATAAAAAAAGCATTCAGGATTCATCGATGAAATGAATTTGTTAGAATATTCATCAGTAAGCATTTGAACTTTCAGAAATTTATAATGATGTTTCCATTATAACTAGAGATGGGTGGATGAAGTGGAGATGTGCCTCACATTGTTGTGTGATCGCCGCATGCCAATGAAACTAAAGGTAGGTCATTATTCAATTGACAATACCATATGAGGATAAGTGCTTTGCAATTGGGAGGGAACATGAAATGAGTGAGAGCGTTGTAGACACAAGGATGTTGCCATGGATGTGTGGGAAGACTAGGAAGGATAGAATCAAGAATGAGGTCCTCCTAAGTAATCTAACTAACTAAGAGTAGCCCTAATGGGAGATAAATGATAGAAGCATATTGAGATGGTTCGGTCATGTGCTAAAAAAATGGAGACAGGCTGAGTATGAGGGCAGCTTTGATGACCGTTGAAAGGACCTAGAAAAAGGATGAGGAAAATACCTAATGTGAAGGCTTGTTCACTTAATGACAAGGTTCAAGATATAGGTATTTGTACTCATACCATATCGGTCAACCAAAAACCAATATGTATCAGTGCATATTGGTGGTACCAATGATCAGTATCAGTTGAATATGCATGAACCTTTTCAAGTTATAAAAATAAAAATAAAATAAAAAACCTGAAAATATGAGATAAGTAAATTAGACAATACTTATTTAACACTCATTTCATGATTACATTGTGTTTTTAAGCATGTAAGGGTCTAGACTGTGGCATGGCCTATCACAGCTAGTATTTTCAATCTTTAATGTGAAGTTTTGATTTATTCATTGACCATATTACTTTATTTTCAAGAGTTTCAAGGTACTTAGTAGTTTGTAAATCAGTCAATGCATGAATCATATGTATTTTGAGTGAAAGTAAGAAACATATGACTTTAATATTGTTCTAAACTTGTAATTGTGTTTGTGCATGTGATACTCTGCCATGGCTGATTTTAAGAGCCCGAGTAAAATAGGAAGGTTCATGCCATGTGGCAATCGATCCTAAAACTTCTGCCAATCCACCATTTAAAAGCCAACCCCAATGTGTTCATAGAAAGGCTAAGATGATGATGATGACGACAATGATAATATATTACAAGTCAACATATCTACTAGAGTAAAGATTCGAAGAGCCTAACCCAAATAGTAGGGACAATGATGTGATGATGATGATGACAATGATGACAACGATAATGAAGATATTTTTAGCTTAGAGAAATATCTGACTATAGAAAATGCAAATTGTAAAACCAAGAAACAACAAAATAACCCAACTGAAATAATAACTTTTTATTGAAGACAATAATGGGATACACTAGGAAAAGCTTTAAAAACAATTGTTGAAGCACATTTCGAATAGGACCAATGAAAGTTCTGGCACAAGAATTAACCCATCTCAGTTAGATATGTTGTGGACTGCAAGTGAATTTTTCTACTGAACTTTTTGGGCTCTTTCTAGCTTGGTGTTCATGTGGGAAGAAGGAAAAAGAAAGAAAAGATGACCCTTGGGCCCTCTAAATCACATTAAAGTAACCTCAGTGCTCTCATTTGGGTGTGTACTCCTGAATGCAATTTAATAAATAGTGAAACGAAAGGCTAAAAGGAAATTGCATTTTATAGAATTTCATTATCTCAGGTGACATGAATGATAAGAGAGCATCATACACTGCCAAACTTCTTTTCCATAACCATCAAGAGAACATTTTCTAACTTAGTTCAGGAAAGGAACATAATCTATTTATAAGAAATAAATGATTTTTTACAAAATATATAGCTAGTATAAGACACATTCTATGGAAATGATATTGAATATACAATTAGATGGCCATGAGAGAGAAGATACCATTGATGAAAGGGCCTGTAGCCCTGCTGAACGCTTGATTGGCATGCCCTTTCATCCTCTCCCATTTCTTGGGCTAGCTGACAGAGCCTGGGAATCAAGCCTTCTAAGTTGAACATGTAAGTACCATCCATCTGTTACAATAAGAAAAATGACATGAATCTAAACTCTCTCAGAGTAAGTTACTAGCATGCGTGTACGGCATATGACCAATCAGACCACACAAAGTGATCCCAGTGCCTAATATCTCGAGATTAGAACTGACTTCCAGAGTAAGAAACATGAGGCCACAAAGAATAAGACAGTGCCTACCTGACTATTTACAAAGACAAAAAGAGTCTGGCAACCAATAATGCGGATTTCGTCATGCCGTGTTTGATCCAGCAGAGTGTAAATGATCAAAGCTTTTCACCCTTTTCTTCTTTTTTCAAGACAACAGAGACCTCAAAAATCCAAAAAGCAGAGGCGAGAGAGAGAAGGCTCCCTTTATCATAACCGGAAGCACCTGAATTGTCGGAAAAACAATTCAAATTACCCATTAAATAAATAAATAAATAAATAAATAAAAGAAGCAGAAAAAGAAATCCTATCCATATATTCCAAAGCATATATATGGATCAAATGGTGGAAAAAAAAACACAGAGCAACGTACCGGTACTCTGTTGACAGCTCTAATGGTTGAGACAGCAGCAGCTATGGCTTCTCGAGCTATGGCTTCCGCGGATTAGGAGATACAGAGAGAGAGAGAGAGAGAGAGAGAGAGAGAGAGAGAGAGAGGCGTGTTACGACGAGGAGGGCATGACTGGGAGATTAGCGCACTTCCTCTTGCGGGCCTTCTCGAACTCTGGCGTGTTCCGGCGAGAAGGACGGCAACGGTCGAAAGATCAGCGTCTTCAACCAGCAACGGAAATGGAAGGCAGATCAAGAGAGGTCGGAGTGGAAAATGGAGATCGAGAGACGTTGGAGAGGGAGGGAGAAAGAGAGAGAGAGAGAGAGAGAGAGAGAGAGAGAGAGAGAGAGAGAGAGAGAGAGACTTTCGGTAGGTTATTGCAGGGGAGGAGAGGAGGGGAGAAGGGTTTTGGTAGAAAAGAGGAGGGAGAAGAAGGCGCGATGGATTTGGGGATCAGGCGCGTGGGCGTTTTGGAGATTTGGGGATAGGGCGCGTGGGTGTTTTGGAGATTTGGGAATGGGGCTTTTAGGTTTTTTATTTTATTTTATTTGCAACTAGCGGCGGTGGCCCGTTTTGTACACGGGCGGCCACTTAAACACGCCCTAGATTTCATCACAGTGGCGGTTTTTTGTGGCCGCCTGTGATGAAAACGCCCGTGGTGACTATATTTTTTGTAGTGAGCACAAGATCATGTCTGAGTGACTAACCAACGATTTTTAACTGTTGATTTACATGGACAATGCTTGGACGGTGCTGATCATCATATAGTAAAGTAATTATAGTGATGCAATTGATAATCTAATTGTTTTTGGATATCATTAGAGTGGGCCATGTGCCCAATAGAATAATAGTCTAGTGACACACATGCCACGCATGCAACTATTGAAAGGATTTTATGTGTAATCCAAGCTCTCACCTAGTATTTGAAAGCCCTCTCTAAGAGGATTTGAAACCCCTCAGTTATTTTATGCTGCCAAACAACCAGGATATTTCAAATCCCTTCAAATCCCTCCAAATCCATGGTGTGAAACGACCCCTAAAATGATCTAGCAAAACTGATGAACGTGGTGGATTTCCCATAAACATCACGGTGTGGGCCTCACCTAACTTCTTTTCTCAGTAAGTTCCTGCAGAAGGCTTTCGCAGGGAGTCCGCGTCCTCTAAGGAGAACGTCAGGGAGCTCAGATAATTGGCCAGGTTGGACGTCATGTCCAGATAAGGTTGGATGTCATGCACGCATCATGATGGGTCCGACATACCACATTCTAAAATAAGGTTACTCCACAAAGGAACATGCCTCCCAAAATAAATAGCAGGGAAACCTGTTTTCCAGTAGAATCCCAAAACACAGCAGTTTCTGTTTGGTTATTGGCATTTCACGAAAGCTGAGATGTGGAAGGTTCAGATAATCTCTACAGAAAGCATCAAACCATCATCTCCAACTCCTCCTCACCTTTCCAGAATGCAACTCTCCTTTCTAGACCAGCTCAACCCTCGAGCCTACATCCGCCTCGTTCTCTTCTACTCCAACAATGATACCAGCCCACTCGAAAAGTCTCACCAACTGAAGAAATCTCTATCAGAAACCCTCAACCGGTTCTACCCACTAGCCGGACGGATCGGAGGAGACGACTCAATTGACTGTAACGACATGGGTGCTGATTTCATAGAAGCCCGAGTCAACGGTCAGCTTACGGAGTTTCTCCGAATGCCTGAAATCAAGACACTCGATGGATTACTCCCTTGCGATATTACTTGCACCAGGTCTGGTAGGGAAGTCCTCCTAGCAGTCCAAGCCAACACATTCGACTGCGGGGGACTGGCGATTGGCGTGTGCATATCTCACAAGATCGCCGACGCGGTCTCTTCGATCACGTTCCTCAACGGGTGGGCCGCGACAGCACGTGGGGCTGCTGATGAATCCATGGCCCCCATTTTCGAGTTGGCTAAGCTCATCCCACCCACAGAAATCCCACCGTCCATGCAGAACTCTATGCCCAAGGAAGAGAATCTCGTGACCAAGAGTTTTGTATTCGACGGCTCAAAGATTGCCACGCTACGAACTAGAGCTCCCAATGCCTTGCACGTGTGGTGGCCCACTCGTGTCGAGGCAGTATCAGCACTCATCTGGCGATGTGTCATGAAGATGAACCCTTCAACGGCATCCATCGGTTTACATGCAGTAAATTTACGTAGACGGATGGTGCAACCATTGCCAGACTATTTCTTTGGTAATCTTGTAAATATTTGTGTAACTTCATCAGTAGTAGATGGAGTGGGCCATGGGGATATGCAGCACTACTTAGAAAGCCAACTGAGGGATGCAATAAGGAAAGTGGACGGTGATGATTACGTTAGAAGATTGCAAGGACCAGGTGGGCCTCAAGTGGTACTTGGGGTCCTCAAAGCTCTTCGTGAGAAATATTATCGTCAATCTGATATGGATCTTTGTTTCTTCAGTAGTTGGTGTGGTTTTCCAATCTATGATGTGGATTTCGGTTGGGGAAGGCCTATTTGGGTCAGCCAACGCACGAATTATACTCGTGATACTATTATTCTGATGGACACAGGATCGGGTGGTGGAATGGAAGCTTGGATTTGCACGGAGAAGGAAAAGATGGCCCAGTTGGAACATGATCAAGAGTTTCTTTCTTTTGCTTTCCTTCGTACTGGTGATGTATTTTAAAACAAATAGTCTTACGTGGGTTTGAAGTAGAACATACTGTAACCGTTGAATAAATATACGTGTGCTGCTTAATTCTCTTAGGGTTAGTTTGGGCAGTGGGATTAGAAGGGATTAGGTGGGATGGGATTCATCTGGTCGTGTGCCAATTCCACTCCATGTTTGGGAAGAATGAAAAAGCTTGGAATTACATTAAATGGAATTGCACTGGGTCCTGTGCCAATTTCACTCAATGTTTGAGAAGTTGTGTAGGTCCCACCATGATGTGTGGGCTATATCCACACCGTCCACCTATTTATAAAGATTATTTTAGAGCATGGGCCAAAAAATCAGATAAATCTAAAGCTCAAGAGGATCCTACTATAGAAAGCAACATGTATTGAATACTTACCATTGAAAACTTCTTTGGAGCTACATAAGTTTTGGATCTACTTGAATACTTTAATTCAAGTTGTTTGATTTGAATGTTGAACAATTCACTGTTACTGGTTTGAATAAAGTTTCATCGTTAGTTTACTTCCATCCATTGTCGACTTCGGACACATTGGATGCTTATGAAGGCTAAGATTAATTGTTTATCTATTTTGAAAGGGATTGATCTGTAAAATCGATTGATCTATTGTAGACTAAAGGCATGATAGATGCTTTGAATTCTCTACGATCAATATTTTGTGCCTTATCTTAAAACTGAACCAATTAAAGTTCAAATCTATTTTATTTATGAATGATGAATTAACTGCTCTATTATTATGCTAGATAGGATAGGACAGAACATCGATTCTAATTGAGTTATCCATTTGAATCAAGTGAATTAGACATTAAGAATGATTATAAGTAGATCCTTAGCGCTCTAGTATTTTTGTAACGCTTTGAAAATCGGGGGTTGAGTAGAGCTTAACTCCCGAGTTCCAACGCATCACTTATGCAACATAGATTATGATGATTATTATGAGTGCATTCGAACATGAGTGAAATTATACTAAAATAACATGTCATACTCCAGGAATAATTAAATTAAGTAAGCGGAAGACTGTGATAGATATCTAAAGTATATAAGTGATTTTAAATCCCCCGAGTATGAATATGTAACAAGGCTGAATATATACATGTTTTGTGTCAAATTATGCAAAATACCAAAATGTAAATGTCCAACTAGTCCATAAATCCCTGTAATCCCATTGAGTCAGCACGAGGTCTACGTAGACCGGCCTGAGAGCTGAACGTAGGAGAACTCTTCCTCCTCACCTATAAAGTTCATTTCAGCTGCATAGACTCCATCATTACCTGCATCTAAACCAAAGTCTAGGCGGTATTTTAAAACACTGTCCCAGGTGAGAATGAGTAGCTAATTCAGTGGAACTATAAAGTAAAGGTTAACATGTTATCCACTCAGTTAAGCAGTAATGATAAAACAATACAACAATCAGGTCCTAAGTACTCTTATTAATACAAGGATGGTATGCTATAATGATGCATGCCCTCGCCTGCACTTTCTCAGCGACATCATCTCACGATCGCGGCATGCAACACTTCCGTTAAACATGCGTTTCCTCACCAAAGCACTGTGCAATGTGATGCATGGTCGTGTTAGTCAAGTTCTTAATTAAGTCTATTCATATAGTAAGTTCGGGAAGCTAAGGTACCTCCCTTTATATCATTAACCCAAACAATGATCCATCTAGGGTCATCAATCCTAGTTAATCATATATGATAAGCAAGTTATAGGGTAACGTCATCCCTGATTTAAAAGCAGTGGACAGACAAGTTCAGATCACTACGAAGAGGTTCGTCACCTCAGCGTTGGCCTATTTTATATTTGAGGTTACTCCACCGACGCTCTACCAACCGACAGTCTATTTTCGAAGGCTTGTCACCAACCCGACTAGGGACCACAGCCAGCCTACGTTGGGGTAGGCCTCATTTATACTCGAGGTCACTATGGGAAGGCTCATCACCTTAGCGTAGGCCGACAACTCGAATATAGTGTCCTATACCACCGTATTCGACTCACGAGTTTAGGTTGGTCACTGGTCACTATGGGGAGGCTCGTTACCCCAGTGTAGGCCGACAACTCCACCACGGTGTCCCATATCACCATGCCCGGCTCATGAGTCTTAGCGAATGTAACGACCCGTAAAATTTCCGTACGTTGGCTCGAGTACTACCTCGACCAGAAATTAATTAGGATTAAATCCTTTAGAAATTTAACAAAATTAACTAAGTGCAAAACTCGATTAGCCATGAAATCCGTTGGGATCGCTTTAAATACGATCTGCAAGACCCAAAACTTGCAAAATCAGTGACGCTAGGTTACCCTAAAGTTTAGAACCAAACTCATTTCCCGGCTGCTCTCGGGAATGAAATGAAACTTCATATTAGGTCTAGATCGCACATCAGAAGTCCGATTAACACGAAGTTAAGGAACTAGGACCGCCTCACTGGGCTTGACAATCATCTCAAAAATCAGGTCCAGCCGATGTCCCACGGCCATTCGTTTGGATCCGGAGCGAGGGAGTGTGAAAAACACTATTCCCTTTGAAAAATAAATATCTGGAATAGTGATCTGGCACCATTCGCTTGCGCATCAGTATTAAGCATCCAGACCGTCAGAATCAGACCAAATTACACCCTCGGATTAAGAAAAATTTTAGGAACATTTACATGAACTTGGAATTTCGGATCGTGGCCCACTGACCGTTGAACTGAAAGTGGTCCGCCACGTGCGATCTGGGAATCTGATCAGGTCGAAAACGTAATCCCACATAGATCTATGTGTGGTGAGCTTAAGTCTGACGTTTGGCTCAAGGGGGGCCACTAGAAACACTCTTTTGAGCTGAAAAAGTGATGAAATACCTATATAAGCAGTAACCATTGAACCTGAGTCTGTTTTGGAGAGGTTTTTAGCTATAAAAGGAGCTTAGAACAGCCTCTCTCACAGCCATACAAATTTGGGATAAAACCCTAGAGAGAGAGAGAGAGAAAAGGGAGAGAAAGTTTTGGATTTGTGGGACCACCTTCCTCCTACTGCTTTCAATCATCACACGGCCTACACCGCCTCTTTCCAGGCGCTTTCTCGGCGGTATCCACTCCGTTTGAAGGTGAGAAACCCTAACCCTAGGTCTGATTTGAAGTATATAGGTTGTAGGTTATGAAAAGGCTAACCGATTTCACTCTTTAGCCTAGAAAACGCCCGTATACGGAAGCTCAACAACCCTTGCTGATTCATTGTGATTCCAAGGGCAAAGGTGAGGACTTTAAGTGTATAAGTTATGGTTTTCAATGCTTTCAATGTCAGATAATGATAGATTCATGATCTGCATGCAATTGCACATGTACAAAGTGCTTTCCGTTTCCTGTTTCGATTAACGTTGTAGAATATGGAATTTCACATACTCTAGGTATACGTAGAAATACCGTATACGTATTTTTTTTGGAAAAAGGTTTGACATGTTTATTTAATGTATGATTATACAATACGTGGATAAAATACTAGTTTGGCGAAAGGAATCGCCGTAATAGATGTTCGCTTGTAAACACTATGTATGTTGAAATTGTGTATTCTAGAAATACCGCATATGTGTAAATTTTGGAAGTGTAATTGTCATGATTATTTGTTGTATGAATATGGTATACGCGGATAAAATAACCACTTGGCGAAAGAATAGCCCTAATACGCATTTGCTAACATACGTCATGTATGTTGGAATAGCGTACTCTAAGTGTTTGTGTAAATGCTTGTGTGTGTAAAAGCTTGAGTGTTAGTGCCTTAGATAGGCGCTGATATGGAATTCCCGACTACCTTAGAGACATGTAGGATCCCCTCCATGTGATGGTTCGCTATAACCACTCACTTGTGATGTGTATGTAATTGTATCCCTACTTGTATAGTGCTTTATAACATGCTTTACAACATGCTTTACTTCATGCCTACTAACATGCTTGTACTACTTTGTTATCATGCTTTACTCCACATGCTATTGATGAGAACTGTTTGAGTTTGGACTAAGTCTATAGTCCAAACATTCGGTACCAGACTTGAGATTGTGGCTGAGATTCATGTCACCACAAAGGATGTGTCTGGCGAACCTGAGTCGTACTTCGGTTGGCGATAGTGGTTGGCCACACGGAGTGCTTTTGCGCTCCATATCGCCCAACTTGTGGTGCGCTCGAGCTACTCAGGCTCGTCAAGTAAACTGATATGTGTACGTGTGTTCACCATGTTTGGTCGCTACTACTTGAACCTAGGGTACCAAACTTACCAGTGGCGATCCCGTTAACCATGGTACCTCGATCCGCTAAGACGCATGAGCCGGGCATGGTGGTATGGGACACCGTGGTCGATCTGTCGGCCTACGCTGGGGCCATGTGCCTCCCCGTAGTGACCATTGGGCAACCAAACTCATGAGCCGAATACGGTGGTATGGGACACTGTATTCGAGCTATCGATACTTACGGCGAGAGCCGAGTACGGTGAGACCTGTACTCGTGCTGACGGGCGACGAGTCCTCCGTAGTATCTTTGAGTATACTCCAAGTGTCTGTGATTGGCGACGAGTCTTTCACAGCAACTAGAGTATGAGTTGAGCCGAGTACGGTGAGACCTGTACTCGAGCTGACGGCTAGTGATTGAGCCGAGTACGGTGAGACCTGTACTTGAGCTGACGGCCAGCAATTGAGCCGCATACGGTGAGATCTGTATCCGCGCTAACGGGTGACGAGCCCTTTGCGATGCCTTCACTACGCTTCTCAAACCATAATATCGTATGAGATTAGCTAGGATTGACGACCCTAGAATGGATCATGTTTGGAAATGATACAAGGGAGGTACCTTAGTTTCCCAATACTGCTGTTTGAAATGGACTAATAATAACTCGGTAATCATGATCATCATCGCACCGCATGTGCTTAGTAGATGTGGCGCACTGAGGGAGTTAAGCATTCGCGAACGTAAGATGATGTCGCATGAGGGTGGTTTGGCAAGGGCATACAGTATCATGTCATTTCATTCTCGCACTTAATAAGAGTAGTTAGAATTGTTTGATTTGTACTGTTTTATCATTACTGCTTGATTGAATTGATAACATGTTAACCTATGCTTTATTGTTCTACTGAGTTAGCTACTCACTCCCACGTTACGGGACGGTGTTTGCAACACCCACCAGACTCTGTCGCAGGTATAGATGGTGCCTCGGTTCAGGAGCCGGAGCCCGACTTCGATGAGGATCAGGATGAGTTCTCCTTTATGCAGTACTCTGACGGCTTTGCTTAGGCCGGCTGCATCGCAGGGATTTCAGGGCTTATCTTGGGAGTTGTATTTTGATTTTTGACTTACAAACAATACATGTATATTGCTACTCAGTTAATACTCATACTCTGGAGTTCATAAAATTTTGTTACTTTACATACTTTGAATATAAAATTTCAGTTTTCCACTTGCCTTTATACAATTGAACTGGAGTATGATTACTGTTTTGGTATAATCTCATTCATGTTTATTGCTCTAACTCAGACAACATTTAACCATCATTGTGTATGTTGCATAAGTGATGCGTTGGAACTCGGGAGTTGAGTTCATACTCGACCCCCGATTTTCAGGGCGTTACAGTGGATCTTGGTATCATGATTGAAACAGGTTTGCATTGGTAAGGGGTACCTTAGATTCAAGCAATAACGTCCGTATATTTTAAACACACAATAGGTTAATCGGTTTATTAGACAAGTTCGACTAGTACGAGCGTACGCTAAATTAATCAACATGGTACCACTGTCGACAATCATCGTACGACTCAGATTTACCGAACGCATCAAATGTGGCAAGACTAATTCGACCACTCTAACAGAAATTGTTACCAATTGCCTGGACTACGTATTAGTCCCAATCATACTCAAATACACCAGTCATTCATATATGATAGTCAAAACAACACGTAACTATCAATTCAACTATAAATCTCATTTGAGCATTTTTCACAAACGCATAGCACATATATTGTCATACATAGGCATTTCATCTATACAGCATGTAGTAGTAAGATAGGTTACATAAAGGAAGCTGTAACTATAGATAAGGTAATTGAGATTCCCACCTTAATATCCTTATTAAATACAATTCATCACGCATTTTCTCATTCAGGCATTTTATCAAACACTTAAACTACACATATCACATACATGTAATAAAGTAGTTATAACAGGTATTATAGCAAATCCTTTCATAAAGGATTCACCATACGTATAACAATCATGTATT
Source organism: Magnolia changhungtana (assembly GCA_030180095.1). Taxonomy (NCBI): domain Eukaryota; kingdom Viridiplantae; phylum Streptophyta; class Magnoliopsida; order Magnoliales; family Magnoliaceae; genus Magnolia; species Magnolia changhungtana. The sequence goes on from JASAUF010000350.1 coordinate 92,964, forward strand.
CTCACTCATTAAACATGGCAAGCATAAATCATAATTCCATACTCATTCAAACATTTTAATAAATGCATGGAATACATTAAAATCAACATAGTTTATATATATATATATATATATATATATAATATACAGAAACCACCAACACTAGACACATGTGATGGCAATCAAGTCAGTCATAAATCATTAACTGACATTAAAAGCCTTAAAAACCATAATCTAAACGTTTATAGTCCGCACCTTTCGTTGGTACGTCGGCTACGAACTTGGTTCGTACACTACACTTCCGTCTACAGCACAACGGCTACCTAAATCACGAAATAGGTTAGATATTTCACTGATTCCTCTATTTGGATTCTTAAAACAGGTTAGGGTTAGGATTTCGTACCCAAAAATAGAGTTGAAATCGACGGTGTAGTGATACGGGAGAGGCGACTCGATACGTAGAGCGGTGGGAACGAATCCCGGCAACTAACTCCAGATCTCTCTCACTTCTCCTCACTCTTTTCTCCTCTTTTCTCTCTCTTCTCTCTCTTAGGGTTAGGAAAATCGTATGAAAGAGAGAGGGGTGGGTTTAAGGTCCTTATTTAGGCTCAGAACTGACGCAAATGGCCCCAGGGTCATGGTATACTTAAGTTATAGCCAAAAGGCATCTGTTTCGGGCCAACGGAGCTCATCTGGAGGCCCATTTCCTACATAGGGTCAGGAAAAAGTTCTCTGACATTAGATCTAGGTTAGGTTAAGTTTTTGATCAGATCGAATTTATGGATCGACCGTGGAGGACCAGTTTCAGTTCAACGGTCATTGTCATCCGATCAGGGCCACAAGTACACTGACTTGTGTAGGAAAATTTTCCTGATCAAAGGGTGTAGTTGGGTCAAAATATGATGGTTTGAAGTCTTAAATCTGGCCTGCAAGTGAATGACCCAAATCACTTAAGTTTGAGTTCATTTTCTAAAGATATTCGCGTTTCTCACATACTTGGCTTCGGACTCAAGTTGTGCACTTCTGGATACTATTTGGACTTAATTCCTGCGATGGTTGTCAAGCCATGTAACGCAGTCATAACCGTATAGTTTTGCGGTAATCGGACTTTCGACGCACTTTCCAGGTCCGATACGGAGTTCCAATGTGCTCCCGAGAGCAACTGGGTTTTAAGATTGCCCCTAAGTTTTTAAGTAATGTTGGGTTAGTGATTTTAATAGTTTTGGGTCTTGCGGTTCGTATAGAAAGTGGTTCAAGCTAATGCTCCGATTCATTTAGTTTAGTACTTAATTAAATTACGCCCTAATTATGACAGAATATAGTCCTAGGGTAGTTCTACGTCCATTTTTGGCACTTTTAATTAGTATATTATTTTAATTATTTTTCTAGTAGTTCTTCATCAAGTCTACTTCATCTCCACCAAATTCCATTAGATTGTGTTGTAGAAGAATTCTAAAAATTCTAGAAGTAGAAGCTGTCCAAACTAATAATTTTTGTACAGTTGTCATAATAACCCATTTTTAACTATATTAAATTTTTATTACATTTTTCACTTATTTTCATATAAAACTAGACTTACCAAGATTCAATCTGGCTTTTGAATCACCTAATTTGGAGTTATAACGAGGGAGATATGATTTTTTGAAGTCGGTCGAAAACTGCAGAATTTTGCAGCGAGGGTCCACCGATTTTCGGTGCGCTGGTGGCGCAACAAGTATATTTTAGTTGGTTAGAAATGTTATGCTTCAGAAATGTTATGTAGGACCCTTGCATCTGAAGCATAACATTTTTAACCAACTAAAATATATAAAATTTTCATATCAAATGAACACGCAACAAGTACATTTTGAGATAAGAACCAGTTTCTGTTGTAGAAGCTTTCATGGCAGGATGCTTGTACATGGGCAAGAATCAGTGTCCCATCAATTGCCTCAAGGCAATCGTATATGGAGATTGTCCAAATTGATTTGTAAGTTAATACAATATAAGTATATCAACAACCATTTATTGAAAGAGCCCTGTATAAAAAATGATACATAAAAGTATGTAGCCCAATACGAATTTGATTGAATCTCAGTAGGGGTTTCTGACCCGGCATGTTTAACATACTTAGGGTAGAGAGAGACAATTGCATCTAATACTCAGTAGAAGTAACGGTTAATAGTTTCACCTAAACGTATAAACTAGTATCTTATTGTCCAATTACGCATGTTATATCCTACCGTGTGTGGGAAAATTACAAATTGTTCTTTAAGGCTAACATTATGACTATCGTGCAGTCCTATCTTCTCCCATACCTCGTTACATAGCTAGAAAAATTCTTCTCGAGTCATCCTCAGTTGGTGTATGCATTCTTGTTATTGGTACGAAAGATAAAGTTGATGAACCTTGCCCGCTCATCATTCGCTTGACACGCTGGTTGTCTAAAAATGTAAACATGACAATATTTTCAAACTGCATAGGTAAGCTACCTGCATGAGAACAACAACACATGCGACCATCTCTTCCTCATCCAAGTTTTCCATTTCCTATCTATCGCCTACACTTTGGTGAGAAAAAGACTTTAATTTATGTCGACGACATGTACTTAAAAGAAAAGGACTAGAGTTATTGTTTATTGTGAGACAAACTACAAAATATATTCTTTGAGATGAACGAAGGATTAACTTGAGTTAGAATAGAAGGCATCCACTATTAAGAACTAACATGATATTTATTATACCTTTAACTTTACCCCCACATGGGGGTATAAGTATGTCATGCATGGAGGATCTTCACATTGAACCTTTGGATAATTACAGTGGTGGATCAAAGTTTAAGTTAATAGTCTAAAGGCGCATTAGCTTGGACTATGATCAAATGATCAAGAATTTAACGGTGTATAAAAGTTGATTAATCCTTAAACCTAAGAAAGTGTGAGAATTGTGATATTGATTGGACAATTTTAGTTCATTTTGCATGGATTCTTAGAGATCATTCAAAGTGAATGATGCTAGATACATCCATCAGTGTTCATTAATTCTTGCATAAGCTAACACGTGACCACTAAGTTTAAATAGAGACTTGTTTATGGCTTATATCTGATTAGATTAGAGGTTCATCAAATGATTTTTACATCAGATAATAACTTAAAAGATTTTAATTGACTTTATAAATGTTTTCAACTATTAAAGTTCTTTTTTTTTTTTTTTTTTACTTTTAAAATTATTTTAATCATGAATGATGATAATCTGGTGGCCCAAATTTGATGGTCCATTGCTTAATCAGCATGAGAACTAGATATATGGCGGATGACTTAGATAATGGAAGAATTAGATCATAAGTACATGCATATGTGAGGTATTGTAGGGGCTTGGGCTTCCTTCGTAATATGGTACACCAAAATTTATAAGATGGTGGAGCATCATACGAAATATGTACCTCCCTCTGAACCCTAATCCTCTTTAGATCATATTTCAAATGAGGAGAGCCAGAGTAGACAAAACACGGACTACTTACCTTCGAAGGTGCAACATACATGTCTGGGCACAAAAATGCACCATGTAGTTCTCCCTAAGATGCTCCTTACACACTATACCTGGCTTTCAATCCTACAAGTAGGGCCCATGGTTTAGTAATCCATACCATTATTCTGTTGCATACCACAATGGATAGACTATATACTGAATAACCTCGAAAGTATAATCTCAATCTTTCATTTTAAGAAGAAAATAATGTTGGGGGCCTTGCACAAAACCTTAGGATCTAGCCCTCCAGAACAAACCAGAATTATGGATAATAAAGCAATGAAAACAATCAATGCATCAATCACACACCACACAAGAGATTTTTACGTGGAAAACCCTCAAAGAGGTAAAAACTACGGGACCTCGTCCAGATCAACAATCCACTATGAAGTAGAACATTAGAACCTTCTTCACTCACGCAGGAGTGGATAAACAATAAGAGAAATAGAGAAAACGGAGAGATCTAACCGATTACGAGGACATAGAAGTGCTGAGATATAGATTGCACAGTAGATAACCTCCACGAACAGAACCTCCCTTTTATAAGCTTCCTCTCTCTCTCTTTCTCCCTCTCTCTCACCTTCGATAGCCCTAAACCCTTTAGCAAATTCCTTGTAAAGCTTTAGGAAACCCTCTTGCATACCTAAAAAACCCTAGGCAAACCTCCTTTTATAGTTTAGGAAACTTCCCTTTCGCATCCCAGTTGCGAAAGGACTCAAATCCGCAGTTTCGCACAAAATCGTGGAACAAACTACTTAACCTACGACTAGTCTAGCTGAGTCTTCGACTGGTCGTAGGACCCCTTCGACTAGTCGAGACATCCCTTCGACCAGTCGTAGCCACAGTAAATGTAACGCCCTGAAATTCGGGGGTCGAGTATGAACTCAACTCCCGAGTTCCAACGCATCACTTATGCAACATACACAATGATGGTTAAATGTTGTCTGAGTTAGAGCAATAAACATGAATGAGATTATACCAAAACAGTAAATCATACTCCAGTTCAATTGTGTAAAGGCAAGCGGAAGACGGAAATTGTATATTTAAAGTATGTAAGGAAACAAAATTTTTATGAAACATCAGAGTATGATCGCTAACTGAGTACCCATATACATGTACTGTTTTTAGAGTCAAAAATCAAAATACACTCTAAAGATGTGTCCTGTAATCCCCGCGGTGCAATCGGCCTAAGCAAAGCCGTCCGAATACTGCATAAACGAGAACTCGTCCTGGTCCTCGTCAAAATCGGGCTCCGGCTCCTGAACCGTCGTCGCGTAGTCTATACTGCGACAGTCAGTCGGTTGGTGTTGCAAACACCGTCCCGTAACGTGGGAGTGAGTAGCTAACTCAGTGGAACAATAAAGCATAGGTTAACATGTTATCAATTCAATCAAGCAGTAATGATAAAGCAGTACAAATCAAACAATTCTAACTACTCTTATTAAGTGCGAGAATGAAATGACATGATGCTGTATGCCCTTGCCAAACCACCCTCATGCGACATCATCTTACGTTCGCGAATGCTTAACTCCCTCAGTGCGCCACATCTACTAAGCACATGCGGTGCGATGATGATCATGATTACTGAGTTATTATTAGTCCATTTCAAACAGCAATATTGGGAAACTAAGGTACTTCCCTTGTATCATTCCCAAACATGATCCATTCTAGGGTCGTCAATCTTAGTTAATCTCATACGATATTATGGTTCGAGAAGCATAGCGAAGGCATCGCAAAGGGCTTGTCACCCGTCAGCGTGGATACAGATCTCACCGTATGCGGCTCAATTGCTTGCCGTCAGCTCGAGTACAGGTCTCACCGTACTCGGCTCAATCACTAGCCATCAGCTCGAGTACAGGTCTCACCGTACTCGGCTCAACTCATACTCTAGTTACTGTGAAAGACTCGTCGCCAATCACAGACCCTTGGAGTATACTCGAAGATACTACGGAGGACTCGTCGCCCGTCAGCACGAGCACAGGTCTCACCATACTCGGCTTTCGCCGTAAGTATCGACAGCTCGAATACAGTGTCCCATACCACCGTATTCGGCTCACAAGGTTTGGTTGCTCAATGGTCACTATGGGGAGGCACTTGGCCCCAGCATAGGCCGACAGCTCGGCCACGGTGTCCCATACCACCATGTCCGGCTCATGAGTCTTAGCGGATCGAGGTACCATGGTTAACGGGGTCGCCACTGGTAAGTTTGGTACCCTAGGTTCAAACAGTAATGACTAAACATGGTGAACACACATTCAATATATCGGGTTACTTGGCGAACCTGACTAGCTCGAGCGTACAACAAGTTGGGCGATATGGAGCGCAAAAGCACTCCGTGTGGCCAACCACTATCACCAATCGGAGTACGACTCGGGTTCGTCAGACACACCCCTTGTGGCGACATGAATCTAAGCCACAACCTCAAGTCTGATACCGAATATCTGGACTATGGGCATAGTCCCAAACTCAATCAATCTTCATCCATAGCATGTAGAGTAAAGCATAATAAACAAGTAATACAAGCATGTTAACAGGCATGTCATAAGGCATGTTAGAAAGCATGAAGTAAAGCATGTTGTAAAGCACGAAGTAAAGCTTGTTGTAAAGCATGTTGTAGAGTACTATACAAATAGTGATACAATTACATACACATCACAAGTGAGTGGTTATAGCGAACCACCACATGGAGGGTATCCTACACGTCTCTAAGGTAGTCGGGAATTCCACCTCAGCACCTCTCTAAGACACTAACACTCAAGCATTTACACACACAAGCGTTTGCATAAACACTTAGAGTACGCTATTCCAACATACATGACGTATGTTAGCAAAATACGTATTAGGGCTATCCTTTCGCCAAGCGGTTATTTTATCCGTGTATACCATAATCATACAGCAATTAATCATGACAATTACATTTCCAAAATTTACACATAGGCGGTATTTCTAGAATACACAATTTCAACATACGTAGTATTTACAAGCGAACATATATTACGGCGATTCCTTTCGCCAAACTAGTATTTTATCCATGTATTGTATAGTCATACATTCAATAAACATGTCAAACATTTTTCCAAAAAAAATACGTATACGGTATTTCTACGTATACCTAGAGTATGTGAAATTCCATATTCTACAACGTTAATCGAAACAGAAAACGGAAAGCACTTTGTACATGTGCAATTGCATGCAGATCATGAATCTATCATTATCTGACATTGAAAGCGTTGAAAACCGTAACCTATACACCTAAAGTCCTCACCTTTGCCCTTGGAATCACAACGGATCTGTAAGGTTTGGTGAGCTTCCGTATTCGGGAGTTTTCTTGCCTAAAGAGCGGAATCGGTTAGCCTTTTCACAACCTATAGCCTATCTACTTCAAATCAGACATAGGGTTAGGGTTTCTCACCTTCAAACGGAGTGGATACCGCCGGGAAAACGCCTGGAAAGAGGTAGTGTAGGCCATGCGATAATCGAAAGCAGCTGGAGGAAGTTCTCCAACAAATCCCAAGCTCTTCTCTCTCTTTTCTCTCTCTCTCTCTAGGGTTTTATCCCAAATTCGTATGACTGCGAGAGGGGCTGTTCTAAGCCTCTTTTATAGCCAAAAACCTCCCCAAAATAGACTCAGGTTCAAGGGTTACTGCTAATATAGGTATTTCGTCACTTTTCTAGCTCAAAAGAGAAGTTCTGGTGGTCCTCCTTGAGCCAAACGTCAGACTTAAGCTTACCACACATGGATCTATGTGGGATTACGTTTTCGACTCGATCGGATTCCTAGATCGCATGTGGCGGACCACTTTCAGTTCAACGGTCAGTGGGCCACGATCCGAAATTCCAAGCACATGTAAATGTTCCTGAAAATTTTCTTAATCTGAGGGTGTAATTTAGTCTGATTCTGACGGTCTGGTTGCTTAATACTGATGCGCAAGCGAATGGTGCCAGATCACTATTCCAGATATTTATTTTGTAAAGGGAATAATGTTTTTCACACTCCCTCGCTCCAGATCCAAACGAATGGCCGTGGGACATCGGCTGGACCTGATTTTTAAGATGATAGTCAAGCCCAGCGAGGCGGTCCTAAGTCCTTAACTTTGCGTTAATCGGATTTCCGATGTGCGGTTTAGACCTAATACAAAGTTTCAAGTCATTCCCGAGAATAGCCGGGTAATGAGTTTGATCCTAATCTTTAGGGTAACCTAGCGTCAATGATTTTACAAGTTTTGGGTCTTGCAGATCGTATTTAAAGCGATCCCAACGGATTTCATGGCTAATCGAGTTTTGCACTTAGTTAACTTTGTTAAATTTCTAAAGGATTTAATCCTAATTGATTTCTGGTCGAGATGGTACTCGAGCCAAAGTACAAAAATTTACGGGTCTTTACAATCTACCCCCCTTAAACAAAAAATTTCGTCCTCGAAATTTATACCTTTTCGTATTCCTCGAGAATCTGAGGGTAGTTCTTCCTGACCTCGGCCTCAGTCTCCCAAGTAGCTTCCTCCTCGAAATAATGTGTCCATAGCATCTTCACAAGTGGAATGACCTTGCTACGTAGTACTTGCTCCTTCCTGTCAAGGATACGTGTCTAGCGCAACTCATACGTAGCATCCTCGCTCAGCTGTACCTGCTCCCATCTGATGATATGCGAAGGATCGGGAACGTACTTCTTCAGTATAAACACATGAAATACGTTGTGTACAGACGCAAGTGGTGTGGGCAGAGCGAGACGATACGCCACATCACCCACTCGATCCAGTATCTGAAAGGGACCGATAAACCTCAGTGTGAGTTTCCCCTTCTTCCCAAACCGAAAGACTCCCTTCATAGGGGAAACTCGAAGGAACACATGATCCCCGACCTCAAACTCAAGCGGTCACCGCCATGTATCGGCGTAACTCTTCTGCCTGCTCTGCGCTGTAAGTAATCGACGCCTGATAATGTCGACCTTCTCTGTAGTCGCCTGTACCAACTTCAGGCTAATCAGACTACGCTCGCCAACCTCAGCCCAACAATGCGGTGCTCTACAAGGACGACTATATAGAGCCTCATATGACGCCATGCCAATAGTCACCTGGAAGCTGTTGTTGTAGGCGAACTCTGCGTATGGAAGACAGTCATCTCAATTGTCCTTGAAGTCCAACACACATGCTCGCAACATATCCTCCAGAATCTGATTCACCCGCTCCGTCCGCGCCCATCGGCCCGAGGATGAAACGCCGATCGAACTTCAACTTCACACCCATCGCCTCCTGGATACGAGTCTGGATGTGAACCGCGTGTCTCTGTCCGACACGATCTCTAAAGGAACCCCGTGCAGACGGACGATCTCTCTGATGTACAATCTACCCAGCTCATCTGCAGAGTTTGTAACTCTGATAGGGAGGAAATGGGCCGATTTGGTCAACCGGTCCACAATCACCCAAATGGAATCGTGTCCCTTCCTCGTCTTCGGCAGCCCGGATATGAAATCCATGGAGATGAAGTCCCACTTCCACTCTGCTATGGGCATGGGCTGAAGCAGTCCAGGAGGTCGGCGATGTTCTGCCTTGACCTGCTGGCACGTCAGACATCGAGACACATACTCAGCAATGTGGGCCTTCATATTATCTCACCAATACGTCCGTCTCATATCCCGGTACATCTTCGTGCTACCAGGATGCATCGTAAGCTTCGAGTTATGGGTAGACTCGAGAAGCTCGCGTCTCAAGTCAGGCACATCAGGAACGTATAGGCAGCCACGGAATCGTAGACCCCTATCATAACCAACTCTCCACTCGGAGTCCTCGGCGTCGCTAGCTTGCTCTCGAAGCTCAGACAGCCGCACATCGCCCTTCTGGGCCTCAATAACTCTGTCGTCAATAAGTGGTCGCACCCGAACGTACGCAACACACTCAAATGGCTCCTCCACAGTGAGTCTCTGCTCGAAGTCCTGCACGAACTCAACCATGTCCCACTCAGCTACCATCAACGGTGCCACAAATGCTATAGCCTTCTTGCGGCTCAGCGTGTCTGCCACAAGGTTCGCCTTGCCAGGATGGTAGGAAACCTCGAACTTGAAGTCTTTCAAGGTCTCCATCCATCGGCGTTGTCTCATATTCAAGTCTCGCTGTGTGAATATGTACTTAAGGCTCTTGTGGTCGCAGAAAAGCTCGAACTCCTCTCCGTAGAGGTAATGTCTTCAGAGCTTCAATGCAAAGATGATAACTGCCAACTCCAGGTCGTGTGTAGGGTAATTCTCCTCGTGCTTCCTTAATTGTCTCGAGGCATACGAAATCACCCTATCCTTCTGCATCAGAACACAACCCAAACCAACGCGAGACCCGTCAGTATATATCGTGTATTTCTCCCCTTGCTCTAGCAATACTAGCACAGGGGCGGACGTCAACTTGTCCTTCAGCTCCTTAAAGCCGCCTCCGCCTTCTCATTCCAGGCGAACTTCAGTCCTTCCGAGTCAACCGAGACAATGGCCCGACGATCTTCGAGAAATCCCGAATGAAGCGTCGTAATACCCAAACCGGACCAAGGAAACTCCTCACCAGAACCGATTCGTCGCCGCCAATCCTGAACCGCAGCTACCTTAGCAAGGTCCACTGCTATCCCATCCTTGGACACTACATGTCCGAGGAACTTGACTTCCTCCTGCCAGAAGTCGCACTTCTTGTACTGTGCGAACAACTGGTTCTTCTCCAGTGTACCCAACACCGCTCTCAAGTGCTCCTCGTGCTCCTCCCGACTCGTAGAGTATATCAAGATGTCATCAATAAAGACGATGACGAATCGGTACAGGAAATGCCGAAATACCCGGTTCATCAGATCCATGAACACGGCCGGTGCGTTCGTAAGGCCGAACGACATCACCAGAAACTCATAGTGCCCAAATCACGTCCTGAAGGTTGTCTTCTGCACGTCCTCATCTCTCACGTGCAACTGGTGGTACCCCGATTGAAGATCAATCTTCGAGAAATATTTCGCCCCCTCAACTGATCAAACAGATCATCTATCCTGGGCAAAGGATACTTGTTCTTCACTGTGACCTGGTTCAACCTACGGTAGTCAATACATAACCATAGCGACCCATCCTTCTTCTTCATAAATAGCACAGGTGCTCCCCAAGGAGACACACTAAGTCGTATAAAACCCTTGTCTACCAGATCGTCAATTTGCTTCTGCAGCTCCTCCATCTCACATGGAGGCATACGATAAGTCGGCAGTGAGATGGGTGTCGCACCCGGCGTAAGATCAATTGTAAAATCGATCTCGCGTCGAGGAGGTAAACCAGGAATAGTCTCAAACACGCCTGCAAATTCTCGAACCACCGGCGTATTCCTCAACGTCGGACCATCAATCGGCGCCAATAAAGCAGTATAACAATCAACACGGCGGACGGCCAACCGACATGCGAAACGTGAAAGCTGTGCCATCAGGTCCATAGGCAGTCACGATCCGAGTATCGCAATCTATCTCCGCCCTCATCTTGGCGAGCCAATCCATACCAAGGATAACGTCGTAGTGCCATAGTGGAGCAACAATGAGGTCGACGAGCACTGTGCTGCTACCCAAAACTATCGAGCAACCCTCGCATAACCGTGTGACATCCGAGAAGGTCCCAGTGGCCGCAGTGAGTCTCGTTCCCTTAGTAGGAATAATATGCAAAGATAGACGTTTAACCGCCCCCAAGAAACAATAGAAGTAGTGGACCCAGTGTCCACCAATAAGGAAACGGAAGTGCCATGAATGTAAGCCATACCCTCAAAAGCTGTCGGGGCCGCAAGTGACGTCTCAGGTGCCTCAGCCACAAGCGTATGCACACGCGCCTGCTGCTGACTGTTCGGCTGAGGAGCCAAGGGTCGCTGTGGTGGCCTGAAGCGCGACACAGGAGGTCGGAAGAAAGGATGTGCAGGAGCAGTCTATAGCGGTGGAGCTGATATGGCCTGTGGGTAAGGGTGATCCAACCTCTGCGGTGGCGCAAAGCCGCTAGCCCTCATGCGTGAGAAGTAACTCTCAGCAGGATGTCCCAGTTTCTCGCAAAATGTGCAGGTCACCATCGGGCATCTCACAGGAGCTACTGGTGCCGCGGCCCTGGGAGGCAAATCAGCACGAGGCCTCTTGCCTAGAATAGGCCAACTCTGTAAATCCTGCCGTGGCCTCGCAACTATAGCACCACGCGATCTGGCCAATCGGTCCACATCCTGCTCGACCGTCATAGACATGTGGACCAATGCCGCGTAGGTGGGGATACTGAGGCAGCATATCCTCGACCGTATGTCGGGTCGCAAGCCTCCAGAGAAGTGACGCATCCTCATCTGCTCATTGACGAAGATAGTTGGGACAAAGCGGCCCAACTCAGTGAAGCGGTGCTCATACTCCGTCACCGTCATGCATCCCTGCCTGAGGCGCAGGAACTCATCCTCCCGCTCGTGCCGATAAGTCTGCGGGTAGTATTTCTCATGGAACCGAAACTCGAAGGCCTCCCATGTCTACACGTAATCCACTGCGACCGTCCGCAGCACACTGTCCCACCATAAACTGGCCTCCCTCTCAAACATGAAGGAAGCCAGCTCGACCTGCTCTGCCTCTGAACAGTGAAGCATCCGTAGCATCTTGGAGATGCGGTCTAGCCAAAACTCTTCCTCCTCGGGTCTGTGAGAACTCATAAATGAGGGAGGCCTCAAGCGCTGAAATCGCTCGAGTAAACCACGTGTACCTACATCTCCAGTAGGAGGTGCGATGGATGTGGGCAGAGGCACATCCTCAAACCGAGCAGGAGGCTCAGAAGGCTCATTAAGATATGCAGATGTCGTAGTTGGAGTCGCACTACCACCATGGGACAAGGCCTCAACGATAGTGGCCATAAGCCGCTAGTCTTCTGGCTCGGGGCCGTATCTGGCCGCTTCTTCTTCTTGCATCTCTTCGCTGATGCATCATCAACATCAGCTGCTCAAAGCTATCAGTCGGCGGAGCAGCCTGGGAGTCATGCTACGCAGAAGAAGACGGCCGATACTGCTCACGGACCGGGGGCATGTAAGGTGGCAGTCCACAAGTAGGACCAGCAAGAGGCTGATCAGAACCCAACCCTCGGTCCGCAGGACCGCTACTACCAGAAGGAGTCTGGTCCATAGAGCCAGTCAGACGGAGATGTGCCGTGCTCCGCGTATACTGTCGCGGCATGTCCTATACAACATAGGGTACAACATTTGTGAGATACAGCATAGCACACATCATCAAAACAAAAGAGGCTACATGTCTTTCAATTACCCAAAATTGTCATAATACATGTAATACAGAGTTACATGAATCATGACAGAAATCACATGATAGCCAATATATCCACAACATCAAACACTTAGAACACACTACTATTTATTACATCAACTACATGAAAACATAAACCGCCTATCGCGGTAACCAAAACAAACAACCACACACAACAACGTGGATGCCTAGGCATCCGAGTCAGGCGATGGAGGAGGAGCGTTCTTATCCTGCACACAGCACAGAATGGCCTTCAACGTACGAGACACCTTCTTAAAGCTCCTCTTCATGTAGGCTTCGGTCTCTTCAAGCTTGGCTCGGGTCTCACCAAGCTCAGCCCGAACTTGTCCAACCTCTTGCCGCAGGGCGGCCTGGTTCTCCTCAATGCGATCCATACGAGCCTCTCTCGCTGCCTGAGCAGCGTCCGACTCAGGTGCACCAGGAGGAGAGCTCTCCTCAGTATCCTGAGCCTCCTCCTCCTCTTCTTGTATGTCATCACCGCCCTCCTCATCACTTTCTGCCTCAAGGTCAACACTCTCCTCACCGGCACTATCCGACTCATCGCCAGACTCGTCGAGCCGGGCTTGCCGCTGGCGAGGGCCGATCTTCATATTCTTAAGTGTCGCCTCGCTTATGACTCGGACTGGTGCAAGGTCCTCCATGTTCAACCGGTAGCCGACACTACGTGCCATCCTGCAGATCAGGCGGCCAAATGGGAGCGAAAGGTCGTTCCTGGTAGATCTAACAACCTGAACTATCTGAAATAGGATGAATGTGGGCAGGCATATGTTGTCCCCGCGCCCCATCTTGTACAGAAAGTCCACCATCAACCGAGTACACTCCGTGCGGTTACCCCACCGTGGGTATACATTGTATGTGAAAATGTGATGGAGTAAACGGAAGTCTTCGGCCATCTTTGTCGCCGCAATACAATTTTCTCGCGTCCAAGTAACTCGGTGACCACAAAGGTATTGCGTGCGGCGATCCCTTTCTCGCGCACTCCTGGAGAAGTCGTCATTTGGAAGCACTTCATCACGCGAGATGTTCAAGAGTCGTGCCACCTCAGCCACAGTAATCGTACGCCTTATGCCCCTCACAGAGACAGTGAACTGAAGCGGCTCCAACGATGGATCTATGATATGAGCGTAAAAGGCGCGAACCGTGTTCTCACATGCGGGAGACTCGCCTTCAAATATAGGACCCCATCCGACGATATCCACCAAATGGTCCATCATCGGGTGTGTTCCAAACATCCCTTCATCCACGTGAGCTTCAAACACGACCTTACGGTTAGCAAAACGACCGTATTCAAAACCGATCGGTAGTGCATCCCTGAGCGGCAGTTGGGGATCCAGGTCTCGCTTCGACCTATACTCCCGAACGGTGCTAGTGCCGGCCCCATCGTCAGATCTTCTTCGGGAATGGGCTGGCCTACTTGGGCCGGCGTCATCAGCCGCAGTCTTCCTCTTTCCCATGAGAGATAGGATGGAGGAAATGGAGAAAATAGTCGCCACCACACCAAAGAGGGCCATGGAAAAATGCCAAAATGGGGGAAAAGGGGCTGATCTCTTTGATCCTCCTCAAGCAACAATCCAATAGGTGTGGAAGGGGCACTAGAGGTAGGAAATGAAGGAGGAACAAAAAGAAAATGGAATGGGTTAGGAGATTACCCGATTTTGAGCTCCAAATGAGGGGTATGAGAGCTCCAACATGAGAAAATGGGAAAAAGAGGAGGCTAGGGCTGTTGTGGAAAGTTGGAGTGTGTGGGTTATGGAAGAAAATGGAGGATTGCAAGGTTTGGAGGGATGAGTTGAGAGGAAAAATGAAAATGGGGGTTTGGAGGTGCTTGGAAGGGATGAAATGGGAGAGTGGGGTGCTCCAGCCCCTTAAAACCTAAACATTTGCCAAAATGGCACGTGCCAGGGGGTAGGGGAGGTCGTGCGGACCAACCCCAGCCCTGGCCCCACTCCAGATGGCCCACCGGACCGTGGTCCGCCGCGGCCAGCCTTGGACGGAACCACGCCGCCGCGGTGGGGCCCTGTTTGCCACATGCCCAGGGTGCCAAATGCACCCTGATTCGATCTTGAGGCTTAGTGGGTTTAAGTGGGGAGGCCCCCGACTCAGTTCAGCTCCAGAACGGGTGGTCCTGAAAAATTTCTGAACTAAACTGATTTTTTCCTGATTTTTAACGACTGGTTTTGGGTGGATGGTGATCTGGACACGTCAATAGACGGTCTAGGAGTGATTTAGAATCCATATGTGCGGTCAGGATCGAGTACAGACTCGATCAACATGTCCGTTTTTAAAGAACTTCGCCGAACGGCGAAGTCGGGAGACCCTAAGACTGTTTCTATATTTTTGCGCACCCTCCTAGGTTGTAACGCGTCAGCGTACGTAGTGGGGACATAACTCAGGTCCGGTTTAATCAAAATCATGCTCTGATACCAACTTGTAACGCCCTGAAATTCGGGGGTCGAGTATGAACTCAACTCCCGAGTTCCAACGCATCACTTATGCAACATACACAATGATGGTTAAATGTTGTCTGAGTTAGAGCAATAAACATGAATGAGATTATACCAAAACAGTAAATCATACTCCAGTTCAATTGTGTAAAGGCAAGCGGAAGACGGAAATTGTATATTTAAAGTATGTAAGGAAACAAAATTTTTATGAAACATCAGAGTATGATCGCTAACTGAGTACCCATATACATGTACTGTTTTTAGAGTCAAAAATCAAAATACACTCTAAAGATGTATCCTGTAATCCCCGCGATGCAATCGGCCTAAGCAAAGCCATCCGAATACTGCATAAACGAGAACTCGTCCTGGTCCTCGTCAAAATCGGGCTCCGGTTCCTGAACCGTCGCACCGTCTATACCTGCGACAGAGTCTGGTTGGTGTTGCAAACACCGTCCCGTAACTTGGGAGTGAGTAGCTAACTCAGTGGAATAATAAAGCATAGGTTAACATGTTATCAATTCAATCAAGCAGTAATGATAAAGCAGTACAAATCAAACAATTCTAAATACTCTTATTAAGTGCGAGAATGAAATGACATGATGCTGTATGCCCTTACCAAACCACCCTCATGCGACATCATCTTATGTTCGCGAATGCTTAACTCCCTCAGTGCGCCACATCTACTAAGCACATGCGGTGCGATGATGATTATGATTACTGAGTTATTATTAGTCCATTTCAAACAGCAGTATTGGGAAACTAAGGTACCTCCCTTGTATCATTCCCAAACATGATCCATTCTAGGGTCGTCAATCCTAGTTAATCTCATACGATATTATGGTTCGAGAAGCATAGCGAAGGCATCGCAAAGGGCTTGTCACCCGTCAGCGTGGATACAGATCTCACCGTATGCGGCTTAATTGCTGGCCGTCAGCTCGAGTACAGGTCTCACCGTACTCGGCTCAATCACTAGCCATCAGCTCGAGTACAGGTCTCACCGTACTCGGCTCAACTCATACTCTAGTTACTGTGAAAGACTCATCGCCAATCACAGACCCTTGGAGTATACTCGAAGATACTACGGAGGACTCATCGCCCGTCAGCACGAGCAAAGGTCTCACCATACTCGGCTCTCGTCGTAAGTATCGACAGCTCGAATACAGTGTCCCATACCACCGTATTCGGCTCACGAGGTTTGGTTGCTCAATGGTCACTATGGGGAGGCACTTGGCCCCAGCATAGACCAACAGCTCGGCCACGGTGTCCCATACCACCATGTCTGGCTCATGAGTCGTAGCGGATCGAGGTACCATGGTTAACGGGGTCGCCACTGGTAAGTTTGGTACCCTAGGTTCAAACAGTAATGACTAAACATGGTGAACACACATTCAATAAATCGGGTTACTTGGCGAACCTGACTAGTTCGAGCGTACAACAAGTTGGGCGATATGGAGCGCAAAAGCACTCCGTGTGGCCAACCACTATCACCAATCGGAGTACGACTCGGGTTCGTCAGACACACCCCTTGTGGCGACATGAATCTAAGCCACAACCTCAAGTCTGATACCGAATATCTGGACTATGGGCATAGTCCCAAACTCAATCAATCTTCATCCATAGCATGTAGAGTAAAGCATAATAAACAAGTAATACAAGCATGTTAACAGGCATGTCATAAGGCATGTTAGAAAGCATGAAGTAAAGCATGTTGTAAAGCACGAAGTAAAGCTTGTTGTAAAGCATGTTGTAGAGTACTATATAAATAGTGATACAATTACATACACATCACAAGTGAGTGGTTATAGCGAACCACCACATGGAGGGTATCCTACAGGTCTCTAAGGTAGTTGGGAATTCCACCTCAGCACCTCTCTAAGACACTAACACTCAAGCATTTACACACACAAGCGTTTGCATAAACACTTAAAGTACGCTATTCCAACATACATGACGTATGTTAGCAAAATACGTATTAGGGCTATCCTTTCGCCAAGCGGTTATTTTATCCGTGTATACCATAATCATACAGCAATTAATCATGACAATTACATTTCCAAAATTTATACATAGGCGATATTTCTAGAATACACAATTTCAACATACGTAGTATTTACAAGCGAACATATATTACGGCGATTCCTTTCGCCAAACTAGTATTTTATCCATGTATTGTATAGTCATACATTCAATAAACATGTCAAACATTTTTCCAAAAAAAAATACGTATACGGTATTTCTACGTATACCTAGAGTATGTGAAATTCCATATTCTACAACGTTAATCGAAACAGAAAACGGAAAGCACTTTGTACATGTGCAATTGCATGCAGATCATGAATCTATCATTATCTGACATTGAAAGCGTTGAAAACCGTAACCTATACACCTAAAGTCCTCACCTTTGCCCTTGGAATCACAACGGATCTGTAAGGTTTGGTGAGCTTCCGTATTCGGGAGTTTTCTTGCCTAAAGAGCGGAATCGGTTAGCCTTTTCACAACCTATAGCCTATCTACTTCAAATCAGACCTAGGGTTAGGGTTTCTCACCTTCAAACGGAGTGGATACCGCCGGAAAAGCGCCTGGAAAGAGGCGGTGTAGGCCGTGCGATAATCGAAAGCAGCAGGAGGAAGTTCTCCCACAAATCCCAAGCTCTTCTCTCTCTTTTCTCTCTCTCTCTCTAGGGTTTTATCCCAAATTCGTATGGCTGTGAGAGGGGCTGTTCTAAGCCTCTTTTATAGCCAAAAACCTCCCCAAAATAGACTCAGGTTCAAGGGTTACTGCTAATATAGGTATTTCGTTACTTTTCCAGCTCAAAAGAGAGGTTCTGGTGGCCCTCCTTGAGCCAAACGTCAGACTTAAGCTCACCACACATGGATCTATGTGGGATTACGTTTTCGACTCGATCGGATTCCTAGATCACACGTGGCGGACCACTTTCAGTTCAACGGTCAGTGGGCCACGATCCGAAATTCCAAGCACATGTAAATGTTCCTAAAATTTTTCTTAATTCGAGGGTGTAATTTAGTCTGATTCTGACGGTCTGGTTGCTTAATACTGATGCACAAGAGAATGGTGCCAGATCACTATTCCAGATATTTATTTTGTAAAGGGAATAGTGTTTTTCACCCTCCCTCGCTCCGGATCCAAACGAATGGCCGTGGGACATCGGCTGGACCTAATTTTTGAGATGATAGTCAAGCCCAGCGAGGCGGTCCTAAGTCCTTAACTTTGCGTTAATCGGATTTCCGATGTGCGGTCTAGACCTAATACAAAGTTTCAAGTCATTCCCGAGAATAGCCGGGTAATGAGTTTGATCTTAATCTTTAGGGTAACCTAGCGTCAATGATTTTACAAGTTTTGGGTCTTGCAGATCGTATTTAAAGCGATCCCAACGGATTTCATGGCTAATCGAGTTTTGCACTTAGTTAACTTTGTTAAATTTCTAAAGGATTTAATCCTAATTGATTTCTGGTCGAGATGGTACTCGAGCCAAAGTACGGAAATTTACGGGTCGTTACAGTAAAAAATAGCAGAAAAACTCGCTGGACTTTGAGTCGTGTCATGACTCGAACCTTCGATCAGTCGACCACCAGCCTTCGACCGGTTGAGCAGGGCTCACGACCAGTCGAAGATGGGTTATAAAAACCCATCAAATCTTTCCCTTTTTGACCCAGGAGGGATCCACCTTCTTCAAGCCAGCTAGGTTTCTACAAACCTCAAACTTGCCCTTGATCAAAGCCTTGGTCATCATGTCTGACCCATTATCATCCATGTGAACCTTCTCAAGCTATAACACCTTTTGTTCCAAAGTATCCCTGATCCAGTGATACCGAATCTCTATATGCTTTGACTTGGAATGCTGACATGGATTCTTGCTCAAGTGTATAACACTCTGACTATCGCAATAGACCACGTGCTCCTCCTGCTTTAGGCTAAGTTCTTGTAGGAAACTCTTCATCAAAAGCATATCTTTACATGCCTTTGTGACTGCAATGTACTCGCGGCCTTTGTCGTCGACAATGCTACGACCTTTTATAGCTTGCTCTGCCAAGAAACCGGTTCCCCTGCAAATGTGAACATGAACCCCATGTAGACTTCCTGGAGTTTATGTCGCCTGCCATATCTTCATCTGTGTAGCCCTCTAACACAGGTTTACCGTCACCATATCATAGGCTTAACCTAGATGAGCCTCTTAGATATCGTAGTATCCATTTCACCGCTGCCCAATGCTCTTTGCCAGGATTGACAAGATACTAACTGACAACACCAACCGCATATGCTATGTCCGGGCGTGTACGCATACATCAAACTTCCTACCGCTGACGCGTAGGGTATCTTCTGCATATCTTCCACCTCTGCCTTCATCTTGAGACACTGCTTGTCGCTCAATCTGAAGTGACCACCTAGTGGAGTACTGACCGGCTTCGCTGCATTCATATTGAACCGCTCTAAGACTTTCTCAATATACTGCTCGTGTGACAGCCAGAGCTTCCTGCTGCTTTTGTTACGGGTTATCTCCATTCCTAGGATCTGTCTAACCGGGCCCAAGTCTTTCATCGCAAAAGACTTGCCCAACTCCTGTTTCAGCCTGTCGATCTTCTTGATGTCTTTTTCTATGATGAGCATGTCATCAACGTATAAGAGCAGAATTAAGAAATCACCATCTGAGAACTTGCGCGTGAACACACAATGGTCCGACTTCGTTCTGTCATACCCATGTTTCAACATAAACGAGTCGAACTTTTTGTACCATTGCCGTTGAGCTTGTTTCAGCCATACAAGCTCTTCCTCAGCCTACACACCCTTGACTTCGAACCCCTCTAGTTGGTGCATGTAGATCACTTCTTCCAGGTCACCATGGAGAAAGGCAGTTTTAACATCTAAATGCTCTATCTCCAGATCCATGCTAGCCGCCAACCCAAGCAACACCCATATAGATGTCATCTTTACCACTGGTGAGAATATCTCCTCAAAGTCTATGCCTTTCCTCTGACCAAACCCTTTCACCACAAGTCTGGCCTTGAACCTCGTCTGTGAATTCTTCTGCTCAATCTTCTTTCTGAACACCCACTTGTTGCTCAAAGCTTTCTTGCCCTTAGGCAATTTCACCATATCATAGGTGTGGTTCTTATGCAAGGATTCCATCTCCTCTTGCATAGCTTTCAACAACTCCCCCTTATGCTCGTCTGCTAGGGCCTCAGAATAATCTTCTGGCTCTCCCCTATCAGTCAACATAATGTACTCATGTAGAAAGTACCTCTTGGACGGCTGTCTGTCCTTAGATGACCTCCTCACCTGTGGCTGAATAGGTTGATCAAGTGGGGGCTGCTCCCCTGGTCTATCTTCTAAAGGAACTTCCTCGTCCGCTGCACCTTGCTGTACTCCCCTGTCATCAGGCACCATGGGAGGAGTAACCGGATTCATGTCCTCTAGCTCACCTGAACTAGGCTGGTTCTTCTCTGGCTTACCAATGTCTTCTATACACTGATCTTCAAATAAAACTACATCTCTGCTCCTGACGAGCTTCCTCTCGGTCGGATCCCACAATCTGTAATCAAACTTTTCATCACCGTACCCCAAGAACACACACTATCTGATCTTCATATCAAGCTTGGACCTCTCGTCCTTTGGTACGTGAATGGATGCCTTGCATCCAAAGACCCTGAGATGATTGTACAATGGATCCTGTCCAGTCCACACCTTCTCAGGTACTCCTCCATTCAATGAGGCTGATGGAGACCTGTTTATCAAATACACCACCGTGCGCATTGCTTCTCCCCAGAATGTCTTGGGCAATTTTGCATGGGATAACATACATCTGATTCTCTCAATAATGGTGCGATTTATTCTCTCAGCTACACCATTAGCTGGGGGGTCTTGGGAACCGCCTGTTCATGCCGTATACCCAGGGACTTGCAGTACTCATGAAAGTCGCTAATGTATTCACCACCATTGTCAATGCGGATGCACTTCAATGATCTACCTGTCTCTCTCTTGACCATAGCATGAAACAATTTAAACACACCAAAGACCTCGTCCTTGGATTTCAAAGCATAAACCCAAACCCTCCTAGATGCATCATCTATAAAAGTAACAAAATACAATGCCCCACCCAAGGTTTTTGTCCTCATAGGACCACAAACATCAGAATAAACCAAATCTAATGCATGCACTTTATTAACATGAGAAGCAGATTTAACAAATGAAACTCTATGTTATTTTCCTGATAAATAATCAAGACAGGTTTTGAGAGGTGTACCTGTCACGTCTGGAAGGAGCCGCTTCTTTGCTAGTACCTGAAGCCCTTTTTCACTCATGTGGCCTAAACGCCTTGCCACATGTCAATAGCTGAATCTTCTGCTGCTTTCAACCCACCATTGCACATACTGACACTTGCCTTGTAAAGGGTGCAATACTTCTTTCCTCTGGCCACGATCAATGAACCCTTGATGAGCTTCCATTGCCCACCAGTAAACTGGCTTTCATAGCCATCATCATCTAGTCTTCCCGTTGACATCAAGTTGAGACGAAGGTCTGGAATATACCTCACATCCCTGAGAACCAATGTGCAGCCCACATCAGTCTTCACACAAATATTACCGACTCCCACGATTTTTGATATGCCAGAATTTCTCATCTTCACAGTCCCATAGTCACCTGACTTGTAGCTTGTGAAGGAGTCTCTGTGTGGAGTCGCATGAAAAGAAGCTCCCAAGTCAACCACTCAGTCAGTGTCCTGACTCGTAGCCGTGAGACATACGTCATGATCTACTGAAAGAATAACTACCATGTCACCATCTGAAGCGACTGCAGTGGAATCTGATTCATCTTCCTTCCCTTTTCCTTTTTTGTCGTTTTTCTTACCACGACATTCATGCTTGTAGTGGCCCTTCTTGCCACAATTTCAGCAATCAACATCTTTTCTGTTACTCGACTTGCCTCTTAATTTATCTCGGGCCTTCCCGCCCTTCTTGTTCTTTCCTCTCCCCCGTTTCGGTGTCATAAGAGCCTCTTACTGAGTAGACCCCTGAGACTTCCTCCTTGTCTCTTCATTGAAGAGACAGCTAGTCACCTGTTCCATGGATATCTTTCTGTCTGGCGCAGAGTTACTTAGAGACACCACTAATGTCTCCCAACTGTCAGGCAATGAACTAAGCAATAGTAAAGCCTGCAATTCATCATCTAGGACCATTTTCATAAAGGTGAGTTGGTTCACTATTTTGCTGACCTCATTCATGTGCTCGGCCACAGAACCACCATCCTTGAATTTGAGATTCACAAGTCGCCTTATCAGAAAATTTTTATTACCAGCTGTCTTCCTCTCATACAGCTCTTGTAATTTCAGTCATAGGCTAGCGGCTGATGTTTCCGTTGACACATGGTGGAACACAGAATCATCCAACCATTGTCTAATAAACCCCACCGCCTTTCGGTCCATCTTCTTCCAATCATCATCAGTCATATCCTTGGATTTTGCTGATATGCCTAAAATTAGAGAATATAAGTCCTTGCAATAAAGCAAGTCCTCCATCTTAGCCTTCCATATGGTCCAGTTAGAACCATTGAGGCTGATCATCCTTGATGAGCCACCTTCCATAATTCAAAACCGATCCTACCCTTTCAATGAACTTAGCTTTGATACCACTTTATTGGGGGCCTTGTACAAAACCTTAGGATCTAGCCCTCCAGAACAAACCAGAATTATGGATAATAAAGCAATGAAAACAATCAATGCATTAATCACACACCACACAAGAGATTTTTACGTGGAAAACCCTCAAAGAGGTAAAAACCACGGGACCTCGTCCAGATCAACAATCCACTATGAAGTAGAACGTTACAACCTTCTTCACTCACGTAGGAGTGGATAAACAATAAAAGAAATAGAGAAAACGGAGAGATCTAACCGATTACGAGGACATAGAAGTGCTGAGATATAGATGGCACAGTAGATAACCTTCATGAGCAGAACCTCCCTTCTATAAGCTTCCTCTCTCTCTTTCTCCCTCTCTCTCACCTTTGATAGCCCTAAACCCTTTAGCAAATCCCTTGTAAAGCTTTAGGAAACCCTCTTGCATACCTAAAAAACCTTAGGCAACCTCTTTTTATAGTTTAGAAAACTTCCCTTTCACATCCCAATTGCGAAAGGACTCAAATCCGCAGTTTCGCGTAAAATCACGGAACAAACTGCGTAACTTACGACTAGTCTAGCCGAGTCTTCGACTGGTCGTAGGACCCCTTTGACCAGTCGAGACATCCCTTCGACTAGTCGTAACTACAGTAAAAAACAGCAAAAAAACTCGCTGGACTTTGAGTCGTGTCATGACTCGAACCTTCGACTGGTCGACCACCAGCCTTTGACCGGTCGAGCAGGGCTCACGACCAGTCAAAGATGGGTCAAAAAAACCCATCAAATAAAACAGCAGTACACCTTCAACTTGGAGAAAAGACTAAGATTGGTTACAGGGATCCTCCAGGAGGATTTTTGGTATTTTCCATCAATGGTAGGGTCCATCAAACCAATGTTAACACAACTTGGGCCCCACTTGTATGAATTAAGAAACCATGTACAGAGTATGCTTTGTGTGGCACACAAAACATAAATACATGAGTTATTCATGGAATGCTAAATACTAGGAATTGGGTAGGTAGCTGTCGGCCCAAAAAAAAAAAACATATTTTCAAGATTTATTATGCCTTTTATGGAGATTTAAAACAAGAAAAACATCAGCTAAAGAGTAAGGAATGATGTGCAGGTATTGAAAATTACTTATGAATTACATACCTGGGGTACAAGTAATTCAAATTAAATTGTTCAAATGGTGGCCCTACTTTATATATATATATATATATATATATATATATATATATATCTATATATATATATATATATATATATATATATATATATATAGATGCTCCCTGCACATCTACGCACGTGCGCACCTTTGCACACGTGCCATGGATGTCT
Source organism: Magnolia changhungtana (assembly GCA_030180095.1). Taxonomy (NCBI): domain Eukaryota; kingdom Viridiplantae; phylum Streptophyta; class Magnoliopsida; order Magnoliales; family Magnoliaceae; genus Magnolia; species Magnolia changhungtana. The sequence goes on from JASAUF010000350.1 coordinate 117,137, forward strand.
AATCTGAACGGTCCATGTGATTTGGAATCCCATGAAACCCCATGTGACAAAGTTTCACCCTGATCTAAAATTCTGTTGGGCCATAGCAAAGAGAAATGAAAATCAAGAGAGAAAACTGTTTTCATTTTTCATTTCCCATCAAAGTTTTATATCAAAGTAAAACTTGGGCCGGGGGTTTCACGATGTCGCTTCACATGAACGGTTCGATTTTGGATCCCCATCACGTATGATGGGTTCTTAAAAAGTTCAGACAGTAGCACGTATTGTCTGAACTGGTTCGCAGGTGAGAGTTTTCATATATATATATATATATATATAATATATATATTATTGTGTGTGTGTGTGTGTGTGTGTGTGTGTTCTATGCGGTCGAGCTGTGTGGGCCCTACCATGATGTATGTCGAACATTAACACCATGCATTTGATGGGTCCCCTTTAAATTTTGCCTTTAAATTATGGGACACACACACACACATACACATATATATATATATATATATATATATATATATATATATATATATATATATATATATATAATTGGGTACAACTTGTGATTGGCTGCTCATCAAGCTAACATGTAGCCAGAGTATCAAATGACTCTCCACCATTTGAGAAAGAGAGGAAGAGAGTTTTGAAAGGGCAACTTGGACAGGCTGGGTCAGCTTGATGGTCAACCTAGCCCCACCCTGACATCTAAGTTAACCCATGGTCAGACCCAACCCAACATGCCATATCCTCAACCTTAATCCATGTCAGGTTGGGTCATGTTGGGTGGGGTTGAGTCGGGTTGGTCAGGTGGGACCAAAGATTTAGTGTCTTATATTATAAAAAGTAATTTAATATCTATAAAAGCTTCAGTGCTCTTAGATTACTTACAAGTTATAGTGTTCCTAGTTGCATATAACAGCATTGAAACACTTGACTGTCCAATTCACTGATCTAGACTCTTCCTTAGGTCTGATGCACATTTGATGGGCAGCCATACAAGCACAATACCAATCCGACAAATATAAACCATTCAATCAGTGGTCGTTAATATGGATGGTTTCGATCATTTACACACACAGGTCTATTCAATAATTTGATCCATTTATTTGTTATAGACCATCGTGGATGGAACATGATTTTAAAGAATCACTTCTATTAGGGAATCGTAGCCATATCAGCTAAGGCTTTGAAAAAGAATGGCTATAGATAATAAGGCCAAAGTAAAATTGGATTAATCACCGATCAGTGCGGTTTTCTTATGTCAGCTTGAGAAATGTGTTTTAGACTTAGTGAATAGTTCAGATCAATTGATTGGACCGTCCAATTGAACAGATGTCACTAAGAGCAATAAATATTATATATATATAATAATTTATATATTATATATTATATATTATATAAGTAATATAAGGTTTAATAAGAGGTTGGGTTCAGTTGTGGTGCTTGGGTTGAGCCCCACCCAGCACACTCACTCTCTCTCTCTCTCTCTCTCTCTCTCTCTCTCTCTCTCTCTCTATATATATATATATATCTTTGGAGTCCGCATAAAGTCAATATCGACCATTGGACAAGAAGGAAGCAGATTGGCTGGTGTACCACAAGACGAACACTGACCCTGCTCGAGCTCTAAGTTGTATGAACGGTTCAAAGGAGAGATCATAGTTACATGAGTCTAACAATGATGTATTTATCGTATCTACACCGTTCATCCATTTGAAGAGCATTTTAGCTCTTGATCCCAAAAATGAGTAATTTCCAAGGCATCAAACTGCAAATAGCTGTGGGACAATATTTCTCACTGTTAGGTAAGGCTCACCGTAACATTTACCTTCCATCCAGTCATTTCCTAATGTCACAGACCTAGATGAAGAGAAAAACCAAATATCATATTGATCCAAAATTTCTGCGCCCCTAAAAGGGTTTCAATGGCAGGCGTTCAATCCTCCACTGCTTTTTACATTGTGGTCCACTTGATTTTTGGGTCTATCTTATTTTTCAGTTCAAGCCTTACGACGAGCTCATCAAGTGAACGGACGGTTTGGATATAACTCATACCTCATGATGGGAGCCACAAAACTTGGTGACATCGACACATCAGCCACATCGGTGGTGTTAGATACACCAGCCAATCCGCTTCCAGACAGGAACGCCGTACAGTGGATAGGACCTGATCCCAAAATCAATTTGAAATGGATGATAATAACCATCCAATCAGCATGACCTTTTGTTTGGTTCCATACGGTGGGCCCCACCTAGATCTCTACTGTATTTCTTGTACACATATATAGCAATAGAAAGAAATTCAAATCCATAGAATTTTGATGTAATAGGACATGTCTATCGATTCATGTATGCATCAATGACTACCGTCATACAGATCGAACATTAAGTAATTTTCTAGCAACACTTCCAAAAACCATTAAAGTCCCACTTCCAAAGATCAACGGCCACTCAAGATATTTCCAACACCAGTGGCATTCTCATAAATCCATCCCTCATTCTCTTCATGATCATCGTCGTCCCATCACAACCACCAGATCACGACGAGTCCACTACCTGGTTTGTATCGATGATGGTCGATGGATTTGAAGAAGCGAACATCAACACGACCACGTAAAGACGACTATACACCATATTTTAATATATGTGAACAGAATAGGACGACCGAAAGGGAATTTCGGTCTCATGTCTGCATGAGAAACATATATACCACACTTAGGACATATGCTATTTTTATTTTTATTTTTTAAATCTAAAATAAAAAGAACTCATTCAGGATAAATGCTTATGACATGGGCTAAACAGCCCATGAATACATCCATCACCCAGAGGCAGCCACTGCACATATTCTATTTCTTGTATGTATATTATATGTTTATTTTATTAAATTAATGTATCATACAAGGAATAAAAATCCATGCAATGACATGGACGTGTTGTGTTTTTTAAAACGTAGAGAGAGAAATGACCAGATACCTCTAGCTGTCATAAGTTATGATAAATCCATTTTTCCTGCAAACCTATTATATATGTAGAATATCCTTCCTGTAAAAAATGTGGGCCACACCATTTTGATCACATGGTATAAAAATCAGGTTGATTGACTCATTGAGTGGGCCACAACAGAACATTAATTCATACTATCGGCCGTGATATATTGTCCTACTCTCTGTGTCGATTGGTCTAATTCTTTGTACCATGTGATCATCATAGTGTGGCCACTATTTGTACGGTCAGGATGTTCTATATACATGAGATGGTGGATGGAAAAGGAATGGTTGTATCATGAGGTGTATTTGGACAATTCTCTTTCGAAAGAAATGAGATATTAATTTTCTTCAAGGAGGTCGTTGCCACGTGAAATTTGTCATATTGATGTCGAACCGTTGATGGCTACGTTGTTTTATATGATTTATGTGGTCATCTTAGAACATGATTTGTGGATTTAAAATTCCATCGACAGATAATTTATAAGATGAAATGGATATCATATGTGAACGGATCGGATCGGATTATCAGGCCGTCCATCCATGCATCCAATGAATGGCTGTCACATCACATTGTGGAGCTTTGCTATACCCACACGCATGTCAATGCAGATCATATACAGCCACACATGTGCTAGCATAGAATGTAGGTCCGAGATCCAATCCATCCATCAGAAGGGCACCGCTATTTCATTGCCCTAGCCCGAGAGTCAGGTTGGTTTACTGGTCATGTGGGCCACACTTTATAATATAAATGTACGTCCAGGAAAGAATCTGCTGACCGGTCCACATGTTTTGATATTGGGGCCCACTTTCTGAATGGAGGAAATTTATTTTTTTGGTAAAAAATATACGAGGCTGGACCAATCTGATGGATGGATTGGATTTGGGGCCTATGTGCCACACATGTGCGTTTACACGGGCTGCAAATGCGCGTGGACTTAGCAAAGCTAGGGAGCATAGCGTCAGAAATTCAATCGAGCATTCATTCGGCTTTAAAAAAATGACAAGTGTCATCCGGCTTTTAAAAACATTACATATGGAGCCCACCTAGTGATATGAACGGTTAGGCTAGGACCTATGGTGTATTTGAGAGGAACCCACCGTTCGTATTCAATTCCGACGCGCGGACTCACCCTGCATACATGAACAGTGAATTGTTTGATTTTGACGGTGTAATAAGTGTTGAGTGAAAAAAATTCCCCCAACCACGCGCACATTAATAGTAGAATTAAAAGAAAGTAGGAAAAAAAAAGTAAATTATAATAGAGAGATTTTATATGGTTCTCTTTCGGTACGTTCATGGATCCACACCAATCCACTATACTCAAAGGTTAAAAAAAAAAAATTAAATTAAATTAAAAATTAAAAAGTTTAAAATTTTTTTTTAAAATTTTAAAAAATAATAAAAATAATATTAAAAAAAATAAAAAATGAGGAAATAGCTTTCAATACAATGATAGCTCCATCTTTCTCTCGTTGACAGAATATATATTACCCCAAACATACTAGCGTTATATAAAACACCATGTGAAATTATAAAATTGCCTCCCCTGCGAGCCCCAGCAAGCTCAACGTAGAACTTGACCTGTGAAAGTGCTGGTTGAATGAGCAATACACCTCTGATGATCAAACTACATAGATCCTAATAATTTCTCACTTAGAGACTAATCATAAGCAACTCCCACTCTATTTGTTGTATTTGCAAAAGCCATGCCTTCATAAATAACTCAGGGTGAATCTCCTCCTGGTCTTCAAGCTAAAAGACCAACAGAAATTGAACATGACTTCAATTTCTCTATAGTAACCACATTGGTCACTATATAGGTAGGGTCTGGCTTATATGAACTTCAAAGCAAATTGTCCATCATCCAAAAGCAATCATATTGAATGATATGTAATATTTATATGCTTGATTCTTGAATAAAATGTTGAGTTCTTTGCTAGATGAATTGAACTCTAACTGTCATTGTAAAACTTACAATTTTCTTGCTTCTTACCAAACTCTTCTATGAGACCATACCATTTCCTTGCAAGCCTCTGTTGCAGTAACATACTTGCTTTTATCGTGGAGATGATAATAATCTTCTGCAATTTTGAAACGCAACCAACTGCTACACTGTCCAAAGTAAACACATAGCTTATAGTGCTCTTTCTGCTATTAATATCCCATGCTAGATTCGAATCAACATTGAAATTGCATGAATTTTCTACCGTGACGCTTGCGAAAGCTTTGCGGAGCTTAGAATTATGGATGAGTCTTAGAGGGGTGAATAGGATCACTTAAAATTTCTTGTCTAATTAAATCAATTTACTAATTTAAACTAATTAAGAGGGCAAATAACACTTAGGATTCCAAGCCAAAGTGGGCTCAATCACATATACTACAAAAGATGAAACAATAAGTAGTTAGTCTATAAGGAGATAGTGATCTTGTGTATGGGATGTGCTAATTATTCAACACCTAACATACATCTAATCATGCATTCATATAATTCAAGGAATTAAGGTCACAAGCATAAATAGAAATATGCGCAAATAACAATCACAAACACAAACACAAACACAAGCATGTATAATGGTTTGACTACTTTCATACTCCACTTTCGACGGACACACACTCCCTGGGTGTACCAGTATTCTATCTTAGGAGTTTTTTTAATAAGTTTACTCCTAACCTTTACAAGCATACACACTCATCGGAGGCCTACACAAGGACTTGACACATGTACACTGACATCAAAGGCCTACACATGGACTTAACAAACATACAGTTATGTCGAAGGCCTACACAAGAACTTACACACATATTCACCCGTGTTGGTAGTGATATGATCCTACGCAAGAACTTAAGCAAGTTTAGGTCAAAAACTTTATATTTAATCCTACACGGGAAAAGAGTATATGGACTCTTACAATTGACAACTTGTCGAATTAAACTCCTTTGTAGTGTCTTCTTAAGATGCTTCTTCAATGCTCTCCTGTGCTTAAATTGACATCTCATTTTCTTCTATGATCATTGATGTGGATGGTTCAACTCCACGATCAAACCCTACCTATGAGGTGACTAAGGTAGTTGGTTTTTAAATGAATCTCCTACAGCTAAATGCGTGGTTGGTTTTTAAATGAAGATTTACTTAGATGGGCATTCTAGAAATTTAAAAGACATAGGGTTTGTCTATTAAAGTGGTGTATATCTTATAAATAATGCAAGAAAACAAGATCATCTTCATAAGGAGCTTGAAATGCTCATGAGAGTTAGTAATCACATGCGAGATTACTTAGATTCCTTTGTGTAAGAGCCTACAAGTATTAGAAAGTATTGGGACACAGTAGAACTTCTAACTCACTCAAAAAACATCCATCTGTCTAAGGTTTGAGTGCCCTTTAAAAATGAATCAAGTTCCAATGGTAAAAAAAAATAGGCAGAAAAATGGCACCTTTGATCAATCGAGCGATCTTTTAATGGGATTGAAGGTCCCTTAATGGGATCGAGAAAATCCAGAATTTCAGACAGTTGTTGCCGGACATTTTTAGCCACCATCGATTGATCGAGCCATGAACTTCGATAGATCGAAGCTCCGCTCGAGACACATCGGACGTCTATCAATGGGATCGAACTCCACTCGAAAACTGTTGTTTGGGCAATACAATTTACAACAGTTTTATACCTCTTCAAAGCCTAACTAAACATGTTCATTAATAGTCAAAGGCTTAGATTAGATGAGTCAAATGTTTACCTATGGGATGATTCATCTAGAAGTAGGTTGTTTTGGAATCTAAAGAGTCTAAGGCTAGGTTTACCAAGGCAGGATTTAACTATTGTCTTCAACCTTAATACTTCAAGTTTTCAAGTCTTTGGTCTTCAATATCTTCATATAGAGGCTCAACCGACTTAAGACACCTCCACTCACGTTAATGACAAAACCGAGGCACTAACAAACATATCTATGCAAACTTATTTATGATGCTCCATACCACAACATTGCCTCGGTGGTACCTCTCAAGTATCTAAGAATCTATTTGACAGCTTCCCAATGCTCATTTCCTGGGTTGTTCATAAACCTGCTAACAACTCCCATTACATGAGCAAAATCTGGTCTTGTGTAGACCATGATGTATATTGAGCTGCTAATGGTCGAGGCATATGGAACCTTAGCTGTGTAGTCATGTTCTTCCTACGTTGTTGCACCATGTTTCTTTGAGAGTCTAAAGTGGCTTGCCAAGAGTGCTAACTAGCTTAACACCTTCCATATTGAATCACTTTAGTACTTTTGCAATATATTTAGCCTGTGACAATTTCAACTTCCTATTTCTTCTATCGCTGTTGATTTTTATACTAAGAATTTATTTTTGCAGAACCCAAATCCTTCATTGCAAACTCATTAAACAACTATTCCTTAGAATTTGAAATTGCATGTATGCTTGACCCTACAACAAGCATATCATCTATATACAAAAGAAGTATGAGATATGAATTATCAAGTTTTTTGAAATAATAACAATGATCAACATGGCATATCTTTAAGCTATTAGTAGACATAAAACTATCAAACTTACTGTACTACTATCTTGGGGCAAGTTTCAAACCATATATAAACTTTTCTTGAGTTTACATATCATGTTCTCCTTTCTAGGTGCAACATATCTCTGTGGCTGACGCATATAAACATCTTCTTCAAGATCATCATGAAGAAAAGTTATTTTTATATCTAATTGTTCTTAGTGCAAATCATCTACAACCACAATGCTTAAAACTCATTTGATAGTAGAAATCTTAACAACATGAGAAAAAATTTTTGTGTACTCGATGCCTACCTTCTGTTAAAAATCTTTCACAGCCAACCTGGCTTTTAATAGCTTAGCGCTACCAAGCTCTTCGTTCAATATGTAAACCCACTTATTATGCAAATCTACCTTTTTCATGGGTAATTGGACCAAGTCTCATATCTTATTTGATATAAGAAAATCCATCTCATCATCCATGTCCTGCTCTCACTTGTTCTTGGTCTCAACCTGTAACCTCTTCATAACATTCTAGTCACCATTATTAGTCATCAACAAATTATGTGGAGAATGAGAATAACAGACTATGGGTTTACTAACCCTAGATGATCTCCTCAAAGGAATAGGGGTTTGAGGTGCTGCTTGTAGATTTTCAATTTGGGGCCTTAGAACATTCTTGTCAGGTATCTCATCAAGTTCTACAAACTCAGAATGCTCAATTTTCTCTTCTTGTTATTCTAATTTATGCTTATGCATGATAGTTTTATTAAATACCACATCCTTGTCCCTAATGATTTTCAATTTTCAGCATCTCAAAATCAATAACCAAAATCATTAAGACCATATCCAATGAATGTGCACCTTCTAGACTTAGTCTTATTTTCAAAATCGATATGTACATGCTTCCTCTGACAATCCACCATCCAAAGCAATTGAGGGTCATATGTTAATCAAGTTAACTGCAGTATTTATGACATCTATCCAAAACTATTTAGGCAATCCAACATGGATTCTCATGCTCCTTACATACTCCAGAATAGTTCTGTTCATGCACTCAGCTACACCATTCTGTTGTGGCATCTTGGAGTCATTTTTTATCTCTTGATTTCATTATCCGCATAATACTCCTCAAACTTGTTGTCACGATACTCCCTCCATTATCTGATCAAGACACTTCAGTTTCAAACTTTTTCATTCTCAAACAAAGCTTTCATTTCTTGAACACATTAAATACTTATATTTTAGAATTCAAAAAAATAAACTCACATTTTTTTAGTAGCATCATTAATAAAAGTAATAAAATAAAGATAGCCATCAAGAGATGATACCTTATCTAGTCCCCGTACATCAGTATGAACAAGTTCCAACTGCTCTAACTTTGGAATCCTTCTGATCTTTGAGAAGCTGGCCTTCCTCTATTTGCCATATATGCAAGCTTCACAAAAATCTAGATCAATAAATTCCAAATATAGTAGCTCTTCTTAAGAAAGTAGAACATTTATCCCATTTTCGTTCATGTGCCTAAGTTTGTGATGATGCAATTGTAATGGAACCATTAAAGCTGAAAGTCAAGTAAAGAGTACCTTCCTTCTTATCTCGAGCCATTACCATATCCCCTTCGTGATATTCCACGAATTGATAGTGAAGGTTGATGGGGTTTTCCTCCTCAGTTCAGAGGAGATGTGGTGCGGATCGGATGCCACAAGTCTTAGCATTACCGCGCTGCTCGATTAGTTGAGGGCACTGCTCAACCGGTCGAGTGGTGCTCGACTTGAAGTCTAGCGACCAATTGTATTAATTCTTCCATGCTGCTGGACCGGTTGAGGGTCCGCTCGATCGGTCGAGGACCCTGCTCGACCAGTCGAGGTTACACATATTCATGTCATGATTTTGTGCAGACTGCGTAAATTTGAGGCAATTTTCACAGAGGTGCGGAAAGGAGTTTCCTAAACTATAAATATAGGTCCCTAAGGCTATTCTAGGGCATGCAAGAGAGTTTCCTAAAGCTTTACAAGGGTTTGCTAAAGGGTTTAGGACTATCAAAGGTGAGAGAGAGAGAGAGAGAGAGAGAAAGAGGAAGCTTGTGGAAGGGAGGTTCTGCTCGTAGAGGTATCTACTATGCACTCAACGTCTCAGTGCTTCTATGTCCTCGTAATCGGTGAGATCTCTCCATTTTTGTTTATTCTCTTATTGTTTATCCACTCTTGCATGAGTGAAGAAGGTTTAATCCAAGCGGTGTGTGCTTGTGATCGGTTATAACGTTTTACTTCATAGTGGATTGTTAATCTAGACGAGGTCCTGTGGTATTTACCTCTTTGAGGGTTTTTCACATAAAAATCTCTTGTGTCATGTGGTTTGTGCTTTGATTTATTTCTCATTGCTTAATTATCCCACAATTCTGGTGTTATTTGGAAGGCTAGATCCTAAGGTTTTGTGCAATGGCCCCCAACAAAGGTCATCATATGTCCAAAATATGTAAGCTGACCAACTAATATCAAAGTCCTTTTCAGATTTGGAACATGCGTAATATATTTTGGCTTCAGCGTTGTCTCATTCAACTGGTTTATATGAACGTCTCTCTTTCCAATAATACAGCAGGGTTCATCATGACTCAAATAAACTTTTTCGAGATTACCCTGCACATAGTTATGAAGAACATCCATACTCGAAGTAGCATGAAACAAGGCACCAATATTTCTTATTCAAGATTCATTACAAGTATTAAAAGATTGAATTAGGAAAACAAAAATACTTTCTTCAGAGATGTTTATAAAATCTTTATCTCCCTGATTATTGTTTTCTTATTATTCTTCAAAGATTTACAATCTCGCTTGAAATTGCGTGGATTGTCTACCACAACATGTACGTAAGCTTGGTGAAGTTTATAATTACGGTTAAGTTTTAGAAGGGGGTGAATATGACTACTTTAAAATTGTTTACCTAATTAATATAATTTTTTAATTAAAACTAATGAAGAAAATTAACACTAAGGATTCTAAGACAAAGTAGGTCCAATCACATAGACTACAAACGATATAACAATTTAGCAACTAGTCTATAGAGAGATAGTGAACTTGCGTGTGATTTACAAGTTAACTGCCTAGCATACAATCCAATTCAAGCATTCATATTGTTTAACTAATCAAACACATAAGTATGAATAGAATTGTGCTCAAATGACAATCACAAAAATAAGAATGTATAGTGGTTCAGTTTTCCTACACTACTCCTGGTGGATGCACTTTCCTCGAGTGTACCAATATTCACTATTTAGGAGTTTTCAATAGGTTCACTCATAACCTTTACAATGATTTCTCCTAGGCTAACCACTAACTTACATGTACACTCCCGTGTCGGATGAACACATCTCCACCCATGTCAATGGCTCTCACAAGAGACTTTATTTAGTTTTCTATCGGTTAACCAACAACCACTAGTGGTCATAATCCAAGACCCTATGTACACTCCTATCAAGCCTCTCCAAGGAGACTAACACATACACACCCGTGTTCGATAAATTCGGCCCTACCTAAGAATCTGTTCGAGTTTGGGTCACAAACTCTATAATCAATCCTATACAAGGAATGAGTATGAATGGGCTCTATAATTAACTACTTACTTATCAGATTGATCCCCTTTTATAATGCCTTCTTGAGATGTTTTTTAATGCTCTCCCATGCTTGAAGCAGCTTGTTAATTGCTCACATTTGTTGATACCAATGGTTCAGCTTTACGAACAAACACCTCACATGCGATACTCTAATGAGGTGACCAAGGTGATGGGAGGATGGTGGAATCTCTTACAACTAATGGATAGTTGATTTCCAAAGGAGTTTTACTTATATAAGTTTTCTAGAGGATGTAGACAAGGCTTAATGTCTAATCTCTAAAAAATGGTGGAGATCAAGATTATCTTCACAATAAATGTTAAAACCTCATTAAAGTAGTAAAGCTCAAGAAGATTACTTAGATCTCATAGGTTTATAAGCTTAAGATGAGGGATATGAGTGAGGAATCACCTAGGCTTTTATTACACAAAAAATCCAACAAAATGTCAAAAAATTGAATGCCCATTTTATAGAAAAATATTTCTAACGCCTATAAAACGGCTAATTAACGACTATGTCAATATAATCAAAGAGCCCTTTGATAAGATCGAGCTCACTTTCGATCCCATTAAGAAACTCCAGAATTTTTCTATTTAGTTGCTAGATTGTTTCTTCAATCACATCAAGCAGTCCTTCGATTCCATCGAAACCCATCGAGAGCTTATTAATGGGATCGAGAACCACTCAAAATTTGTTATTTTGGGATGTATATCTTACAGCAACTTTGCACCTCTTTTACCCTATCCTATCATGTTCCAATTAAGATCATAAGGCTAAGGGATGATTAATAAAAGTTTACCTATTAAAGTTAGGATCATTTAGAGGCTAAGTTGTTTTGAATCTAAGGTTAAGGTCACCAAGGTACTTCAATTTACATGTTCTTCACTTCCTTAATGCTTCGTGTCTTTTTTTAAATTTTTTTTTTTTTTTTAATCTTCGGTCTTCAGCGTCCAAGGGCTCAACTGACTCACTGACACATGGACTTATATGATTGATAAATAGGTACACTAACACTGATTCATATGCCCATTTTTGACACAATTCCAATAACCATCACAATTTCCATCCGGAGGCTTGGATGATATGTTCTTTCTTAATCTTGATTGACCATGATTTTTGTTTCCTTTGTTTAGTGTTTTTCCCCTTTCTTCAGCATTCAGAGCATTCCTCGATGTTTTACTTGAAGATCCCAAAACTTTTCTTCGAGATTCCTCACTTAAAATAAGGCCTACAACATCATCATACTTGAACTTTGTTGATCTGATAAAATTGTTCATGGCTATTACAAAACTGTCCCAACTGTTTAGTAATGTTAATAAGATTATAAGAGCTCTAATTTCATCATCAAAATTAAGGTTTATGGACTCTAACTAGCTCGTGACTGTGTTCAACTCATTAAGATGCTCAATCAAGTTTCTGCCATCAGTTGTATTCAAATTAAACATCATCTTCATCAGAAGAACCTTATTGTAAGTAGAGGGTTTTTCTACATCCTTAATAGGATCGCCATCAGATCCTCAATGATATTATTTTTCAAAATATTGAGCGCAACATATTTTTCTAGAGAAATTCAAATCGTTCCCAAACCCTTTCTGTCGAGCACCTTCAAGTCATTACAGGACATTTTCTTTAGTTTCTTCGATTTTTCACTAAGAGGAAGATAAAGGTAATCTTGTTGGGGGCCTTGCACAAAACCTTAGGATCTAGCCTCCCAAATCAAACCAGAATTATGGAATAATAATGCAATGAAATAAATAAAAGTATCAACCACACAACACAAGAGATTTTTACATGAAAAACCCTCAAAGAGGTAAAAACCATGGGACCTCGTCCAGATCAACAATCCACTATGAAGTAGAACGTTACAACCTTCTTGACTCATGCGGGAGTGGATAAACAATAAGAGGAACAAAGAAAATGGAGAGATCTCACAGATTACGAGGACGTGAAAGCGCTGAGATATAGTAGATCACCTTTACGAGCATAGCCTCCCTTCCACAAGCTTCCTCTCTCTCTCTCTCTCTCTCTCTTACCTTTGATAACCCTAAGCCCTCCTAAAAAATCTTTAGGAAACCTTAGAATACCCTAGAATAGAATACCTTAATCCCATTTTGGAACCCCTTAAATAGAGAACCGGAAGAATTAGAGTCACATAAGGAAATTGTGCATAAGCGAAGGAATTAAAGTCAAATAAGGAAACTGCGCTACCTCTCCTCTGAACTGAGAAGGAAAGCCCCATCAAATCTTCCCCTTTCTGACTTAGGAGGAATTTGCATTCTTCAAGCCAACCGGGTTTCTACAAACCTCAAACTCGCCCTCGATCAATGCCTTGGTCATCATATCTGACCCATTATCGTTCATATGGACCTTCTCAAGTTGTAACACCCTCTGTTCCAAAGTATCTCTGATCCAGTGATACCGAATTTCTATGTGCTTCGACTCGGAGTGCTGACTTGGATTCTTACTCAAGTGTATAGCACTTTGACTATCGCAATAAACCATGTGCTGCTCCTGCTTCAGGCTAAGTTCCTGTAGGAACCTCTTCATCCAAAGCATCTCTTTACATGCCTCTGTGACTACGATGTACTCGGCCTCTACCGTCGAAAATGCTACGACCTTCTGTAGCTTGGTCTGCCAAGAGACTGCTCCCCCTGCAAACGTGAACATGAACCCTGATGTTAACTTCTTGGAGTCTATGTCATCTGCCATATCTGCATCTGTGTAGCCCTCTAACATAGGTTTTCCATCACCATTGCATAGGGTCAACCTGGATGAGCCTCTTAGATACTATAGTATCCACTTCATCGCTGCCCAATGCTCTTTGCCAGGATTGGCAAGATACCGGCTGACAACACCAACCGCATATGTTATGTCTGGGCATGTACACACCATAGCATACATCAAACTTCCTACTGCTAACGGTAGGGTATCTTCCTCATTTCATCCACCTCTGCCTTCATCTTGGGACACTACCTGCCGCGCAATCTGAAGTGACTATTTAGTGGAGTATTGACCGGCTTCACTGCATTCATATTGAACCGCTCTAGGACTTTCTCAATATTCCGCTCTTGTGACAGCCAAAGCTTCCTGCCGCTTCTGTCACGGGTTATCTCCATTCCTAGGATTTGTTTAGCCGGGCCTAAGTCTTTCATCGTAAACGACTTGCCCAACTCCTGTTTCAGCCTGTTGATCTTTTTGATGTCTTTTCCCATGATGAGCATGTCATCAACGTATAACAGCATAACTAAGAAATCACCATCTGAGAACTTGCACGTGAACACACAGTGGTCTGACTCCGTTCTGTCATACCCATGCTTCAACATGAATGAGTTGAACTTCTTGTACCATTGCCGTGGAGCTTGTTTCAGCCTATATGAGCTCTTCCTTAGCCTACACACCATATGCTCTTTGCCCTTGATTTCGAACCCCTCTAGTTGGTGCATATAGATCTCTTCTTCCAGGTCATCATGGAGGAAGGCAGTTTTAACATCTAACTGTTCTATCTCTAGATCCATATTAGCCGCCAACCTAAGCAACACTCGTATGAATGTCATCTTCACCAGTGGTGAGAATATCTCCTCGAAGTCTATACCTTTCCTCTGACTGAACTATTTCACTACAAGTCTGGCCTTGAACCTTATCTGTGAATTCTTCTGCTCAATCTTCTTTCTGAACACCCACTTGTTGCTCAGAGCTTTCTTGCCCTTAGGCAGTTTCACCATGTTATAGGTGTGGTTCTTATGCAAGGATTCCATTTCCTCTTACATAGCTTTCAACCACTCCCCCTTATACTAGTCGGCTAGGGCCTCAGAATAATCTTCTGGTTCTTCCCCATCAGTCAGCATAATGTACTCATACGGTGAGTACCTCTTGGATGACTGTTTGTCCCTAGATGACCTCCTCACCTGTGGCTCAACTGGTGGATCAAGTGAGGGCTGCTCCCTTGGTCCATCTTCTGAAGGAACTTTCTCATCCTCTGCACCTTACTATACTCCCCTGTTATCAGGCACCATGGGAGGAATAATCGGATCCATGTCCTCTAGCTCACCTGAACTAGGCTTGTTCTTCTCTGGCTTACTAATGTCTTCTATACACTGATCTTCAAAGAAAACCACATCTCTGCTCCTGACGAGCTTCCTCTCAGTTGGATCCCATAATCTGTAATCGAACTTTTCATCACCGTACCTTAGGAACACACACTGTCTGATCTTCATATCGAGCTTGGACCTCTCGTCCTTTGGTACGTGAACGGATGTTCTGCATCCAGACACCCTGAGATGACTGTATGATGGATCATGTTCAGTCCACACCTTCTCAGGTACTTCTCCATTCAATGGGGCTGATAGAGACCTGTTTATCAGATACACTACTGTGTACATTGCTTCTCTCCAGAACGTCTTGAGCAACTTCGCATAAGATAACATGCATCTGATTCTTTCTACAATGGTGCGATTCATTCGCTCAGCCACACCATTATGCTGGGGGGTCTTGGAAATCGTCTGTTCATGCCGTATACCCAGGGACTTGCAGTACTCATGAAAGTCACCAATGTATTCACCACCATTGTCAGTGCGGATGCACTTCAATGATCTACCTGTCTCACTCTCGACCATAACATAAAACAATTTAAACACACCAAAGACCTCATCCTTATATTTCAAAGCATAAACCCAAACCCTCCTAGATGCATCATCTATAAAACTGACAAAATACAATGCCCCACCTAAGGTTTTTGTCCTCATAGGACCACAAACATCAGAATAAACTAAATCTAATGCATGCACTTTATTAACGTGAGAAGCAGTTTTAATAAATGAAACTCTATGTTGTTTCCCTGATAAATAATCAATACAGGTTTTGAGAGGTGTACCTGTCACATCTGGAAGGAGCTGCTTCCTTGCTAGTAGCTGAAGCCCTTTTTCAATCATGTGGCCTAGACGCCTGTGTCACATGTCAATAGCTGAATCTTCCGCTGCATTCAACCCACCCTTGCACATACTAACACTTACCTTATAAAGGGTACAACACTTCTTTCATCTGGCTGTGATCAACAAACCCTTGATGAGCTTCCATCGCCCACCAGCAAACTGGCTTTCATATGCATCATCATCCAACCTTCTCGTTGACATCAAGTTGAGGCGAAGGTCTGGGATATGCCTCACATCCCTGAGAACCAATGTGTAGCCCACATCGGTCTTCACACAAATATCACAGACTCCTACGATCTTCGATACGCTGGAATTTCTCATCTTCACGGTTCCAAAGTCACCTGACTTGTAGCTTGTGAAGAAATCCCTACGTGGAGTCGCATGAAAAGAGGCTCCTGAGTTTATCACCCAGTCGGTGTCCTGACTCATAGCTGTGAGACATATATTGTGATCTGCTGAAAGAATAACTATAACGTCGCCATCTGAAGTGACCGCAGTGGAATCTTATTCATCTTCCTTCTCCTTTCCTTTTCATTTCTTATCATTCTTCTTATCACGACATTCATGCTTGTAGTGGCCCTTCTTATCACAATTCCAGTAATCAACATCCTTTCTGTTACTTGACTTGTCTCTTGATTTATCTCGGGCCTTCCCGCCCTTCCTGTTCTTTCCTATCCCCCGTTCTTGTGTCACAAGGGCCTTTTGCTGAGTAGACCCCTGAGACTTCCTCCTTGTCTCCTCATTGAAGAGACAACTGGTTACCTGTTCCATGGATACTTTTCCGTTTGACGCAGAGTTATTTAGAGACACCACCAATGTCTCCCAATTGTCAGGCAATGAACTAAGCAATAGCAAAGCCTGCAATTCATCATCCAAGACCATCTTCATAGCAAAGAGTTGGTTCACTATATTGCTGACCTCATTCATGTGCTCAGCCATAGAACCACCGTCTTTGAACTTGAGATTCACATGTCGCCTTATTAGAATAATCTTATTACCGGCTGTCTTCCTCTCATACAGCCTTTCTAATTTCAGCCATAGGTAAGCGGCTGAGGTCTCTATAGACACATGGTGGAATACGGAATCGTCCAACCATTGTCTAATAAACCCCACCGTCTTTCGGTCCATCTTCTTCCAATCATCATCAGACATATCCTTGAATTTTACAGATATGCCTAAAAATGGAGAATATAAGTCCTTGCAATAAAGCAAGTCCTCCATCCTAGCCTTCCATATGGTCCAGTTAGAACCATTGAGGCTGATCATCCTTGATGAGCCACCTTCTATAATTCAAAACCGATCCTACCCGTTCAATGAACTTGGCTTTGATACCACTTTATTGGGGGCCTTGCACAAAACCTTAGGATCTAGCCTCCCAAATCAAACCAGAATTATGGAATAATAATGCAATGAAATAAATAAAAGCATCAACCACACAACACAAGAGATTTTTACGTGGAAAACCTCAAAGAGGTAAAAACCACGGGACCTCGTCCCGATCAACAATCCACTATGAAGTAGAACGTTACAACCTTCTTCACTCACGCAGGAGTGGATAAATAATAAGAGAAACAAAGAAAATGAAGAGATCTCACTGATTACGAGGACGTGGAAGCGCTGAGATATGGTAGATCACCTTTACAAGCATAGCCTCCCTTGCACAAGCTTCCTCTTTCTCTTTTTTTTTCTCTCTCTCTCTCTCTCTCTCTCTCTCACACACACACACACACATTTGATAGCCCTAAGCCCTCCTAGAAAACCTTTAGGAAACCTTAGAATACCTTAGAATAAAATGCCCTAATCCCGTTTTGGAACCCTTTCAATAGAGAACCAGAGGAATTAGAGTCACATAAGGAAACTGCGCTACCTCTCCTCTGTACTGAGGAGGAAAACTCCATCAAATCTCCCATCCGCATCTTCAAGAATCCGAAATTTGAACCATTGAAAATTTCAATCTTTATCTGTTATTCTTTCAACATTACTCCTACTCAAACTTGGCTTTGATACTAGTTGTTAGGAGAAAGATTGTTTCTCAACCACAAGCACAATAATATCAAAATAAATAGAAAACAGAAAAAAGAAGAGACAAACCACAACACAGATATTTATTAAATCAAATGAACTAGAGTTTATATAAAACTCCATGAAAATTTACAAAATTATCCTCTGGATCGAGGCACACCCCTGGACCCTCAAACAAGGGGGCGTTGCCCCCCCCCCCCCCGGAACCCCGTGCAAGCTCAACGTAGAGCTCAACCCGCGAAAGTGTTGGTTGGATGAATAGTACACCTCTGATGATTGGGCTCCGTAGATCCTAACACCAGGCACGCGACTCTAATCGAATTGAACACCTTGTGACCCAAGCACTGAAATATTTGGATTAGGACTAGATCTATGCAAATTAACTTGACTACTCTGCCATCAATTGATAATAAGATCAAGTGATTTATGAAGGCCCCAAGAAGGTTTTTTTTTTTTTTTTTTTTTTTTTTTTTTTTTTTTTTGTTTATGGTAGGCATCCAATCACCATTTTCTTGTGGTGTAGTCCAGTTGAGATCTAAATCTACCTTAATTTTGTGGTCATGCACTAAAATGATCTATAAAATGGATGGACAACATGAATAATACACATACATCATAGTAGGGCCTACAAAGCTTTTCCGGTAACATACAACTATCCATGTTGCATGCTATCTTAGGCAATCTAAGTACCGTCCCCTCACAGCCACCTGCAAGAACAAATGGTTAATTAGTGACTCAGGGTGGGCCGCATTGGGATATTTATGTAAAATAAACCCCAACCACTAGGTTTTTCACCGCATGTTAGGCCATGGGCCCAAAAATCAATTCCATTTATGATTCATGGTGACTTGTATAGTGTATAGGGCCTGCCAAATTATTTTCATCAGTGTATCCCAAGTGATTCATGTCCAGTTACAATTTTTAGGCCACAGGCCTAAGTTTGTTTTCGTACAATCCAATGGTTAAAGTGGATTTCATACATGTATAATGTTGGACCCTTTAAAAATCAAGGTATGCATCTCTCCCAATCATTTCTTTAATTTAGTGCCACCCATGAAAATCACAGGTCAATATGATTTTTTGTCTTTATGCACAATATGAGACTTAATAACAAATGGTCATGATGGATCTTACAAAAACATTACGGTGGGCCCTATGTCAAAAATTTTTTTCTAAATAAACTCCGTATACAATTAGAGAGATTCTACCAAACAAAGTGTTGGGTTCCACTAGACAAAGTTCACATCAATTGATATTTTATTCAAAGAGAGAGTAATCAGGAGGTAGATATATACCTGGCGAACCTCTACCAATCAAAGTCCAGCAAACCATTGTTTTCGATTCGGAGCCTTAAGAGTCGAATAAGTTTCACTTTCTCTAGCTTTTGGGTCATTCATTAGCTTTTGTTTTGTTTAAGGCTGTCTGTTCTGGACACGGATTCGGTAGTGACCCTCAAAACTGGCCGGTGCTCTGTGGACCTACCATAATGTATGTATTTCATCCACGTCATCCATTTATTTTTCAGATTATTTTAAGGCATGAATCCAAAAATGAAGCATATCCAAATAGTAAGTCGACCACATCATAAGAAACAGTGGTGATTGAACGTCCACCATTAAAGAAGTGGAGGCCACAAAATTACGGATTAAGCTGATATTTGTGTTTTCCCTTCATACAGGTCTGTGTGGCGCTATCAACAGATTGGATGGAAAATAAACATTACAGTAGCCTAGGAAGCTTTTAATGGTGGACGTTAAATCATTACTGCTTCCTGTGGTGTGGTCCACCTGAGATTTGGATCTGCATCATTTTTGGGCTCATGCCTTAAAATTATATGTAAATGTAGATGGACGGCATGGATAGAACATACATATCATAGTGGGACCACATATCTTTTTCAGCACCGAGCTCCATTCCGGAGGATCACAAACGAAACCCATATTGTTTGTTCTTTTATATATTCTTTTGGAAATTTTACAAATAACTACCTCAGGTAATACGGAATTTACATTTCCTTAATTAACCATACCATGATGTTTATGTAAAATCCATCTGGATGATTAGGTGCATCACGGCATGATAACCCAAGGGATAAAAAATCACCCCCATCCCTGATTCATTCTGGACCACATAATTAGAAATAATGTACTGGCAACAATTACATTCTAAAATATTTTCCTAGGTTTGACCCACTTGAATCATGGATGAGCCTAAATTTTAAGCCCAGGCTAGGCTTAAATTTTTATTTGGCATCTAACAATTGGAATGGATTTCATATAATCTTCACTCTGGGCTATGTAAAAATTAAGGGTGGACATCTCTTTCCAGACTATTTTCTTTGGCATGTCCCACCTGAATCACAAGCTAGCCTGATTTTTGAGCTTGGGGCCTAAATTGGCATTACACATTGATGTAGATTGGGTTGCGGGCACTTTCACATCCAAGATGGACTAGAGAATGCCCAATCGGAGGTGGAAAAGATCATGACCGTTGAAACCTTAAAACAGTCATATCTCTCAAACTGGAATGAGTTATTTGACGGACCATATTTGATTTTGGGGTAGGAGAAGCTACTTTACCCACCCAACCCTACTTTGCCGGGTTGTCGACACTGAATTTGCGAGATTCCAGCAGATTGACAACAAAAAATCCTTCTTAATTTCGTTTTTACTATTTATAGTAAGTTTTAGTTCCATTATAGCTCTTCATCCTTTGAGCTTTAGGAATTGTGCCCAACACGAAAAGGGCTTAGAAAATTTAGGAGAATAAAGTGGTTAGGCCAAATAGGACACTGTTTTTGGCCGAAAACCATGACGTCCAATAGAAATCACGATTGTCTATCAATGGTAAGTCATGAATTTTAGAGAGTTTGAGTTGGAGTTTGATTATGAAACTTCTTCCTAGGTATGGTATCACTATTTAAAGGGTTGTAAATTCATTTTTATCATCAATCAAGCTATTTTCGAATTTACTAGAATTATTTCTATTTTCCTATTTTTCCTCATAGATTTGAGGAATATCTGTAAGGAGTCTTGAGAAGATATGTGGATTCAGAGTAGTTATCCCTAAGGAAGACGGTGATCGAGCTCATCATGTCCATCCTTGTGTCAATTGGTTATAAAGCGATGACTCCCCTCGAACTGATGGCAAATAACGATATTATGGACCAAAATCCCATGGACGGTGATTCAGGGATTCGTTATCTTTTGTAAATGATGGTAGCTTTCCACCAGGAGAGTCAATTGACCATGCGAGGGCTGCATGCAACCCTTGACCGTCTTACGGATACACTAATTCCGCCTCAAGCCCAAGGCGATGCTCAGCCGCCCATGGTTACTATATGACACAACCAAGATTTCTATAGGGCACTACCAATGGTGAATCGTAGGGCTACCATGGATGATTCGATTTTTAGCGATGAGGACATTGATGACGGCTTTGCCCGATGACTAGTTCATGGAGACGATCGACTAGATCATGCTAAAAGAGACTATCGAGGTAAGGCTGAACTTTTCACTTTTAATGACTTATTACATATAAAAGATTTCCTTGACTGGTTAGCCAAAGTATAACGATATTTTGATTACATGGATGTGCCGAAGTATAAAAATGTGAAATTAGTAGCATTCAAATTAAAATCTAGTGCTTCTGAATGGTGGGAGTAATTACAACTCTCACGTGCCCGACAGAATAAGACACTTATCCGATCATGGCCACGGATGAGACACCTTCTTCGATCATGATTCCTCCCTAGTGATTACGAGCAGGTATTGTTCTAGCAATATTAAAATTATTGATAAGGGAATCAAACTATCACAGATTACACTGAAGAATTTAAGTGGTTGACAACGGGGAATGACCTATCAGAAACTGAATCGTAGAAGGTAACACGATTTATAGGTGGGTTACAATCGACGATTCAGGACCGAGTTCAGGTGCACTCGGTCGGGACCATGGATGAAGCAGTTCAGTTAGCAGGTAGGGCGCAAACGCAGCTTGCATGAGTCCCTACTTGGCCTTATCCTTCGACTTGGTTCCCCATGACGGGTCCCATGAATGATTCAGTGCTGGCACAATGAAAATAACCAGTAGGAGGACGTACTCGACCTCCTGCAACCGCAAACCGTGACACGGGGAGCGGCCCATCTAGGCCTTAATGTGTAGCACCTACAACAGTGGGGCCGAGTAAGATTCCAAATCCTCATGGTTGGCCAAAGCCGAACACTTGTTACTGTTGTGGCCAACTGGACTACTTATCAAACACCTGCCCTCAATGCCTCGTAGCCCATTTGACCATTAACTAATGTGGCACTAAAGATAATGCAGAGGAAGAAGGCCCTGGATTTGATGACGATGAACAATTCATTGAGGAAGGAACTAGTGACGAAGAATGTTTGGCCGAGGATCATGGTGAATCCTTGCTCGTGAGGCGATTGTTGTACACCCCATGGAAGGAGTTGCATCCATGTGGCATAATATATTCCGTACGCGATGTACCATTAACAACAATGTCTATGATGTAATCATAGACAGTGGCAGTAGCGAGAACATCATCTCGAAGATAATAGTGGACAAGTTGCTGCTACCTATGACAAAACATCCATTCCCTTACTCGATTGGCTAGATAAAAAATGTGAATGAGACTAAGGTAACCGAACAATGTACTATCTCATTTTCAATTGGTAAAAATTACAAAGATTAAGTACTTTGTGATGTGGTCGACATAGAAGCATGACATATGTTACTTGGTTG
Organism: Magnolia changhungtana; assembly: GCA_030180095.1. Taxonomy (NCBI): domain Eukaryota; kingdom Viridiplantae; phylum Streptophyta; class Magnoliopsida; order Magnoliales; family Magnoliaceae; genus Magnolia; species Magnolia changhungtana. The sequence goes on from JASAUF010000350.1 coordinate 139,931, forward strand.
ACCATGGTAATCGGACCGTGATGCAATCCACCGAGGTCGAGACAATATTTACGTCTTCGTCAAGGACGGTTGAAAAATGGTCATTCTCCTATGACATCAGAGAACCACCTTAAAGCTTCTAAAGTGGAGGGGAGTTCCCTCATGACCATTTAGGATTTCATTGAGGAATCCAAGGAAACCTGCGAGGTGTAAAGGGCGAGGAATTAGAGCCCTTAAACATTCCTCCAAGTTTAATGCTGTTGCTGAATGAATTTAAAGAAATTTGGCCCGATGACCTTCCCGATGGGTTGCCTCCCATGCGAGATATTTAGCACCATATCGACCTTGTCCTGGGTCCAGTTTACCCAATCATCCTCACCATCGGACGAGTTTGAAGGAATGCGATATTCTGCAAGGGCAAGTTGAGGAATTGATCTGTAAGGGTCTAATCCGAGAAAAAATGAGCCCATGCACCGTACCGACCCTATTAACTCAAAAGAAAGATGGGAGTTGGCACATGTGTGTCTACAGTCAGGCAATCAACAAGATTACCATAAAATACAGATTTTTCATACCACAACTGAACAATATGTTGGACATGTTTAAGGGTGTGATTTTTTTTTAAAAAAAATTGGATTTAAGTAGCGGCTATCATCAGATTCGAATACGGCTGAGTGATGAGTGGAGGATAGATTTTAAGACCAATGAAAGGTTGTTTGAATGATTAGTCATGCCCTTCGGTCTTTCAAACATGCTTAGTACATTCATGAGGTTGATGAACCAAGGTTTCAAATCATTTAATGGGCATTTCTTAGTAGTCTACTTCAATGACATTTTGATATACGTCAGGACGAAGCTATATGGAGCACCCCAAACAGGTCCTTCAAGCGTTCACCAAAATAAGTTGTATCTTAATCTAAAAAAACATATATAGCTTTTTGACCGATAGCATTTGTCTTTGGATTTTGTCGTGACATCCAAGGGCATTCGGGTGGATGAAAAAAAGGTGAAAGCCATAAGAGAATGGCCAGTTCCAACAAACATCCACGAAGTACGAAGTTTTCACAGATTGGTAACATTATATCATCAGTTCATGAAAATTTTTAACACCATTGTGTCACCAATTACATATTACATGAAGAAGGGACCATTTTAGTGGACGGATGAAGCTGGCAGGAGCTTTGTCGAAATCAAGTGCAGACTAGCTATATCCACAACCTTGGTTCTTCACTACAAGAAATCCCACTTTTAGTGACGAAAATTTTCGTCGCTAAAAGATCGACGCAAATGGGTTTTAGTGACGAAATTTTTTAATTTTCGCCAAAGGGAAGCTTTTTAGCGACGAAAATTTTTGTTGCCAAAAACACTTTTAGCAATGAAAATATTCGTTGTTGAAAAACTTTTGCAAAACTTTTAGCGACAAAAGTTTTCGTAGCTAAAAAACTTTTACAAAACTTTTAGCTACAAAAATTTTTGTCACTAAAAATAATTTCAAAACTTTTAGCGACGATAAAACTTTTAGCTATGAAACTTTTAGTCGCTAAAAAATATTTTGCAAAACTTTTAGCTACGAAAATTTTCGTCGCTAAAAAATATTTTGCAAAACTTTTAGCTACGAAAATTTTCGTTGCTAAAAGTCTCTTAAAAAAAAAAATATATTCCAGCACAAAATTCCGCACAAAATTCCTGATATACACCTGTTACAATATATTTTATCATAGTTATCCTGAGATACAATTGTTATATAATATATTTCATCATATTCACATTCACATTCATCTAAACCCAAACTAGTAAATCCATCCAAACATAAACTACATTCATTCAAACACAAACAATCTTATCCACATCACATTCATTCACACATAAATACATATAAGCTTAACATCATAAACAAAAATACCCTAAACCTAAACCTTAACCTAAACCTAAAACCTAAAACCTAAACCTAAACTATAACCTATATAAGTTTAGGTTTAGGAAATCGGGCTTAGGATTGGGTTTTCAAGTTTAGGTTTAGGTTTAGGTTTAGGTTATAGGTTTTGGGATTTGAGAATAGGTTTAGGTTAAGGTTATAAGTTTAGGTTTAGGAAATGGGGTTCGGGTTCAGGATTGGGTTTAGGTTTGGGTTTTCAAGTTTAGGTTTAGGTTAGGGAGTTGAGATTAGGATTAGGTATAGGTTTAGGTTTAGGGATTTGAGAATACATTTAGGTTTTAGGTTTAGGTTTAAGTTTTAGGTTATTGGTTAAGGTTTAGGTTTTAGGTTTAGGTTAAGGTTAGGTTATAGGTTATAAGTTTAGGTTATAAGTTATAGATTAAGGTTTTAGGTCTTATAAGCTATAGATTTAGAGAGTTGAGAATATGTTAAGGTTTAGGTTTAAGAAATCGGGTTCGGGTTCGGGTTTAGGTTTGGGTTTTCAAGTTTAGGTTTAGGTTTAGGTTAGGGAGTTGAGATTAGGATTAGGTGTAGGTTTAGGTTTAGGGATTTGAGAATACATTTAGGTTTTAGGTTTAGGTTTAGGTTTTAGGCTATTGGTTAAGGTTAAGGTTAGATTATAGGTTATAGGTTAAGGTTTTAGGTCTTATAAGCTATAGGTTTAGGGAATTGAGAATATGTTAAGGTTTAGGTTTAAGAAATCAGGTTCAGGTTTAGGATCGGGTTTAGGTTTGGGTTTTCAAGTTTAGGTTTAGGTTTAGGTTAGGGAGTTGAGATTAGGATTAGGTGTAGGTTTAGGTTTAGGGATTTGGGAATACATTTAGGTTTTAGGTTTAGGTTTAGGTTTTAGGTTAGGATTTGAGAATACATTTAGGTTTTAGGTTTAGGTTTAGGTTTTAGGTTATTGGTTAAGGTTAAGGTTAGATTATAGGTTATAAGTTTAGGTTATAGGTTAAGGTTTTAGGTCTTATACGCTATAGGTTTAGGGAATTGAGAATATGTTAAGGTTTAGGTTTAGGAAATCAGGTTCGGGTTCGGGATTGAGTTTAGGTTTGGGTTTTCAAGTTTAGGTTTAGGTTTAGGTTAGGAGTTGAGATTAGGATTAGGTGTAGGTTTAGGTTTAGGGATTTGAGAATACATTTAGGTTTAAGGTTTATGTTTAGGTTTTAGTTTATTGGTTAAGGTTTAGGTTTTAGGTTTAGGTTAAGGTTAGGTTATAGGTTATAAGTTTAGGTTATAGGTTATAGGTTAAGGTTTTAGGTCATAGGTTTTGGTTTTAAGGTTATAGGTTTAGGTTAAGGTTTAGGTTTTAGGTCTTATAAGCTATAGGTTTAAGGAATTGAGAATATGTTAAGGTTTAGGTTTAGGAAATCGGGTTCGGGTTCGGGATCGGGTTTAGGTGTGGGTTTTCAAGTTTAGGTTTAGGTTTAGGTTAGAGAGTTGAGATTAGGATTAGGTGTAGGTTTAGGTTTAGGGATTTGAAATAGGTTAAGGTTTAGGTTTAGGAATTCGGGTTCGGGTTTGGGATTGGGTTTAGGTTTGGGTTTTCAAGTTTAGGTTTAGGTTTAGGTTAGGGAGTTGAGATTAGGATTAGGTGTAGGTTTAGGTTTGAATTTGAGAATACATTTAGGTTTCGTGTTTAAGTTTAGGTTTTAGGTTATTGGTTAAGGTTTAGGTTTTAGGTTTAGGTTATAGGTTATAGGTTAAGGTTTTTGGTCTTATAAGCTATAGGTTTAGGGAATTGAGAATATGTTAATGTTTAGGTTTAGGAAATCGGGTTTGGGTTTGGGATCGGGTTTCGGTTCGGGTTTTCAAGTTTAGGTTTAGGTTTAGGTTAGGGAGTTGAGATTAGGATTAGGTGTAGGTTTAAATTTAAGGATTTGAGAATATATTTAGGTTTTAGGTTTAGGTTTAGGTTTTAGGTTATTGGTTAAGGTTTAGGTTTTATGTTTAGGCAAGGTTAGGTTATAGGTTATAAGTTTTAGGTTATAGGTTAAGGTTTTAGGTCATAGGTTTTGGTTTTAAGGTTATAGGTTTAGGTTAAGGTTTAAGTTTTAGGTCTTATAAGCTATAGGTTTAGGGAATTGAGAATATGTTAAGGTTTAGGTTTAGGAAATCGGGTTCGGGTTCGAGATCGGGTTTAGGTTTGGGTTTTCAAGTTTAGGTTTAGGTTTAGGTTAGGGAGTTGAGATTAGGATTAGGTGTAGGTTTCGGTTTAGGAATTCGTGTTCGGGTTTGGGATTGGGTTTAGGTTTGGGTTTTCTAGTTTAGGTTTATGTTTAGGTTAGGGAGTTTAGATTAGGATTAGGTGTAGGTTTAAGTTTAGGGATTTGAGAATAGGTTAAGGTTTAGGTTTAGGAAATCGGGTTCGTGTTCGGGATCGGGTTTTAGGTGTAGGTTTAGGTTTAGGGATTTGAGAATACATTTAGGTTTTAGGTTTAGGTTTAGGTTTTAGGTTATTGGTTAAGGTTTAGGTTTTAGGTTTAGGTTAAGATTAGGTTTTAGGTTATAAGTTTAGGTTATAGGTTATAGGTCATAGGTTTTGGTTTTAAGGTTATAGGTTTAGGTTAAGGTTTAGGTCTTAAGTCATAGGTTTTGGTTTTAAGGTTATAGTTTTAGGTTTTAGGTCTTATAAGCTATAGGTTTAGGGAATTGAGAATATGTTAAGGTTTAGGTTTAGGAAATCGGGTTCGGGTTCGAGATCGGGTTCAGGTTTGGGTTTTCAAGTTTAGGTTTAGGTTTAGGTTAGGGAGTTGAGATTAGGATTAGGTGTAGGTTTAGGTTTAGGGATTTGAAAATAGGTTAAGGTTTAGGTTTAGAATTCGGGTTCGGGTTTGGGATTAGGTTTAGGTTTGGGTTTTCAAGTTTAGGTTTAGGTTTAGGTTAGGGAGTTGAGATTAGGATTAGGTGTAGGTTTAGGTTTAGGGATTTGAAAATAGGTTAAGGTTTAGGTTTAGGAATTCGGGTTCGGGTTTGAGATTGGGTTTAGGTTTGGGTTTTCAAGTTTAGGTTTAGGTTAGGGCGTTTAGATTAGGATTAGGTGTAGGTTTAAGTGTAGGGATTTGAGAATAGGTTAAGGTTTAGGTTTAGGAAATCGGGTTCAGATTTTAAGTTTGGGTTTTCAAGTTTAGGTTTAGGTTTAGGTTAGGGAGTTGAGATTAGGATTAGGTGTAGGTTTAGGTTTAGAGATTTGAGAATACATTTAGGTTTTAGGTCATAGGTTTTGGTTTATGTTAAGGTTATAGGTTTAGGTTAGGGTTTAGGTTTAGGTTTAGGTTAAGGTTTAGGTTAAGGTTATAAGCTATAGGTTTAGGGAATTGAGAATGGGTTAAGGTTTAGGTTTAGGGAATTGGGTTTAGGTTCGGGATCGGTTTTAGGTTTGGGTTTTCAAGTTTAGGTTTAGGTTTAGGTTAGGGAGTTGAGATTAGGATTAGGTGTAGGTTTAGGTTTAGGGATTTGAGAATACATTTAGGTTTTAGGTTTAGGTTTAGGTTTTATGTTATTGGTTAAGGTTTAGGTTTTAGGTTTACGTTTTAGGTTTAGGTTAAGGTTAGGTTATAGGTTAAAAGTTTAGGTCATAGGTTTTGGTTTTAAGGTTATAGGTTTGGGTTAAGGTTAAGGTTTTAGGTCTTATAAGCTATAGGTTTAAGGAATTGAGAATATGTTAAGGTTTAGGTTTAGGAAATCGGGTTCGGGTTCGGGATCGGGTTTAGGTTTAGGTTTAGGTTAGGGAGTTGAGATTAGGATTAGGTGTATGTTTAAGTTTAGGTTATAAGTATAGGTTGAGGTTATAGGTTAAGGTTTAGGTTTAGGTTATAAGTTTAGGTTTTCGGATTTGAGAATAGGTTTAGGTTAAGGTTATAAGTTTAGGTTAAGGTTTAGGTTTAGGTTCTAGAGGTTTACGTTTAGGTTATAGGTTATAGGTTAAGGTTTAGGTTAGGTTTTAAGTTTTGGTAAAGGTTATAGGTTTAGGTTATAAGTGTAGGTTATAGGTTTAGGTTTAGGTTAGGTTATAGGTTAAGGTTTAGGGAATTGAGAATACGTGTAGGTATATATTTAGGAAATAGGGTTCGAGGTTCGGGTTTAGTTTTGGTTATAAGTATGGGTTTGGGTTATAGGTTAAGGTTCGAGTTTAGGTTATAAGTATAGGTTTTGGGATTTGAGAATAGGTTTAGGTTTAGGTTAAGGTTATAAGTGTAGGTTATAAGTTTAGGTTTTGGTTATAGGTTTGGGTTTGGGTTTAGGTTATAAGTTTAGGTTACGGTTATAGGTTTAGGTTAAGGTTACGGTTATAGGTTTAGGTCTAGGTTTAGGGAATCAGGTTCAGTTTCAAGTTCGAATCGGGTTTAGGTATTCTCTAGTATTATCTACCATTGAACCTAGTATTATCTACTACATACTAGTAACATACAACCAATATTGGGGCACCATACCATAAGCTACAAGAATTTTATGTCCCCCTAAAAAAGGTATCCTCCATTGATAACATATATATATATATATATATATATATTATAAGTTCTTTATTTTCATTTACATTCACAAATACATTCATCATCCATCCAAGAAAATTGAAACAAGTACTGTCACTCTATGACTAACAGTTGAAAAGAAAAATCATACATCTTATCTTACCGCCGCAATTGACGGCACATCGGACTGGCCTGGGGAACCATGTGACACATCCATCCCCAGGATGATTGTGGGAACTTCAGAAATTAGGGGAATGGAAAGTGAGTGTTCAACTGCAAGTAAGGAATTCATTCCACCAAGCTGTTGAAAAGAATGTAAAGGAGGTTGTCAGCTAGACAGAAATGTAAAGTAGAACAAAAATAACAGTATTCATTACATCTGCTCCACTCTAACAAAAAGTGATGCTTACCTTTTTGTACCAATTGATGAATATAAAGTAGCATGCCATAAATGATTCATGTCAAACAACAAAAGTTGTCAACATGTCAATAATTCAAAAGCTGAAAGTTACAGAAAAAATCTTCAGCCGTCTGATTTCAAGTCCTATGAATGAATTGAACTTCAGCTCTTAGTTAGAGTGGAGCTTGAGCTTGGTCAAATGTTGCTTGGCCAATACTGCTATCCATAACGAATATAACAAGATCTGGTTTCTACAACATCAAGGAATTTAAATTAGATATAGATAGCATGTTGGCAACCAACATAAATGAATAAGAGTGATAGACCTTTAGGATAAGAAAATGAATACCATTGCTTTAGACACTTGGCACATGTCTTCAAACAGAACCTAGACATTTAATGGAAAACCAAAGCAAGCAACAGTCAAGGACAGTAAAAGAACAAACAACCCTCCACGAAGGATCCACACATTAAAAAAAAAATACATGCTCTTCTATGATGTTCTTCAAGCAAGGAACTTCAAAAGGCATACATGCTATGTGCCAATTAAAAAGTAGGGGTAGAGTATGTGACAGCTGACCACCGTTTCTTAAGTTGTGGTGTCTTGGCCACCATACGTGTGCCACATGTAGGGCCATCTAACCCATTCAAATCATGGGCCCCATTCTTGATGGAGCACCATCTGAACTCTGTATTGATTGAACGATCTTAACCATCTGATTTCACTCGTTGAACATATCGTTATTTAAATATGTGACAGCAATCAATAGGATGGATGGAATTATCTGATCAATGCAATTTTCTAGCTATGCTCCATCTACAATGGGTCCAATGATGTTCATGGCCAGATTGATCTCTGAAAAATGTATTCCTTTTCTGGTTTTGAACATGTATTTGATGGTGTAATGGGCTATTCTTTGGAAACAATGCCGTCTCAAGCTGCCTGATATTACTAACCTGAAACCGACTCTAAAACAGTAAAACTTTAATATTTAGGCTTCTAAATATTTAATATCAAAATACAATAACGAATATAAGTCTACACATGATGATGAATTGGTGACACAATTATAGGTCAGTTATGTAAGCACTATTTAAGCACCAAAAGTCAAGCATGATTTGGTGGATTAGGGCCTATGATATATAAGTACAACAACACAAAGATGGAAAAACGGAAAAAAAAAAAGTGAATAGTATATCCCTTTCGATATGTCTCAATATGGTCCACTTCACATCAGCTCATTGAATCCCACTTTATTTTGTGTTTTGATCCTTAAAATAAGCCTACATCTAGTTTAAACTTAGCTTATAAACTTCCTTCATGCTTAACATGAATAAAGAGGCAGAAAAAGAGAAAAAATGAAAAAAATAATAGTAGCAATAAATCAAATGGGCCCTTTATGGCCGTATTGGTCTATAATGGCATATTGGCCCCACGACGGTGCCAATATGCACAAACAATTTCAAGTAAAGAAAAAAACAAACACTGACAGTAACATAAAATTCCTGTGGTGTGGTCCACTTGAGCTTTGAATGTGCTACCTTTTTGTTCTTTAGACCTCAAATTATCTGTTAACATGGATGAATGGAGTGGATAAAATAAATAAATAACGGTGAACCCCACAGAGTTTACTCTGGTAAAGGTAACGAGTAACTCACTTAAACGTAGTGGGGAAAGGTTTCCTTAAAACATTCATAATCATATATTGGGCTTGCCTAAATGTGATTCACATATCCAACCCACTCATTATGTGTGTCCCACTTGGATGAGGGGTTAGACCAAGTTTCAACCACATCCAAAACTCATGTGGGCCCCACCAAGTGCTTTTATATTTTTTAGGATGTCTTCACATAGTTTTAAATGGTATGGCCCACTTGAGTTTCGTTTACCGATGATTTTTAAGATATCTCATAACCTAAAGGGGACAGATCAAATCCATGGTGTTGATGTTTGACACACATCATGATGGGGCCCACAAAACTTACTAACATCAATTCTTAGGTTCTCACGAGGTCAGTAAGTTGGATCACAATTTTAACCAGAATATTTGACCCATTTTACATGTCTAGTCCTTTGACTCTATTTTACTAATCAATACTCTCAATTCGACTAGTTACTCGCCTCAATCAGCCTACATATGAGAAAGATATTAAGCATACAAGATTGATCAACAATTTCAGTGAAATTTGATTTAAACATCTGAAGTTATTTACTCTTCAATTTGAACTAATTAAATTGTCCAAAAACGATTAAAGGTTCAATTAGTGGATGTACCTAATAATTTAGTAAATTTATTTTTACAAATAAATTTAACATTTTTTTAAATGTATGTATATATATATATATATATATATATATATATATATATATATATATATATATATATATATACTCTTTTAACTAAATATCATTTTTATTATAAATAAATTTAACATTTTTTTTACAAAATTTAGTTTTCTTTTTTAAAATATATATTTTTTAAAATTTTGTCAATTTTTTTACAAATTTGTTTAATTTTTTAAATTTTCTTTTTCAAAATATCATTTTTTAATCTCACTTTGGTTATACAACTTTTTAATTTTTCTTGTCAAAATACAAAATCTAGTTTTCTTTTTAAAAAAATATATATTTTTTTTTACAATTTGTCAATTTTTCACAATTCTGTTTAATTTTTTAAATTTTCTTTTTCAAAATATCATTTTTTAAATCTCACTTTTGTTACATAACTTTTTAATTTTTCTTGGCAAAATACAAAATCTAATTTTCTTTTTTAAAAAATATAATTTTTTTTACAATTTGTCAATTTTTTCACAATTTTGTTTAATTTTTTTAAATTTCTTTTTCAAAATATCATTTTTTATCAATTTTTTTTTTCAAAATTATCAGCATTATTCAAAGTTCTTAATTTTTATTTCAAAATCTAGATTTTTATAAAATTACAGTTTTTTTTTTCAAAATTTAAATTTTTCTTAAACATTGTTAATTATTTTTCTAAGCTTGTCAACTATTTCTTTTTTTTCGAAATTCATAATTTTTTTGAGCTTCTTAATTTTTGACCTGAGCATTAGAGATGGTTTAGGACCGTCTCTAATAGAGACGGTCTTTGTCAGGGCGATAAGATGGTTTAGGACCGTCTCTAATAGAGACGGTTCTTAACCGTCTGTAATAGAGACAGTCTTTGACAGTCTCTATTAGAGACGGTGGCAACGCTATAAGACGGCTAAGGACCATCTCTAATAGAGACGATCTTTCACAGTCTCAGATTACAAGTAAAAGACGGCCAATGATTGTCTCTAATAGAAACGACCAATAACCGTCTCAGATGATCGCATATAAGACGGTCAAAGACCGTCTCAAATGCGGACGGCCAATGATCGTCTCAGATGACCCATATAAGACGGTCAACGACCGTCTTAAATGATTTGTGGACGTTCAAATTTTTAAGACAATATTAAGGATAGTCAGGGGCCATTGAAAATTTTAGAGACGGTTTACGACCGTCTCTAAAGCGTCTTTAAACTAAGCAATTTTAGAGAAGGTCCAGAACCGTCTCTAAATCCGTCATTTTTTTTTTCCATTTTTCACTTAGTGAGGCATCAGCGACGGGTCACATACAAATTACTTGAAAGGGAACTTATATATTACTAAAGTTTTGATGCATGACATATGATTAGTATTATAAATCTAACAGCTGGCTTATCAGAATGAGCTAATACATCCTACAGCTAGCTAATTGATTCTCCAAATCCTAAATTTATCTTTTAAAAAATGTCAATGTACACTATACTGATTTTTTATTTTTTATTTCGAAATACTCCAATGATACAAGATTAACTGGGAATGCTCACATGCGCATCAGTTATCACGGGAACTCATGAGAACTTTTTAATAACTCATTACACGTTATGTGGGCCCAAACTCCGAACAGTCCATGTGATGAAGAACCTCATGAAACCTCCGGGGCCTGAATTTCACTCAGATCCAAAACTTTGGTAGACCATGAAAAAAGAAAACAGTTTTCTCCCTTAATTTGTTCTCTTTTTTCCATGGCCCACTAAAGTTTTGGATAAAGGTAAAAGTTGATACTTAGGGGTTTCATGGGATTCTGCATCACATGAAAGGTTCAGATTTTGGGTACACATCATGTGTGATGAGTTCTGAAAAAGTTTTCACTGAGTTCTTGTGAGAACTGGTGGGCAGGTTGGCATTCTTCTAAGATTTTTTTTAAAAAATTATTATTTTAAAATTTTTAGGAAAAGGATAATTTCATTGATCAAACTGTACAACCACTTTACATTTGGGCTCGATAGGTAATCGACCTATCCCGAGCCTATCGTGGGGCAAAAAGAAGAGAGAAAAAAAGACAAGAAATAAACATTCAGACACAAAGGAGCAAAGGGCGAAGGATCATCCCTTGGGAGCTCATTCATATGCGCAAGAATGGCGGAAGATTGCAAATCGCTACCCAACCTGGCCAATCCGTCTACCGGGCCGTTGCCTTCCCTGAAGATGTGCTGAAATTTCATGTCAAACTTTTAATATGGGCTAGCCAATATCTCCATTGCCGACTCAGGTGGAAATGCATGGAGAGGAGGGAGATTGCTAACAAGGAGTCCGACTCAATGATAATTTTGGAGAATCCCCTGTTTAGGCAATGAAGAAGCTCATCATGAATGGCCCGAATCTCAGCCGAATGTTAGACCCGATCCAAGATTAATATACATAAGAATACAGAGAAATATTCCAAATTTTATTCTTTATCATAGTATCAACTAGCCTAGAGATTTGTAGTAATTAGTTCAAATTAAGCTGTATAAATTATGTGCAGAAATTTAGAATGTAAAAATATCTGGTAGTCTTTATTTCAAAGACAAAAATCAGAGGCTTAGATTGTGAAACTAAACAGGTTTTTGGACTGTAACTTGGAGACGGTAGTGTTTATAGTCTAACCGGTTTAATTTGAGTTAATATATTCCATAAGTACTATTTTGAAGTGCCTGTGTATCAATCATCCTATGCAGCCAGAGTCTCAAATAACTTACCTAATCATATATCATTATCAAATTTAGGTCAAAAGAAAAGGTTTCGAATAAACAATGACCGTCGAAACGTGAAAGTGTATTAACGCCAAAGTCGCCAACAATCTGGTAAACAGCTATGCATCAACGGCATCTGAGGCATAAAAAAAGGTGGTCCGAAGATCATAGGCCGCGATAATGGGACTTGGATTGCGTAGTGTAGAGGACAGCACCGAGATCTGTGTTGACGTAGCAAAGCTTTGTGGGTCTCACCATGATGTATGTGTTATATCCACACTCTCCATCCATTTCAAAAAATGAGGTAGATCCAAAGATCGGTGGACACTAGGAAGGTTTCAGTGGTGGGTTTCATTACCACCACTTCTTCCCATGGTGTGGTTCACTTGAGACTTGAAGCATCCTTATTTTTGGGTTTACATTTTAAAATGATATGGAAAAATGTAAGGACGGTGTGGATAGAATACATACATCACGGTGGACCCCACAGAGTCCCTGCCAGGACATGGTTTCAAAAGCAGGCCACTCGATCATCGATAACGATCATGTGTACGGAGTTCGATATCCATCATTGAAAGGGTGTCCACCTGAAGAATACACTACACCAAAATCGTCATTTAGGAACGGTTTAAAACCGTTCCCAAATGCTTCAGGAACGGTTTAATACCGTTCCTAAAAGAGGCGTCACAGAAAATCAGGAGCGGTTCAGAACTGTTTTGGGTACCGTTTCAATTTTTAGAAACGGAATTTTAGGAACGGTTTTAAACCGTTCTGGTGCCAACAGTCATATTCGGGAACAATATTTTTTCTTATTTCGGAACGATTTTAAACCAAAAGACCTGCTGTAATAAATAAAATAAAATAAAGAAACAAATATATTTAAGCCATATTCATTTAAGAATCAAAAGATAGTAAAAATAATAATGATGTAATTTGAAACATTATTTATCCGACTTACACACCTAACAGTAAAAACTAAAATCTGCAATGGAAGACTTCAAAATAAAAAGACAATTCAATGAAAGTCCGTCAAGCAGATGAAGAGCTCCACAATGTGATGGCCTTCTATGTACCTAACTAACAAGCAACAAGTAAAAAATAAGAACAAAAATATGTGAATAGAATGAAAGAACAACAATCAACTATCAAAACAATGTGAATTTTTTTTTGACAATTGAACATGCATATGGGGGACTGTTGTCAGTCGATTCACCTGGTTTTTGAATATGCTCGATGCACTCCTGACCCGAGGGGAGCTTGTTCTAGATAAATTCAAAGGTATCCAATTTTTGGCTGATCAGAAACTATCCTTAAGTAAAAAAGCGAACTGCCTAAAGCAAATGGAAAGCATTGCTGGAAGCTTGGAACTAGCAATTTTTAATAGGGCCAGCCAAATAGGTACATCCAATCAGTTCAAAATCCACACCAAAAGCAACCCAGGCCCAATTCATTAACAACCATATGGATAACAATATTAAAAATGGAAATTTATATCATAAACTCGTATAAATGGAATACCTTCTCATTTCTAAAACTACAGTGCATTTATGTCAGGTAGCTGAACATTTGTAGAAGGAAGCCTTCTGCAGGATACAAATGAAATAAACACAATTAAATCCTTGTAGCATGTTTGTATACATATAACATAAACAATTCACAAAAAAGCAAAATAAATAAATAAAATAAAATAAAATAAAATTGAGATAATGATGCATGCCAGAGGATACATATTTCAAAAAAAAAAAAAAAGGAAAACAAATTTACTAGGTAACTTTAATAAAAATCTCATATGAAATTATAAACCTAAATATGCATGTTTTTAATCAGGCACCTTCACATATTCTACAGAAACAAGAATATTTTTCGGCTTCAGATTTGTGCGAATAAGTCGCAAGTCATGCATAACTGCAAGAAGTAAAGAATACAAATAACATAAGAAATTATCTGACCATGGTCCGAGCATTTTAACATAGTATTCCCTACTGCTATACTTGTCCACAAAAACATCAAAATCCCAACAACATAATTAAATAAAGGAGGAAAAAATACCACAACACATACTACGAATTCATTAAAGAAAAAGAGAGAGAGAGAGAGAGAGAGAGAGAGAGAGAAAGGTATTTGTTTGAAGTGATATGGAGTTGCTTTGAAGTGATATGTCCGACTCCAAATGTACGAACCATTGAATAACCTATGCCCCAACTTGTAAGTGTACATGCACCAATATCAAGTCATAAAAAAATATATTTAGAGGCTAGGCATAAACAAAGGTTTCCTGACGAGCAACTTCAATTTGAACGCCCTACCATTAGACTTCCTAAAACCTAGTGTAATGTTTCTTAATGTTTATTTATCATCCAACCTATGAATAAGATCATATAAATCTGAAAGAAGAAAAACTGATCATCAAGTTTCGACCACAAAGCTTGATTGCAAAACCAATAAAGCTTTTAAATATTGCTCAATTGTGAAGTGCAAAACAAAATCGGGCAAAAAAATTTAAAGTTGCATTGACTTAATTAATTTATTTTCTGCCAAATGGAAAAAAAAAAAAAAAACTGCATAACTTGCAGTTCAAGATGATGATGATGATGATGATAAAAGGAACAAATACTATTAGCTGAAATGATAGAATGCGTAAATTGGAGTTCCCCTATAACACAGGAAGGAAATTTGATCATATTCTGTTTGATTCCATGGATTATACAATTTAAACTAACGTGTAAATTTCAAGCAATGCAAGAGCAACAAAAATGGCTAGTAGTATCTGACCTTATGGTAATATGTAATTGCAGAATTGAAATTATCCTGAAAAGGGAAACAACAATCATTAAGACATTGGAATTATTGGACTGAAATGGAATTCATCTACACTTGAGAGATAATTGCTTTCCAGGTACAAAGGCAAGAGTAAGAAGCCCTTCAGAATTTGGATTCATCCAGAGAGAGAAGGAAATAACACATTGCATTCACCACAAAAGGCATGACTACCCAAATGCACTAAAAAGAATATATAGATTGGTGTTGCTGATATCCGGCACTTAATATTGCAAAACCAGCTTAAGTACAAAAGCAGGGAACAACAAAACTGAAACACCTCCCTCCAGTAAGCACAAAGGCACACATCACAAATGAAGAAGGAAAACATGAGAAAAGGGTGCTAGAAGAAACACTCTTGCTAATGGATTAGAAATAATTACCTTTGTGATGGTGAAATAGCACAAATCATTGCCAGTTTTGCATTCACTACCAGAAAAATGGGCAAAGGCTACGGATAAAATCCGTAGCCATAGCTATATGGCTACGGATCTAGTCCGTAGCACTAGCGTAGTCGTAGGTCCCGAAAAAATAGGTTTGGAACCTATGGCTACGGATTTAATCCGTAGCTATATGTCCCAACAGCTACGGATATAATCTGTAGCAATAACTACCAGAAACCGGCAAAGGCTACGGACCAAATCTGTACCCATAGATCTATGGCTACGGTTTTAGTCCGTAGCACGGCCGTAGTCATAGGCGCTGTGGAACCTATGGCTACGGATTTAATCCGTAGCTATATATTCCAATAGCTACGATTATAATCCGTAGCAAAATATTAAAAGTGCCAAATTTAAGGCTACACCTGTCAGATTAGTGGCTACGGTCAATATCCGTAGCTATTTTGGACATTAAAAATTTTTATATTATCATTTGTTCATTCAATTACCACTTGTACAATCATTCATTCATTAAATTACAATCAATTACAATCCTTCATTCAATCAATTACAATTACAATCAATTACAATCCAATTCATTCAATCAATTACAATTACAATTACAATAATACTAAAATACAAGTCTTTGGCTTCATTAGAGAAATTAATGTGCTTGACTTCTCCATGAAATTTCAACAGCTTCGTATATTCCATCATCCTACAAACAGTCATTTCACTCATAAATTAGAATACCCATTGGAGAAAAGAAAGACAAAGTGAAAGAAGTGTATCATGTATAACCATTTTTTTCTTAATAAATTAAAAAAAAAAAAAACTTAAAGAGGAATGAAATTGACACAAAAGAAATGGTCTCACCATATGATTATAGGTTTAGGTTTAGGTTTAGGTTATAGGATTTGGGATTTGAGAATGAGTTTGGGTTTAGGTTATAGGTTTTGGTTTTGATTTTGATTTTGGTTATAGGTTTTGGGATTTAAGAATGGGCTCGGGTTAAGGTTATAGGTTTTGGTTTAGGTTATAGCTTTTGGTTAAAGTTTAGGTTTTTGGATTTAAGAATGGGTTCGGATTTAGGTTATAGGTTTTGGTTTTGGTTTAGGTTATAGGTTTTGGGATTTGAGAATGGGTTCGGGTTTAGGTTATAGGTTTTGGTTTTGGTTTAGGTTATAGGTTTTGGTTTTGGGAATTGAGAATGGGTTCGGGTTTAGGTTATAGGTTTTGGTTTTGGTTTAGGTTATAGGTTTTGGTTTAGGTTTAGGTTAAGGTTTAGGTTATAGGTTTTGGTTTAGGTTAAGGTTTAGGTTTTTGGATTTGAGAATGGGTTCGGGTTTAGGTTATAGGTTTTGGTTTTGGTTTTGGTTTTGGTTAAGGTTTAGGTTTTGGATTTGAGAATGGGTTTGGGTTTAGGTTATAGGTTTTGGTTTTGGTTATAGGTTTGTTAAAGTTTAGGTTTTTAGATTTGAGAATGGGTTCGGGTTTAGGTTATAGGTTTTGGTTTTGGTTTAGGTTATAGGTCATGGTTAAGGTTTAGGTTTTGGATTAAAGAATGGGTTCGCGTTTAAGTTATAGGTTTTGGCTTTGATTTAGGTTATAGTTTATGGGATTTGAGAATGGGTTCGGGTTTAGGTTATAGGTTTTGGTTTAGGTTTAGGTTAAGGTTTAGGTTTAGGTTATAGGTTTTTGGATTTGAGAATTGGTTCGGGTTTAGGTTATAGGTTTTGGTTTTGGTTTTGGTTTAGGTTATAGGTTTTGGGATTTGAGAATGGGTTCGGGTTTAGGTTATAGGTTTTGGGATTTGAGAATGGGTTCGGGTTTAGGTTATAGGTTTTGGTTTTGGTTTTGGTTTTGGTTATAGGTTTTGGGATTTGAGAATGGGTTCGAGTTTAGGTTATAGGTTATGGTTTTGGTTTAGGCTTAGGTTTAGGTTTTTAGGATTTGAGAATGGGTTCGGGATTAGGTTATAGGTTTTGGTTTTGGTTTAGGTTATAGGTTTTGGGATTTGAAAATGGATTCGTGTTTAGGTTATAGGGTTATAGGTTATAGGTTTGGTTTTGGTTTAGGTTATAGGTTTTGGTTAAGGTTTAGATTTAGGTTATAGGTTTTGGGATTTGAGAATGGGTTCGGGTTTAGGTTATAGGTTTTGGTTTTGGTTTAGGTTATAGGTTTTGGTTTAGGTTTAGGTTAAGGTTTAGGTTATAGGTTTTGGATTTGAGAATGGGTTATGGTTTAGGTTTAGGAATCGGGTTCATGTTCGGGATTGGGTTTAAGTCTTAGTTTTCTAGTTTAGGTTTAGGTTTAGGTTAGAGAGTTGAGATTAGGAATAGGTGTAGGTTTAGCTCTAGGGAATTGAGTTTAGGTTATAGGTTCGAGGGAAAGGTTAGGTTTAGGTTATAGGTTTTGGGATTTGGGAATAGTTTTAGGTTATAAGTATAGGTTTAGGTTAGGTTATAGGTTAAGGTTTAGGGATTTGAGTTTAGGTTATAGGATTTGGTTTAGGTTAAGGTTTAGGTTTTTGGATTTGAGAATGGGTTCGGGTTTAGGTTATAGGTTTTGGTTTTGGTTTTGGTTTAGGTTATAGGTTTTGGTTAAAGTTTAGGTTTTGGATTTGAGAATGGGTTCGAGTTTAGGTTATAGGTTTTGGTTTAGGTTATAGGTTTAGGTTTAGGTTTAGGTTTAGGTTATAGGTTTTTCGATTTGAGAATGGGTTCGGGTTTAGGTTATAGGTTTTGGTTTTGGTTTAGGTTATAGGTTTTGGGATTTGAGAATGGATTCGGGTTTAGGTTATAGGTTATGGTTTTGGTTTAGGCTTTTTGGGATTTGAGAATGGGTTCGGGATTAGGTTATAGGTTTTGGTTTTGGTTTAGGTTATAGGTTTTGGTTAAGGTTTAGGTTATAGGTTTTGGTTAAGGTTTAGGTTTTTGGATTTGAGAATGGGTTCGGAGTTTAGGTTATAGGTTTTAGTTTAGGTTAAGGTTTAGGTTTTTGGATTTGAGAATGGGTTCGGGTTTAGGTTTTGATTTAGGTTAAGGTTTAGGTTTTCGGGTTTATGTTATAGGTTTTGGTTTAGGATTTGAGTTTAGGTTATAGGTTTTGGTTTCAGGATTTGAGTTTAGGTTATAGGTTTTGGTTTAGGTTATAGGTTTTGGTTTAGGTTTTTGGATTTAAGTATGGGTTCGGGTTTAGGTTATAGGTTTTGGTTTTGGTTTTGGTTTAGGTTATAGGTTTTGGTTAAGGTTATAGGTTTTAGTTTAGGTTATAGGTTATAGGTTTTGGGATTTGAGAATGGGTTCGGGTTTAGGCTATAGGTTTTAGTTTTGGTTTAGGTTATAGGTTTTGGGATTTGAGAATGGGCTCGGGTTTAGGTTACAGGTTTTGGTTAAGGTTTAGGTTTAGGTTTAGGTTATAGGCTTTTTGGGATTTAAGAATAGGTTGGGGATTAGGTTATAGGTTTTGTTTTTGGTTTAGGTTATAGGTTTGGGGGATTTGAGAATGGATTCGGGTTTAGGTTATAGGTTTGGTTTTGGTTTAGGTTATAGGTTTTGGTTAAGGTTTAGATTTAGGTTATAGGTTTTGGTATTTGAGAATGGGTTCGGGTTTAGGTTATAGGTTTTGGTTTTGGTTTAGGTTATAGGTTTTGGTTTAGGTTTAAGGTTAAGGTTTAGGTTATAGGTTTTGGATTTGAGAATGGGTTATGGATTATGTTTAGGGATTTGAGTTTAGGTTATACGATTTGGTTTAGGTTAAGGTTTAGGTTTTTGGATTTTAGAATGGGTTCGGGTTTAAGTTATAAGTTTTGGTTTAGGTTAAGGTTTAGGTTTTGGATTTGAGAATGGGTTCGGGTTTAGGTTTTGATTTAGGTTAAGGTTTAGGTTTTCGGGTTTAGGTTATAGGTTTTGGATTTGAGAATGGGTTATGGTTTAGGTTTAGAATCGGGTTCATGTTCGGGATTGGGTTTAAGTCTTGGTTTTCAAGTTTAGGTTTAGGTTTAGGTTAGAGAGTTAAGATTAGGATTAGGTGTAGGTTTAGCTCCAGGAATTGAGTTTAGGTTATAGGTTTAGGTAAAGGTTAGGTTTAGGTTATAGGTTTTGGGAATAGTTTTAGGTTATAAGTATAGGTTTAGGTTAGGTTATAGGTTAAGGTTTAGGGATTTGAGTTTAGGCTATAGGGTTTGGTTTAGGTTAAGTTATAGGTTTTGGCTTTGTTTTAGGTTTAGGGTTTAGGGAGTTGAGATTAGGATTAGGTGTAGGTTTAGCTTTAGGGAATTGAGTTTAGGTTATAGGTTTAGGTTTTGTTTTAGGTTAGGGGTTTTGATTTAGGTTATAGGTTATAGGTTATAGGTTTTGGTTATAAGTTATAGGATTTGAGAATGGGTTGGGTGTGGTCCTTGCAAATACAAATATAATACAAATATAAACACGGCCTGTCCGAATGGCCAGGCCCTTCCAATGCCGTCCATAGGAAATGGACAGCTTCATCATGGTCATAACAGCGGTTCCCATCTTTCAGGGACCCCCGCTCTTCCAGATAGCTCCGACGCATATTCGGGTCTGCTCCATTAATCTCGAGCAAATACATAAACACGGCCTGTCCAAATGGCCAGGCCCCTCCAATGCCGTCCATAGGAAATGGACAGCTTCATCATGGTCATAAAAATGGTTCCCACTTTTCAGGGACCCCCACTCTTCCGGATAGCTCCGACGCACATCCGGGTCTGCTCCATTAATCTCGAGCAAGTACATAAACACGGCCTGTCCAAATGGCTAGGCCCCTCCAATGCCGTCCATAGGAAATGGACAGCTTCATCATGGTCATAACAACGGTTCCCACCTTTCAGGGACCCTCGCTCTTCCGGATAGCTCTGATGCACATCCGGGTCTGCTCCATTAATCTCAAGCAAATACATAAACACGGCCTGTCCAAATGGCTAGGCCCCTCTAATGCCGTCCATAGGAAATGGACAGCTTCATCATGGTCATAACAGTGGTTCCCACCTTCTAGGGACCCCCGCTCTTCCGGATAACTCTGACGCACATCCGGGTCTGCTCCATCAATTTCGAGCAAATACATAAATACGGCCTATTCAAATGACCAGGTCACTCCAATCATGTGCATTCTTGACAAGAGACATACCAGATGCTTGAATCTGAAATACGCAGCTCCAATCCTCACACATGCAACATCCACCTGAAAGAATGAGCATAACCGTCATGCTTGAGTAATCAATATAGGAATTTACATTTAAAACCATAACACCAGAGATACTCATTGCATTTTTTTTGTTTAGGTTTAGGTTATAGGTTATATGTTATAGGTTATAGTTTTAGGGATTTGAGAACACGTTAAGGTTTAAGTTTAGGAAATAGGGTTCGGGTTCGGGATCGGGTTTAAGTTTAGGTTTTCAAGTTTAGGTTTAGGTTTAGGTTAGGTAGTTGAGATTAGGATTAGGTGTAGGTTTTGGTTTAGGGATTTGAGAAAACATTTAGGTTTTAGGTCATAGGTTTAGATTTTAGGCTTAGGTTTAGGTTATAGGTTTAGGTTTAGGTTCTAAGTGTAGGTTATAGGTTTAGGTTTAGGTTAGGTTGTAGGTTAACGTTTAGGGTATTGAGAATAGGTTAAGGTTTAGTTTAGGAAATCGGGTTCGGTTCGGGATCGGGTTTAAGTTTGGGTTTTCAAGTTTAGGTTTAGGTTTAGGTTAGGGAGTTAAGATTAGGATTAGTTGTAGGTTTAGGTTTAGGGCTTTGAGAATAGGTTAAGGTTTAGGTTTAGGAAATCGGGTTCAGGTTCGGGATCGGGTTTAGGTTTGGGTTTTCAAGTTTAGGTTTCAGTTTAGGTTATGGAATTGAGATTAGGATTAGGTGTAGGTTTAGGTTTACGGATTTGAGAATAGGTTAAGGTTTAGGTTTAGGAAATCGGGTTCGGGTTCGATCTTTTTTTGCCCAAATCCATGTCAATGCATGAGAATCATGCATAAACATGGATTTTAAGCAAAATGCATGAGGAGAATTACAACATAGATATCATGCACACGATATCACATAATGTATTGTTTGATTAACTACACATGTGCATTATTGACAAGAGACGTACCATATGCTTGAATCTGAAATATACAGCTCCAATCCTCCCACATGCAACATCCACCTGAAAGAATGTGCATAACTGTCATGCTTAAGTAATCAATACAGGAATGTACAAGTAAAACCATAAAAGCAGTAATACTCACTACATTTTCAGGATCTCCTCCATAGTTGACGATCTCATTCTAAAGCCCTTCTCCCTCCTTCTTTATCCGGGCTTGGGACCGGCAATGCAAGGAGTTGCATTGGCGGAGTTAAAAAAGGGCTTAGACTCCATTTGATTTTTAAAAAAAAATGCTCTCATAAACACTAATGTGATCACTAAATGGAGCCTAAGACTATAAATACATTCAAATATAGAGTACAAAATTCATTCAATATTTAAAAAAAAAAAAACAAGTGCCAAGTTAGTTCTAAATTAGTTCAAAATGCACACTACATGTTCAAAATTAGTTCAAAATGCACACTACACATGTTCAATTATACAGTACCAAATTTGTTCAAATTATTGAATTCTCAAAGCCTCTTTCCCCCATTGCACAAATGATCCCAGACCGACCTCTCCAAGTGTAGATGCGAACCCATCTTCTTTCCACAAAGGAGCATGAGGTTGTACAACCTCAGTCAAGATAACAACAAAAGCTCCATCCTCCAATGGTTTGCAATGGACAGTTGCATTTGAATTAACTTCGTGTACTTCACCACGAGCAACTACACCACGTTTTCCAAAACCAAGCAAGTCGCATCTCTTACCGATATATATAATATCCGGCTACATTTACACATAAAATGGCATTGGTATTGTTAGCGCTTATAATATAATTGTAAGCTCAATACAGTAAAAAAAAATTTATACTTGCATACCGACGATGCCTGAGTAGATTTAACGACTGTTGGTGATGAGAGATTTTGAGTAGACTCTCTCTCTTTCTGTATATCCACTAATGTTTTCTTCATCTCAACTATATCTTGAGTCACATCATCTAATTTTTTCTTCACCTGAGTTAATTCTTAAACTACGCCCTATTTTTCTTTTGTCACATTCTCTACCTTTGAACGAGCAGGGGCTGACTTCTTTAGTCCTACCTTGCTTATTGAGCAACCTAGACCCCGCATTCGCCCTCTTTTGTCAGAACCAACCAACTGTAAAATATTGTAAATCAAGTTATTAAAATATTCATAATTACCATAAAACTTAAGTAATTTTTAAATTTTATTAGTACCTCTGTAAGAGCATCAACCATGCCGGTCATCCTAGAAGCAGGATTACTACTAGAGAGCTCCTCTTAGTTTTTCCTGTGAAAAAATACAAATGAATGCAATATAATTCAAAGTTATATATAGGCTTTTCATAAGGGTACTAGTTAGTGGTACGAGGGATGTACTTACAGCAAGGTCAGGATACTGGACAACTTTGTTCTTTCTTGTATGGGCTCTTAAGAAGACTTCACATCTACCTATCTCGGCATCAGACGTAAGATTCTTCTCCTTCGCCTTTAGGACATTACATATCATTGAAATACATATCATTAATAAATTTAGATGAATGATAATTCAAATTTAAATTCAATTTTAAAATATAATATCTATTTTTAAATACATACCATCTTATGGCGAGTAACAGCCATGCTGTGCCTCCCAAGACACGCATGTCCTTTTAGCTTAGCCCGATTAATTTTATTCCTTACGCTTACCCTTTTGAATTCCTCGATGGTGCGTTGATCCATGAAGACCCTCCAATCCTCCATAGGGATACCTGGGGGGGCAGGACCATCTCTCACAGCAATAGGATCCTTATCTTTAATATATTTTGCAGTCAATCTTCTCTTGTTATTCCTCCATGCTTCATTGATGCATTTTGTAACGTACTCAAGACTTACATCCCAACTTTGACCCTCAAACTCATAAAACTGTGACAGTCTTTCTATGACCATACGAATTTGTTCATGAGGCACCCGGTGAAAGTCCTGGTATATGATTGGGATATGAGAACGGGTGAGGACACCGACATGCGATGCAAAGTCTCTATGATCGGAACAATCGTCATTCTGTTGCCCAAATTCATTTGTCTTTAGGACTTTTTTCCTATCAGGTTGCACAAGTAAAGAGACCCCCCTAGTAATGCCTCTCTTTCTCGATGAAGAAGAAGCTGACATAATTACAAAAAAGAATAACAGTTATATATACACATAATTGATTAACGGCAATATATAAGAAAAAGAAAATTTACATATATAATTAAGGAGAAGTATCTTATTACGTTTGGTGTTGCTTGAATCTATACTCTCAAGCACCTGCGCACCCAATAGTTCTGGTTGTGAATCCATGTGCCTATTTCTTCCCTAATATGAAAAGAAAAGAAAAAAAAAAAGCTAATGGTTAAGAAATAATTTAGATCACAGATAAAGTACAAAAAATTCACATATATTATCCAAACCTTGATTAGATTTCCTCCAACAAATATCATTTTGTTACATGCTTAGAAAATACAAACAAATCAGTAGATTCTCTTTAATCATTTTCTTTTCTTTATTTTCTCGACCACAACACTAACATCTTCAGATTCATCGAATATCAACTCATCAACCATTGCTAATGAGGTAAGATCAGGTCCTGCATCGGCATTGCTTACAGCCTTTAATCGTTTCGATAGAAAGCATGTCTCTTCTTCGACAAAAAATTTTTTTGGAACCTCCAAGACGACATGCCAGTCAGCATTTTTTGGATCTCTGGAGTAGAAAACTTGCGTGGCATGCTCTACAAGAATGAAGGGCTCGTCACCGACTTTGTCTGAACTGTAAAGACTAGACAAATTTACTAATCTCAAATTCGCTTCGACATCAAAAGAAACACCATGATGTGTCACTTTCACCCAATCACACTTAAATAGGACGGGCTTGTACCCTGTTCGGTATTCCAATTGGATAATTCTACGAAGGACTCCATAGTAAGGTTGATTTTCATCCACTGTATTGGTATCCTTAGCACTTGATCGGAAGGTTGTCATACCCTCTGTCCTAACCCCACTGTTTTGGTTCGTTTTATTCTCCTCATAGTCCTTAGTGACAAATAGGAAACCATTAATACAATACTTATTGTATTCAATAGAAAAAGCTAGAGGTCCTCTCACTACATCTTTAAATTTATTATCGTCAGATTCAATGAACTCTGGTTCCCTCTTCAACCAAGATATGAATTCATCCTCCTAGGCACCCTGTTGGTCCTCTTATAGTATCGCTGCAAGAAATCTTTGTGCTTCCTGCGCGATATTCAATAACATTGTTATATTGAAATCGCATAAAGTAAGGAAGATATATATATATATATATATATATATATATATATACACACACATATATGAGCTTATTGTACATACCCTTCCCACTTGTCGTAGCTGGGATGACTCTTCAGTACCCATGTACGAGCTTGTTTGTATTCAATACCCGCTAGGATAACACTTTGAGCCGAACCTACTGGACCAACGTCATCATCATTAGGGTCATCATCAACGATATCTTCCAACTTACGTAGTCCTAGAATGACTCCGTTAAACCATTTTTCCAGCCTTTCCAATAAGCATGTTTTCTATTTTCCTTTATATTGGTTGCAGAATATAACCGTCTCCTCTTGGATGTACTGCTCTGCAATACAACCCTCAGGTCGTGTCTTGTTACGGACATAGGCCTTGAATGTCTTCATAAACCTGACAAAATTAATAATACATTATATATACATGTAAATGTAGATGTTAAGCCGATTTATTCTTACTAAGCTCACACCGTACCTTTTGAATAGATACATCCATCGATAGTATACAGGACCACATATGCGAGCCTCGTAAGCCAATTGGATCGACAAATGCATCATAATGACAAATGCATCATAAATCCAAGCAATCTTCCTTTACGATGGTCCTCCAATTCGTACTAAAATCGATAGGAACACACAGCTCATGCAAAGTCTGGATGAAAAGTTTTTTCTCTTCTTTTCTTAGACAGAAAGGACCTTGTTTCTGAATCACCTTGCCATTATTCTTTTTCAGCCATAGACGCTTCTTAATTCTCAATTGTTTCAGATCCCTGCGTGCATTAGCATCATCCTTAGTTTTTCCAGGTGTGTTCAACATCAAGGCAACTAGGATTTCACATATATTTTTCTCAATATGCATGACATCAAGGTTGTGACGCACAGGAATATCTTTCCAATACTCCAGATCAAATAATATAGACCGTTTGAAGAACCATGGTGATTCAACATCATCCGCTAGCTCTTGTCGACCTCCTTCAATACCCCTTATATTACTCTTCCCAGTCTTCCCCCACTGCATATTCAAGTTCGCGGTTTATCTTTTGACCTCAATCCCATCCAGACGGATCGGTTGACGTCGTATCTCCACCTTCTTGTTGAACGTGCCAGCACTTGTGTCCTTCCTAGCCTGTTCTGACATTGGCAACCATCGTCTGTGGCCCATATAAACATGTTTCTTTCCATATTGGAGTCGCAGAGAATCTGTGTTAGGACCACATACGGGACAACCATACTTACCCTTTGTCCTACAACCAGAAACGTTACCATATGCTGGAAAGTCATGGATTGTCCAAAGCAGAACAAATGTTGAATTTGTTTTCATGGTATGCATCGAACGTCGTGACCCCTTCTCGCCATAACTTTTACAGTTCATCAATCAATGACTGTAAATAAACGTCAATATCCTTTCCTGGTTATCACGGTCCCTCAATGAGCAAAGTCAACATAGTAAACTGAGGTTTCATGCAAAGCTTTGGTGGAAGGTTGTATGTCACACACATAACGGGCCATGAACTATGTGACATACTGAAAGTGCCGAATGGGTTAAACCCATCGGTAGCCAAACCCAATCGAACATTGCGAGGCTCAACTGAAAAATTTATATACTTGTCATCAAGATTCTTCCATGCAATAGAATCAGCCGGATGCTCCATCTTTCCATGTTGAAATTTCCTGGTTGAGTGCCAAGACATTTCTTTCGCCAACCATTGCACACTGAACATTCTTTGTAGCCTTGGTGTTAATGGAAAATACCTTAACACCTTCCTAGGTATTCGAGATCATTTTTTCTCAGAATCCATTTCAGTCTTGTACCTAGAAGTTTTACAATTTGGACAAATGGTTTTCATCTCGTTTTCTCTCCAGTATAAGATGCAGTCATTTGGACAAGCATGGATTTTCACATAATCAAGACCCAACTTTGTAATGATCTTCTTCGCTTGGTAGGTATTAGTTGAGGCCTTGTTACCATAAGGTAACACCTTCTTCAGTAGTTGAAGGAGCTCTGTAAAGCTTTTTTCACTCCATCCATGATTCACCTTTAATTTGAAAAGCTGTACAATGAAAGTCAGCACGGTGAAATCTTGGGCCCCAGGGTATAGCTCAGTCATTGCGTCTCGCAGATTTGCTTCAAACTCATTAGTTTCATTTTCTCCAAAGACGCCTTCAACTATAGGGGTCACATTGGGCTCATCTTGTACAAGTTCATCTAGGTTATTACCCCCAAGTTCTTGAACGATCGCGTTGTGAACCTCGTTTAAGTTCGGGACACTATGATATTGTTGGGAATTTGATTCACGTACAGTACACTTAGGTGATACATGCTCCCCATGCATGTTCCAAACCCTATAGCTTGGGTCGAATCCATTTTTCATTAGATGTATTTCCATATCATCATAAGAAACCGGAAAACGTGCACATCTGCAAGTGGTGCATGGACAAGGAACAGATTCTCTACTAGGAAGGTTTTCTTGTGCAAACTTTAAAAAACTTCTGATTCCAGAAAGAAAACGTGGGTCTGGGAAACTTAGTGTCATCCACTCCCTATTCATTACAGCCGGATCTCGATTAAACAAGGGGTCCATTTTCAACCTGCACCTTACTGAAAATTAAAGTTGGAAATTAGGCTCATGCACCATCTTCCTCAAAAGTTAGGGATTCGAGAAGTGCTATCAGATGATTGAACCCATACAGATATTATCTACCAAATACAATGTATTAAGAAGTTTGCAATCATTGTATTTTTACAACAAATTAATAATGTTGCTAAATTTTTGCTCTACCCAATGTGGTTTCTGTGAAACCACTACAATGAGATATTTCATAAAAAGTTTCAGAAGAAAGATACTTTCAAGATGGTTAAGAAAACAAATACAGCAACGGTACACATTCAACTAGAAAGAGGCTAAAGATTAGATGGTTTGGATCATCCAATCTTGGGGATTTTTTAAAAATATGCAAGTGTTCCATACAAAATGTGGTCCACTAAATCAAGGGCTGCATTAGTAAACCATGGGCCCAACTTGCATATACAAGTATTCACACTAAATATGCTTATTTCTTTAACTCTAAATCCTTGTACTTATTCTTGCATAAGATAATATAAGGACTATTAATATGCTTCTGGCCCATCACTTGCAGACCAATGGCCCAAGTTGGCCCGTGCCATTGGTACTGTGCAGAGGCATCGTCAGGCCAGGCAGGCGGAATGGGTACCAGGACCGAGATGGCTGGGTACGGGTGTAGCTTAGGGCTCTTAATGGGCCGGGACTTGAGGTTGGTCTCGGCCAGGATTTTGACTGTTTTGGGCCCGGCCGCAGGCCATTTCTATTTAAAATTCTGATTTTCCAGGCCCATTGACACTCCTAGCGTAGTTACACAAGTGTAGGTGGGTGTTGTTATATATATATATATATATATATATATATATATATATATATATATATATATATATATATATATATATATATATATATATATATAGAGAGAGAGAGAGAGAGAGAGAGAGATGCCCACACAACTAGTTGGACCGTGAGTTTTGGTCCAACTAGCTGGGCATTTAATGAAAAAAATTCCCTATATGGGATTTTAGAATGCATGTCGTAAATGGCATATTTGTTAAGATCTAAGCTATTCATTAGCCTTTGTTTTTTGTTTTTTTTTTTAAAATATTTTAACACATGCACGCATGCCCCCCACACACTCACACGATGGTGGAATTTCACCACCCATGGGTACCCGAACCCTTCCACCGGTGCAAGAGCAAGGACCCAGCCATTTAATTAATTTATTTTTTGAATTGATTTTCAAAGTAGAAATATAGTAGGATTATAAAATAGGCTAAAAAGGTAATAATTATCTATTTACAAAGTAATTACAGTTGAGTTGAAAAATCAAGCATGCCCTCGTATATCTTCCTTCAATTGCACAACTGCTTCCAACCAAAATGAATATCTCATACACCACCAAGATTTCAGTGATGTTTCTCCAAAATGTGGGTACCACTATGTTCAGTGGTCCAATCTAGGCCGTCCATATGCCTCAAATCACAAGATCTGCCATCCAATGATGATCATTCATTAACGGCTAGATTATCTTATTCGTTCTTTCAAGAGACCCATCAACTAGTGATGGGGCCCATTTTACTGATCTGAGTCATTCAAATAGTGTCCCAGGCTACCAAAGAGCAGTTCGTAAGTTTGGTTATAATCATGCAAATAAATGGACCATAATCGAAAGGTTTTAACGATGAAAAATCTTAGTTAGCGTCTGTATTTAGAAAGATCCATAGATATCTCCGTCATTTTTACTGTTGATGGATTGAGAGACAGAGAATAGACCACAATCTAACAAGAGTGTAAGGCAATCTACTCAAGAGGTGCGCATGGGATAATTCGAACCGCTACCTGAATTTATTTTCAATCATTAATAAAGGTCCAGATCATCTGAATGGTGTGCTTTTTTTTTTTTTTCCCGAAGCATGGTACTGTGTATAAAAGACATAAATTATGATGGGGCCATGGAGCTTCGATATCAGCGAGTTGGCTAGGATTAGGGTCACCAGCCAAACCGCTTCTTATTAAATGATGTTGGCCGACCTGAATATGCAATTCCTCCCTGAATGAGTCAGGGGTATATTAGTAAATGGTGAAAGACTACCTTATAATGAGAATCATTCAAGTTGTGGGCCCCACAATAGAGAGGCCACGTACTGGTGGGACTTGGGTGAGACCCAGATGCGCTCGGATCTTGGATGATGGACGTTAGGGTGCAATAAATGTAGCGTGCTGACTTAGATCCAATGGTATAGTGACACGTTAGCATCCCACCAGGGGCGGCTCAACATTTTTGGGGGCCTTAGGCAGGTCATAAAAATGAGGCTTTTTAGTTTAAAAAATAAAAAAATTAATAAATTCAAAATTAAACTATAAAAAGTAATAAAGTTTTGTATTCAAGTTTATCCAATAAATCAATTTCGATAGATAAAATTACTAAACCGTTCATAAGGTGAATCCTAGATGGATGAAAGGAAAACATAAATATCAGCTTATCCAAAATTTCTGCCACCTGTCGAAAACTTTTTAATGGTGAGCATTCAATATCCACTTTTTTTCTATGTTGTGGTCCAC
This sequence comes from Magnolia changhungtana, assembly GCA_030180095.1. Taxonomy (NCBI): domain Eukaryota; kingdom Viridiplantae; phylum Streptophyta; class Magnoliopsida; order Magnoliales; family Magnoliaceae; genus Magnolia; species Magnolia changhungtana. The sequence goes on from JASAUF010000350.1 coordinate 169,482, forward strand.
TTGAGTTTTGGTTCCACTTCATGTTTTTTCTAATATTCTAAAATGGGATGAAGAAAGGGATCAACGGAATAGATATAACACATATAATAATGTGGACCCCACAGAGGTCAGGGATACAGGAATCCGTGTCTGTTGTGAGAATAATGAATTTAGAATTGTATGGTACTCGTTATAGTTAATAAATAGGCATTCCTAGATTGTTAATATAGCATATTTTGACTCCATCCAAACCGTCTAAATTAGGTGATCCATTCTAGATAGGCTAAATTACAAAAAATCCATTGATTTAGCTATTCTATCTTCCAATTAGTAGGAATTTGTATGTTAAATTCAAATAATTTGTTTAGTGTACAAGAATAACCAGTTAAGAGAACCATTCATTGTGTGTTTTATTTATTTATTTATTTATTTGTTTTTCATTAACCATCTAAACTAGGACCCACTTTTATATCTGTTTAATTTAATTTAAAAATATTCAAAGGTTGCAATTTCCCAGTGCATATGTATAGATTACCAGACGTTGTTAGAGTATTAAAAGCCTGTTCCTATGATATAGGGCCTTCATAAATAGGGGGCCTTAGGCGATTGCCTCACCTGCCTACCCCTTAGAGCCGCCCCTGCATCCCACCCACATCGCTTGTTACTGCTTCCAGGGTCTCAACCAAAGTCACACCCAATACTGGTATACACAAAAACCATTCAAGTGATCCCAACGTTGAAGGGAAATCAGCCAAGGAGATCAAGCCAATGTGGGACCCACATATGGACCCGTTCCAACCGTCCATCAATTATCACGTGCTCTCTGAGGACCACCTATCTTTTACTCAGTGCACATGTATTCATCAGGGGGAGGATTTAGTTCGGCCCCCGTCTCACCCAAGACACTATGGCCCTAAGGTGGCCACTTGATGTATGTATTCTATTCTATATCTACACCTGCAAACCCATTAATGGGCAGAAGCGTTGAATCCCTATGATTTCAGAAACAAAGAGAGAGAGAGAGAAAGAGAGAGAGAAACTTACCGTCAAATAGGAGAATGCGGCGGAATGCGGCGAAACCAGGTTCCCTTACCATCCTTCTTCTTCTTCTTCTTCTCCTTCTTCTTCTCCTTCTTGCTGCGAAATGGGGTTTTGACAATAGAGATTTGGGGAATGCGGCCAATAGACAAGGAGAGAGGGTGAGGAAGAGCGGGAGATCGAGAGAGGGCAAGGGAAAGAGAGAGGCTGAGATGGAGAGATGATTTTCGTCCGCGCGGGAGAAAATGGCGAACGGAAATTTGGTTTGGAAGGGTTTGGGGAGGGCATTTTCGAAGGGTTTGGGGAGGGCGTTTTGGAAGGGATTGTGTACAGAGTAACTAAGTACGCTAAGCGTACTGACTAAACTCTATGGGTCCCACAGTCATTCTTGCATTTTATCCACTCCGTCCATACATTTTAGGAGATAATTTTAGGTCTTCAACCTAAAAATGAAGCATATCCAAAGCTCAAATGGACCACACCACCGGAAACAGTGTGAATTCAATATCTACCATTGAAAATTTCGTGGGGGCCATAGAAGTTTTAGATCAATATGATATTTGTTCTTTCACTTCATCCATGTCTTTGTGATATTATGAACAAGTTGGATGACAAATTAACATCACTGTGGGCCATATAAATGTTTCAACGGTGGAAATCATTATTCCCACAGTTTCCTATGGTATGTATCCACTTGAGTTTTAGATATACCTCAATTTTGGTATCAACCACTAAAATGATATGAAAAAACGGATGGACGGAGTGGATAAGACAATTACATTCACAGTGGGCCACAACTGAGTTTACTTAGTATGACAAGAGCGTACCGCTCAGTACGCAATCCGTTATTGAGTCCTTGGAGGGGGCGCGTGACGGACGGCCCCCCTGGGACGTTGGGTTTTAGGCCGTGGGGCCCACTGTGATGTATTTTACACATCCACTCCATCCATTATTTTTACATTATTATTTTAAATGTTAATACAAAAAATTAGTAAGATCGAACCTGTAAAGAAACCACATCACATATCAACAGTAGATATTTTATTTTTATTATTTCTCATGGTGTGGTCCACTTAGACATTTAATCTATATAATTTTTGAGTTCATTCATTAAAATTATATATTAGAATTAATGGGCGGCTTAGATGACCCCATGGAGCCCTATAAGCACCATTTATGTTTAATAACGGTGAGGTGAGGAGTTGTGCTTTAGCTACAGATCAGCTAGGCTTTTGCTACAGATTAAGTCCATAGCTAAATTTGCTACGGATTTAATCCGTAGCTAAATGTTTTCAACCTCCATAGCATTTGGTCGATTTTTTGATAGTGATTGCCACCCAATGATTCCTGTAATAAGAATGTGAGCCTAGAATATGCCTTTGCTTTCCTGATTGGGAAACTTCCGCAAGAATATTTATCAAGTTCCTGCAAGTCCCAGTTAACAGCCGTCAGCATAGGAAAGAAAAAAAAAATAAATCTTTCCAGAAGGATGCAACTCTGACAAACGCATGCACAATATTGCTTGTTTACATAACAGCAGTAGATTTTAATATAAGAAACGAAAATCATGTCACATAAAACCCTCTGTTAAATCAGAGCAATACAATAACTGACCACTTGCACATGCAGGTCGAATCCAGTATTTGGACATTCAAATAGGATTGTGAGATCATAAGAGGCTTGATCAGACTGGATTGTCACTCGGTATTGTTTATTTTGGATGCTTTGCTTACATCATTTCTAAATAAAATTTAGTATGCCCTTCAAAACGACAAAGAAAAAATAATCTACATTTTGTGAATAGAAACCTCATACCCAAGCTGAGAAAGGGAACGATTAATATTCCCTGCTTCCTTCAAACGAACTCCTGCCGCTTTGTTAGTTTCTGTCTTTCTGATCCAACAAGATCAACGAGATTGATTCTCTTTGCTCCTCAAATTAGATTATAGATGTGTACATTACATGGATCTAAATATTTTATTTAGCCTGCCTAGGAATGATCAACAACAGTTATAGGACTTTTATGAATTACGGGCATTTCACAGCTTTGCTCTTTAGCTCATATTTGCGAGGACCAACAGAACAAGAAACTAAAATCGAGACCAAACAAATATATATAGATATCTAAATTCTCATCTACTTTTCTACATATAAAAAGTATTGTTTCAAATCTTACAATTGTTTTAGATTTAGTAGATCTGTAAATATGTTTCTAATGGGCCCAGATAGGGAATTGTGGCTAAGATTCCTGCATTCAGATAAAATGTGATTCATGAAAATATGTCCCATATTCATAAACCAAAACCTTTTTGAGTTCGTATTCAACAAGAAACTCACAGGGAGCAGAGATATTTTATAGAAGTCAAGGAGGAAGGGATGTTCTGGCTGATTTGATTGAATGTCAAATTTCTGCATTGCAAAAGAAAAGAAATCAATACTGATCACAATGAGCTGACATTTTTCTATCCAAAGCCTATATCTAAGTCATTCTACCATATCAACAATCGAGAGAGAGAGAGAACCATCAAGCGGATCGGTAGTTACTGAGGTTGCAGAAAACAGTAATGCAGAATAGAGAAATGCGAGGAGAACGCATCAGAAGCAGCTTAGCCATTGCTTTGCGAAAAGCTGAGGAACAGAATGCTTGGAAAAGATCTCTATAATTGCCTAAAAAAAGAAACAAATGATTGATTTAATAGTAATCCGAACTCGACAGATAATCCCAAAAAATTCAGATCAAGAAGAAAAAGATACAGAGATACGAGGAAATCAAAGCAACCATAAAGAAACCTGAATATGAGGAAATACTTCAATATCTTTGATCTCTGTTTGTGATGATTTTAGGAGAGGATTTCATTTTGTTTTGGAAAATCTAACATGTGTTTTGTTTATTTTCTGACGATTTAGTTTCTTGCTTTAGATTTCTGGGGGTATTTATTGGAGGTTCTTTTCAAAACAGAAGATTTGGGTGTGAGGGGTTTTTTTTTTTTTTTTTGGTTGGAGGAATTGCAGAGGAGCTCCTCTGAATCCTTGAGAAATGCCGAAGCAGATCCACGAGATCAAGGATTTCCTTCTCGGTGCGAGAAGGAAAGATGCTCGATCAGTTAAGATCAAGAAGAGCAAGGATGTCGTGAAGTTTAAGGTCTGGTGCTCCAATTACCTCTACACGCTTTGTGTGTTTGATTCGGAGAAGGCTGATAAGTTGAAGCAGTCCCTTCCACCAGGTCTAAGTGTCCAGGATCTGTGAGAATGGGTTGGTAGAACTTGAAAAGCATGTTGGTGGGAACTATTTTGTTTTGGTATTGTAGTTGGTTTTGGTATGGATTTTATACTTTGATGCTTGGTGAAAATGCTCGCTGACTTCTTTTTCTTTTCTGTCAGTGCTTAGAGAATTAGGTACACATCTTGCCTTTAAATGATTTATTGAAGTATTTCCACACACTAAGTATTAGCTAAAATTAAAGGGATCAGGACCATCTAACCTCCCACGCCATCACCACTTAGGGACTGCCATTTGCAGTCCTAATTGATTCTGCACTCTGCTATTGCAGATGCTACTGGCTAACTCAATTTCAAGGTGAGCTACATGAAAAAATTGAGTTCATGAATGGAGGGAAAAACTAAATATCTGCTTTATACGACCCTTTGGTAAGTTTCAAGAAAATTCCAATTGTATGCATCCCATGTTGCTGGTGTAGTCCAAGGTGTTGGATGGGCCCAATACCATATAAGACGAGGCTTGCTGCAAGTTTGATCAAGTACAAGGGTGCAAAAACATCAAAGAGGCCATTGTACACCTGCTTCTTAGAAAGAAGCGAATTTTGTGAAAGGAAAAAAGAAAGAAAGAAAGAAAAAGAAAAGAAAAGAAAAGTTGGTAAGCACCAGCCATTTAATTCTTCTCCTTTGAAATATGGTATGAAAGTTTTTTTTTTTTTTTTTTTTTTTTTTTTTACTGAACAAAAAATGAGGTTTACATGAATAAAAAATTTCAACACCTTTTCCTGGATACACCTTTGAAACCCACAGAACCACATTCTTCAAGCCTCCATACACAATCTAATTCAAGGAGGAAGCAGAGAGAAGATCTTCCATCCCTATTACTATAAATACATGAAAAGCATGATGACCATACATGCAACCTTACCCAAGAGAGAGATCCCCTCTGAATGGAGCTCCTATATCAAAGGCAGAACAATTAATAGACAATAGAGGCATTGGAAAGGACCAAGTGAAGGAAAGAACCAACCAATTCTTCAACAGCAGTTCACTTGACATATTTTATAGTGGCAGATCCTGAAGCAGTAAAAACGCACTCCCCAATGGGATTCTATCCTGCTTAGAAAATCTAGCCCCAATGATAAAAATGTTTCATGACATTTGGTGCAACCAAATGCACCCTTGCACAAAGCATGAAAAAAATCTAGCCACATAAACCTCATTAAACTATACAATAGTCCATTCCAAAGGCTTCAAGATTGATTGTTTTGAGTTCATGTTTGAATGCAATGAAACCATGATGACAAAATTTAATAAACATAATCAGCAAAGAATCACCTGAAAAGTATTCTATCTAAGAGCTCCCCACCTTCACATAACCTGAAATATACAACAAATGAATCATGAGGATTCCAAACTACCATCTTTAATTTACCCAGTTCATTTATTAGATCTCAAATTCATTTATTAGATCTCACATAGCCACACATTATTTGTAGTAGAATCCCAAAACAAAACGTTTTCTTTGTGGTTATTGGCATTTCATGAAGGCTGAGATGTGGAAGGTTCAGATCATCTCTACAGAAACCATCAAACCATTATCTCCAACTCCTCCACACCTTTGTAGTATGCAGCTCTCCTGTCTCGACCAGCTCATCCCTCGAACCTACGTCCGCTTTGTTCTCTTCTACTCCAACAATGGTTGCAGCCCACTCGAAAAGTCTCGACAACTGAAGAAATCTCGACAACAATGGTTGAGCAGCTTCTACCCACTAGCTGGACGGATGGAAGGAAACGGCTCAATTGAGTGTAACGACATGGGTGCTGATTTCATAGAAGCCCCAGTCGACGGTCATCTTACGGAGTTTCTCCGAATGCCTGATATCAAAGCACTCGATGGATTTCTCCCTTGCGACGTTACTCGCACCAGGTCTGGTGGGGATGTATGGCAGTCCAACTCAACTCATTCGACTGCGGAGGACTGGTAGGGTTGCCGATGCGGCCTCTTCAATCATGCTTCTCAAAGGGTGGGCCGCGACGGCACGTGAAGCTGCTGATGAAGCGATGGCCCCCACTTTCGAGTTGGCTAAGCTTATCCCACCGATACAAATGCCACCGTCCATGATGAAATCTATGTCCATGGTAGAGAATCTCGTGACAAAGTGTTTTGTGTTCGACGGCTCAAAGATGGCCACGCTACGGACTAGAGCTCCCAATGCCATGCACGTGTGGCGGCCCACCCGTGTTGAGGCAGTATCAGCAATCATCTGACGATGTATCATGAAGATGAACCCCTCAACGGCATCCATCGCATTTCACATCGTTAATTTACGTAGACGGATGGTGCCGCCATTGCCAGACAATATTTTTGGCAATTTTATAAGCATTGGTGCAACTTCAGCAGTAGTAGATGGAGTGGGCCATGGGGACATGCAACACTACTTAGAAAGCCAACTCAGGTATGCAATAAGGAAAGTGGACGGTAATGATTACATTAGAAAATTGGGAGGATTGGGTGGAACTCAAGAGACCCTTGCGTTCCTCGAAGCCTCTAGAGAGAAGTATTCTAGTCAATCTGGTATCGATCTTTGTTTGTTTTTATTATTATTATTATTTATTACACACGCACACGCCCCACACAC